>JADRCH010000012.1:21920097-21989049 GCA_019843965.1 Rhynchomys soricoides
AGAATATACACTATGGGGATATACATAAAACAGAATATACACTATGGGGATATACATAAAACAGCAATACAAGAAAACTCGGAAAAGAACTAGCATCAAGTGCAATTATCCCCCACATCTCATGCCCAAGCTTACTGTACCAAAGCTTTAAGAACATCATCTGTGAGTCTGAAACGCCTTATCATTTACTCTCAGGAAAGAGCTTATTCTGTTATTTGCATTTACACCATGAAATTACCAAGAAATCCATGTATATTTTTCTATCCAGTATTCTATCTTGACACTTTAAATAACACCTCAGTATATTAAATTTCATAATTTCCAAGCTTAACTTAATAAGTGTGATTTTAAGTGCCTCTAAGCCTAGTCACAGTAGCTAGCTGGTTCTTTAATCATGTCATTAGTTGGCTTTTCTACTGTAGATTTACCTTTTTGCTATTTACTGGGCATCTTGATTTAAATTTGCATTCATTATGTGGTAAGTGCCTTAAGAAGGAGACACAAAGGACTCAAAAAGTTTTTACTTAGATGAGCACATTATAACATGTGCAAGAAAATTATCTGAATATAGTAAATAGTGGTTTCTTGTAATTGCAGTTGGAGGGCCTCAAAGACATATTCTAACCCCAATTCCTGGAGTGTCTTGAATCTACAGACCAGTGTTGTCTCATGGTATATGTTCATTGTAGCAAGCTGGCCACATTTCAGCAGCTTTCATAGTAGAAATACTCTCAGCTTTATCAAAACCAAGTAAAAATTCAATTATTACCTAACAATACAGGCATAATACTGGATCCTACTTCTATTAAATGACATGAGTTTATGAAATAGAACATTATTAGTTCTTTAGTGACATGTTCTATAGCCCTATCCTGTCCCACTGTAATATATACTTCAGGTAGAACTAGAAAATATCATGGGATTTCAGAGTGTGAATATGTGTGTCTTTGAGTTTATATTTGTTTATTATTCCTTTTTTGGCTTTTTTTCTCCTGGTTGTTTGTTTTATTGTCTACTGTTTTTTTTCTTCTTTATCTTATCATTCAGTACATTATTATTATTTTATTTCAATGGTTGTTAGTATAATAAGAGCAAAAGAAAAGGTATGGACATAGGTAAATAGGTAGGTGACTGGTGGAACTAGGAGGCATTGGAAGGAGGCAAAACTATAAACAGCATACTGTATAAACATTAATCTATTTTCAATTTTAAAAT
The DNA here is from genome assembly GCA_019843965.1 of Rhynchomys soricoides. Lineage (NCBI taxonomy): Eukaryota > Metazoa > Chordata > Mammalia > Rodentia > Muridae > Rhynchomys > Rhynchomys soricoides. The sequence goes on from JADRCH010000012.1 coordinate 21,921,313, forward strand.
AAACCCATCCTATATAATAACAATTATTTAATAACTTTTATGTTTCCAAAATCTAGTCTATATGCAAGCAGTAAATTTTACTCATTTAAATTTCACTAATTTTACACATTATAAAGCAATATTTCACAAAAGACAAGTTTTTTTTCAGTTTTGTATTGTTTTAATGAAGTCATGAAGTCACTATGTTAAGAGCATACTTATATTTGTTTTACTTAAACAAAATATATTCTAAACATTTCATGATTGGTTTTTTTCTTGAGAATTATGGAACACATTTAGTATCATTTGTAAAATTGCATAAGAATCTATACATGTGTCACAGCTCAGTAGGACGATTGATGGCTTTTCTCCTTTGAAAACTTTCATGGGACCATACTGTGAAAGCTAACTAGTCCTTAAGCAGCAGGCATTTGCGTTCACCTCATTACAAGGGTTTTTGGGACCTGTTAATGAAGTATGTGGTGTTTTGAGCAATAGGGACCTCTACCTCTGGAAGCAACCTCTGGAAGCAACCAAAGGCAATTACAACAGTCTATAATGTTTTATGAGTTTTTGGACAACCCTGACCAACAACTCAAAATACAGGTTCTAAGGCATGGTATCAGAAGTTTTATTTTATATACTTTGGCTTGAAAATAGAGAAATTACTGTTTACATTAGCAAATATTAGGTGCATTTTGTTACAAAATGTCTCTAAGATTATTGATGTAGTAAAGTGATCAAGAAAAAAAATTTACAACAGTAAAGAAAACAAGCTGTCATAGGAAGTCAAACAGATAGATTATCTAGATAAAATAACCTGAAGTATGATATAAGGTCAAGAGATGAGAATTAATGGAGTCTGTTTCTTTCTCTTGTTTCCAAATGGCTACATGTCTTAATCACTATGCAATATAGCAAAACACAATACATAAAGAAGCCAATAAACAAGAAAGATATACTGCTATTGCTATTGCTTCTTAGCTGTCAAAGTCCAATGTAGCACCAAAATCAAAGGTGTTAATGATGATACCTTTTAGTTTAGAACTTATTCATGGTAAATAGATCCATACACCTACCAATGCTACTCATAAAGGAGACATTCTCACAATTTAATCATCTCTTGAAGTACCCAGTTCTAAGCACATCAGATTGGCATTCAAGTCAGAACATGGGAGGGTATTTAGACAATAGAGTATTATCAATGTTAATCTCTACACTGGGTAGTATAATGGTAAGTGTTATTTTAAAACTGGTTATCATATTTTTTTCACTGCTAGATTTACATACATAGTTATGATAGCAAGTTTGGTTATGTAACTTTATTTTTAGGTTTGTGATGGTTAATCCTGGCATTTCTTTTTTTTTTTTTTTAATTGTGTTGCTGCCCAATATGCTAGCAAAGCCCAGTTCTGAGTATGAATGTGAGATTGTTTCCAGAAATGATTAAGTAATAATTAACTATCCAGAATTTGGAAATTGCAATCCTATAAATGTACCTAGTTATACAGAAAATGAAAGAATGAAAAATTTGTTAGCATAGACAACTTTTTCCTCATTCCTGTATGCTATGAGATAAACCTGACTTTCCCAAACAATCTGAAAAATAAGAAAAACAATCATTCAGTCAGCCTAGAAATCATATGCATGCAATTAACAGTATAAGGCCTGAGTAGGTTGGGTTTACATATTTAGGGAAGTTATTAACTTGAAAGTGAACAAAGGGAGTAAGGGTGTATATTGGAAAGCTTAGAGGGGGGAAAAAAGAAAGAGGATATGACATAATTATGCTTTAATTTCAAAACATAATAAAAGTTTTAAAATTCTATCAATCTACCCAATAAATTGAGAAACTCTATAGTGTAACTTTCAAAATTTACTATTTTGTTTTTGAGAATTCATACCATGTTCTCTTGAACTTATTCTCCAGCTTGCCCCTCCACCTCTGAGATTCACCCCCCATCCCACTTCTCTAGAAATGCAGCTAATTTCATTTTCTTTCTCTCTATTAAGAAAAAGAAAACATAGAGTATAAATTTTAAAAGACAAAATAAGTTGAAGCAAGCCCTTGAAAGTAAAAAGATTTGCCATGTTTGTAAATCTTGACAACTAATATTTGACATGGCTCTGCTTTCAAATCAATCAGTATATTCAGGGCAATCTTTCAAAATCCATATGTAATTTTTCAAAAATAGAAAAAGCAATAAAAATCCAAGCTGATCTATAAAACTCCTCACTTAAACAAAAAAATCTAAAGAAAATTAGTAATGTAGTGATATTATCAAACTTTATTTCAATTTACAGTACTGAACTGTAATACATGGACGGTAGCAATACATCAGCTATAGGTCCACTGACTAAGACTGAACCATCATGTGTTTATAAGCATTAATTTCTTAGAAATATGTCAAAATATACAAATATATTGACGATAAAACATGTATTATATGATGACTAGAACATTGAATATTTACCTATAATAAAATGAAATTAGATTCATAAATAATCACATTTAAATATAATGCTAAATGGAGGAAATACCTTAATATAAAATCCAAAGCATTGAAAAATGTTAGTTGGAAGGAGCCTCTGGTTTCTACCTTTGGCTGGAGAGCTCTGCCTGGGCCACCAGGGCTCCATAGCCAAAAAGCACTGGGAGATAGCTAGCCTCCCAGGAGTGTGGGTAAGCCTGTCTGCTCAGATGGACCCACCTGGTATACCCAGGACACGGGGGCTGAGGAGTGGTCTTCTGGTTACTTTCGGTGGCCAGGGAACAGATCCTGTGACACAGGGCTCCGTAACAAAATAGTGGCAGAAGAGAGCTGGTATCCCAGGAATGCCAACACACCTGAGGCACAGGCAACACCACCAATTCTGTTCAAATTCACTGGATCAAGAGAAACCTTTGCAGAGCCATCAGGACACAGGAACCAAGGGACAGCTGGGAAATAGATGGTTCTGGTTTCTGTCTGCACCCCAGAGCTGAACCTGCACCACAGCTCTTCAAAGCTAAATTCCTCTCAGAGAGAACTGATCCTCAAGGAGTATTGACACCTAGGCTTTCAGGAAAGACAAGCCACAGTCAGAGAGAATAAGACAAGCTAACACCAGAGATAACCATATGGCGAAAGGCAAGGACAAGAACATAAGGAATAGAAACCAAGGCTAATTGGCATCATCAGAACCCAGCTCTCCCACCACAGCAAGCCCTGGATACCCCAACACACCAGAAAAGCAAGACTCAGACATTAAATCACATCTCAAGATGATGATAGAAGATTTTAAGAAGGAAATAAATAACTCCTTTAAAGATATATTAGAGAACACAGGTAAACAACTAGAAGCCCTTAAAGAGGAAACACAAAAATCCCTTAAAGAATAACAGGAAAATATAAGCAAATGGGCAGAATTACAGGAAAACACAATCAAAGAGATGAAGCAATTAAAAAAAAAAAAATCCAGGAACTAAAAATAGGAATAGAAACAAAAAAGGAATCTCAAAGAGAGACTACACAGGAGTTAGAAAACTCCTAGGAAAAAAAGGAGGAATCATAGATGCAATCATCATCAACAGAATACAAGAGATAGAAGAGAGAATCTTACTTGCAGAAGATACCTTAGAAAACATTGACACAACAGTCAAAGAAAACACAAAATGAAAAAAGCTCCTAACACAAAACAACAAGGATATCCAGGATACAGTGAAAAGACAGAACCTGAAGATAATAGGTATATAAGAGAGTGACGGTTCTGAACTCAAAGGACCAGTAAATATCTTCAGCAAAATTATAGAAGAGCACTTCCCTAACCTAAAGAAAGAGATGAACATAAATATACAAGAAAAATACAGAACCCCAAATAGACTGGACCAGAAAACAAATTACTCCCGGCACATTATAGACAAAACACCAAATACAAAAAACAAGGAAAGAATATTAAAAGCAGTAAGGGAAAAAGGGCAAGTAACATATAAAGGCAGACCTATCAGAGTTACACCAGACTTCTCACCAGAGACTATGCAAGCTAGAAGATCCTGGGCAGATCTCGTACAGACTCTAAGAGAATACAAATGCCAGCCCAGGCTGCTATACCCAGCAAAAGTCTCAATAATCATAGATGGTGAAACCAAAATATTCTATGACAAATCCAAGTTTGCATAGTATGTTTCCACAAACCCAGCTCTACAAAGAATAGTAGATGGAAAATGCCAACTCAAGGAGGGAAACTACACCCTAGAAAAAGCAAGAAAGTAATCTTTCAACACACTCAAAAGAAGATAGCCACACAAACACAAAAACAACATCAAAAATAACAGCAAGCAACAATCACTATTCTGTAATATCTCTTAACATCAATGGACTCAATTCCCCAATAAAAAGACATAGAATGACAAACCAGATAAATAAAAAGGACGCAGCATTTTGCTGCATACAGGAAATGTACCTCTGTGTTAAACACAAACATTACGTCAAAGTAAAGAGCTGTAAAACAATTTTCCAGGCAAATGATCCAAAGAAACAGGCTGGAGTAACCATTCTTTTTTTTTTTTTCCTGAAAATGTCTTTATTTCATTCTCCTTTACATTTGAATAAAATTCCATTTTGCATAATAACACATTTTCTTTATCCATTCATCAGGTGATGAATATAGGCTAGTTTCTTCCTTCCTTCCTTTCTTTCTTTGTTTCTTTGTTTCTTTCTTTCTTTCTTTCTTTGATAGTTTATTTACATTTTGTATGTTTCCCTTTTTCCAGATCTCCCCTTTGGAACTTCCCTATTCCCTCCCCCTCCCCCTGCCTCTATGGGAATATTCCCTCACCCTCGAACCCATCCACTCTCCTTTGCCCTCCTAGTCATTCTCTTATATTGGGACATCTAACACTCTCAGGCCCAATGGCCTTTCCTCCCTCTGAGGGCTAACAGGACCCTCCTCTGCCACATATGTGGTAAGCACCATGGGTCCCTCCATGTGTATATTTTGATTGGTGAACCACTCTCCAGAAGCATCGGGGATCAGGACAGTTGACACTGTTGCTCCCTCCATAGGACTTCAAACACCTCAGCTTCTTCAGTCCCTTCTCCAATTCCTCCATCTGGGACCTTACACTCAGCCCTATGTTTGCTGTGAAGTGACTCTTGGGAATTCTGAAATTTTGTGCTAATAACCACTTATCAGTGAGTATGTGCAGTGTTCATTCTTTCGTAACTGCGTTACTTTACTTAAAATGATATTTTCAAATTCCATCCATTTGCCTAAGGATTTCATGAAGTCATTGTTTTTAATAGCTGAGTAGTATTCCATTGTGTAAATGTACCACATTTTCTGTATCCATTTCCTCTGTTGAGGGACATCTGGGTTGTTTCCAGTTTCTGGCTATTATAAATATGGCTGCTATATACATAGTAGAGCATGAGTCTTTATTACATATTGGAGTATTTTCTGGGTATATGCCCAGAAATGGTATAGTTGGGTCCTCAGGTAGTATTATGTCCAATTTTCTGAGTATCTGCCAAACTGATTTCCAGAGGGGTTGTATCAGCTTGCATTCACACCAGCAATGGAGGAGTGTTCCTCTTTCTCCACATCCCTGCCAACATTTGCTGATACTTGAGTTTTTTATCTTAGCCATTCTGACTGGGTTGAGTTAGAATCTCAGGGTTATATTGATGGATATCCAGGTTTTGAACCATCTCTGCATTCCTGGGATGAAGCCAACTTGATCAAGGTGAATTATTGTTTTGATGTGTTCTTGGATTCGGTTTGCAAGAATTTTATTGAATATTTTTGCATTGATATTCATAAGTAAAATTGGTCTGAAGTCTTTTATTGTAGGGTCTTTGTGAGGTTTTGGTGTGAGTGTAACTGTGGCCTCATAGAATGAATTGGGTAGTGTTCTTTCTCTTTCTATTTTGTAGAATAGATTGAAGAGTATTGGTATTAGGTCTTCTTTGAAGGTCTGATAGAATTCTGCAGTGAACCCATTTGGTCCTGGGCTTATTTTCATTGGAGGATTTTTAATGACTGCTTCTATTTCTTTAAGGGTTATGGGACTGTTTATTCATGAATATACTGTGGTTTTTGGTATCTGTCTAGAAACTTGTCCATTTCATCCAGATTTTCCAATTTTTTGAGTATAGGCTTTTGCTATAGAATCTGATGATTTTTGAAGTTTCTCATAACCTATTGTTATATCTCCCTTTTCATTTCTAATTTTTTTAATTTGCATACTGTCACTGTGTCCTCTGGTTAGTCTGGCTAAATGTTTATGTATCTTGTTGATTTTCTCAAAGAACCAGCTCCTGGTTTTGTTGATTCTTTGTATTCTTTTAGTTTCTACTTGGTTGATTTCAGACATTGATTGGATTACTTCCTGGCTTCTACTCATCTTGGGTATATTCCTTTCTTTTTGTTCTAGAGCTTTCATGTATGCTGTTAAGCTGCTAGTATAAGTTCTCTCGAGTTTCTTTTTGGAAACACTCAGAGATATGAGATTTCCTCTTATTGCTGTTTTCCTTGTTTCCCATTTGTTTGGATATGCTGTACTTTCATTTTCATTAAATTCTAGAAAATCTTTAAATTTCTTTCTTTATTTCTTCCTTGACCAAGTTATTATTGAGCAGAACATTGTTCAGCTTCCATATGTTTGTGGGCTTTCTCTTGTTGCTGCTATTGAAGACTAGCCTATTCTGTAGTGATCTGATAGGAGGTATGGGATAATTTCAATCTTCTTATATCTGTTGAGGTTTGTTTTGTGATCAATCATATGATTAATTTTGGAGAAGGTACCATGAGGTGCTGAGCAGAAGGTGTATTCTTTTGATTTAGGATGAAATGTTCTATATATACCTGTTAAATCCATTTGGTTCATAACATCTGTTAGTTTCACTCTGTCTCTGTTTAAGTTGTGTTTCAGAGATTTGTTCATTGATGATAGTGAGGTGTTGAAATCTCCCACTATTATTGTGTGAGGTGCAATGTGTGTTTTGAGTTTTAGTAAAGCTTCTTTTTTGAATGTAGGACCCCTTGCATTCAGGGCATAGATGTTTAGAAATGAGAGTTCTTCTTGGTGGATTTTTCCTTTGATGAGTATGAAGTTTCCTTCCTTATCTTTTTTGATGACTTTTGGTTGAAAGTCAAATTTTTCCGATATTAGAATGGTTACTCCAGTCTGTTTTTTGGAGCCACTTTCCCAGAAAATTTTTTCCAGCCCTTTATTCTGAGGTATTGTTTGTCTTAACACATAGGTTCATTTCCTGGATGCAGCAAAATGCTGGGTCCTCTTTATGGATCAAGTCTGCCAGCTTATGTCTTTTTATTCCTGAATTGTGTCCATTGATGTTAATAGATTATTAAAAAATAGTAAATGTTGTTTCCTGTTATTTTCGATGTTGTTTTTATGTTTGTGTGACTATATTCTTTTGACTTTGTTGAAAGATTACTTTCTTGTTTTTTCTAGGGTGTAATTTCCTCCTTGAGTTGAATTTTCCATCTATTATTCTTTGTAGGTCTGGGCTTATGGAAACACGCTGTGCAAATTTGGTTTTGTCATAGAATATTTTTGTTTAACCATCTATAGTAATTGAAAGTTTTACTGGGTATAGCAGCCTGGGCTGGCATTTGTGTTCTCTTAGGCTCTGTATGAGATCTGCTCAAAATCTTCTAGCTTTCATAGTCTCTGGTGAGAAGTCTGGTGTAATTCTGATAGGTCTGTATTTATATGTTACTTGTCCTTTTCCCTTTACTGCTTTTAATATTCTTTCCTTATTTTGCCTATTTGGTGTTTTGACTATAATGTGCTTGGAGGAATTTGTTTTCTGGTCCAGCCTATTTTGAGTTCTGTATTCTTCTTGTATATTTATGTTTATCTCTTTCTTTAGGTTAGGAAAGTTTTCTTCTATAATTTTATTGAAGATATTTACTTTTCCTTTAAGTTGGGAATCTTCACTTTCTTCTATACCTATTATCCCCAGGTTCTCTCTTCTCATTGTATCCTGGATGTTTTGGGCTAGGATCTTTTTGTATTTTGCATTGTCTTTTACGGTTGTGACAATGTTTTCTACAGTATCTTCCACACCTGAGATTCTTTTTTCTATCTCTTGTATTCAGTTGGTGATGCTTGCATCGATGACTTGTGATTTCTTTCCTAGGTTTTCTAACTCCAGGTTTGTCTCACTATGTGATTTCTTTACTGTTTCATTTCCTTCATCTGCTTGATTGTGGTTTCCTGTAATTCTGACCCTTTGTTTGTGTTTTATTGTAATTTTTTAAGGGATTTTTGTGTTTCCTTTTTAAGGGCTTCTAGTTGTTTACCTATGTTTCTTGTATTTCTTTACTAAGTTGTTCATTTCCTGCTTAAAATCTTCTATCATCCTTATGAGGTGTAATTTTATGTCTAATTCTTCCTTCTCTGGCATGTTGGGGTTTCCATGGTTTGCTGTGTTGGGAGAGCTGGATTCTGATGATGCCAAGTAGCCTTGGTTTCTGTTCCTTGTGTTCTTGCCCTTGCTTTTCACCATTTGGATATCTCTGGTGTTAGCTGGTCTTATTTTCTCTGACTGTTGATTATTTGTCCTGAAAGCCTAGGTGTCCATACTCCTTGGAGACCAGTTTTCTCTGAGAGAAATTTGGGTTTGGAGAGCTGTGGTGCAGGGTCAGCTCTGGGGAGCAGACAGAAACAGGAACGATGTAATACCCAGCTGTCCCTTGTTTCCTGTGTCCTGATGGCTCTGCAAGGGTCCCTCTTGGTGTTGTGAATTTGAAAAGAGGTGATGGTCTTGCCTGTGCTTGAAGGTATGTCCTCAATCTTGGTATACCAGTTCTCTCTTTGCACTATTTGAGTATGGAGCCTTGTTTCCTGGTATCTGCTCTCCAGTCACTCAAAGAAACCATAAGCGTGTTCCTCAGTCTCTCTGTCCTGGTTATTCCAGGTTGGTCCCTCTGAGCAGACAGGCTTTTCCACACTCCGGGGAGGCTAGCTACCTCTCAGCTCTACTTTTCTATGGAGTTCTGTTGGAACAGGCAAAGGTCTCCCTCCACCAATGGAAACCAAAATGCTCCTTCCTCCCTGCTGTTCCTCAGTACATGAGTTCTAAGGATTCTGAGTTAATGTTTACCAGTATTAGTACTGTTACCCCCTATCAAGTGCTTTTCCACAGTCCTTGGAAGCTAGCTATCTCCCAGGGTTGTTTGGCTATGGAACTCTGGCAGAGTAGTCATTCTAATATCAGATAAAATCGACTTTCAATAAAAAGTCATCAAATAGATAAGGAAGGACAGTTCATACTCACCAAAAGAAAAATCTACCATGAAGATTTCTCAATTCTGAACCTCTATGCCCCGAATGCAACGGCAGCCACATTCATAAGAAAAACTTTACTAAAGTTCAAATCACACATTGCACCTCACACAATAATAGGGGGAGACATCAACACACCACTGTCATAAATGGACAGATCTTGGAAACACAAACTAAACAGAGACACAGTGAAACTAACAGATGTTATTAACCAAATGGATTTAACACATATCTATAGAACACTTAATTCTAAATCAAAAAATGTACCTTCTTCTCAGCACCTGATGGTACCTTCTCCAAAATTTGTCATATAATTGGTCACAAAACATACATCAACAGATATAAGAATATTTAAATTATCCCATGCCTCCTATTCAAGATCACTCTTGAATAAGGCTGGTCTTAAACGGCAACAACAACAACAACAACACAAAACCCACAAGCACATGGAAGCTGAACAATGCTCTACTCAATGATAACTTTGTCAAGTAATAAATAACGAAAGAAATAAAAGACTTCCTAGAATTGAAGGAAAATGAAAGTTCAACATACCCAAACCTATGGGACAGAAGGAAAGCAGTATTAAGAGGAAATCTCATAGCTCGTAATGCATCCAAAATGAAACCTGAGAGAGCATATACTAGCAGCTTAGGAACATACCTGAAAGCTCTAGAACAAAAAGAATCTAATACACCCAAGATAAGTAGAAGGTAGGAAATAATCAAATTAAGGGCTGAAATCAACCATGTAGAAACTAAAAGAGATATACAAACAATCAACAACACCAGAAGCTGGTTCTTTGAGAAAATCAACAAGATAAATGAGTCCTTAGCTAGACTAACCAGAGGGCACAGAGTCAGCGCCAAAATTAACAAAATTAGAAATGAAAAGGGAGATATAACAAAAGATGCTGAGAAAATTAAAAAAATCTTCATCTCCTACTACAGAAGGCTATACTCAACAAAACTCAAAAACTTGGATGAAATGGACAAGTTTCTAGACAGATACCAAATATCAAAGTTAGATCAGATAAACCATCGAAACAGTCCCATAACACTGAAAGAAATAGAAACAGTCATTTAAATTCTCCCAACTAGAAAAAGCCCAGGACCAGATGGGTTCAGTGCAGAATTCTATCAGACATTCAAAGAAGACCTGATACCAATACTCTTCAATCTATTCCACAAAATAGAAACAGAATGAACACTACCCAATTCATTCTATGAGGCCACAGTTACACTGATACCAAAACCTCACAAAGACCCAACAATAATAGAAAATTTCAGACCAATTTCCCTTATGAATATCGATGCAAAAATACTCAATAAAATTCTCGCAAACCAAATTCAAGAACACATCAAAACAATCATTCACCATGATAGAGTCGGCTTCATGCCAGGGATGTAGGGATGGTTCAATTCCCAGAAATCCATCAATGTAATCTACTATGTAAACAAACTAAAACAAAACCAAAACACAAAAAACCACGTGGTCATTTCGTTAGATGCTGAAAAAGCATTTGACAAAATTCAACACACCTTCGTGATAAAAGTCTTGGAAAAGATCAGGAATTCAAGGAGCATACTTAAATATAGTAATATACAGCAAACCAGTGGCCAACATCAAACTAAATGGACAGAATCTCGAAGCAATCCCACTAAAATCAGGGACTAGGCAAGGCTGCCCTCTCTCTTCCTATCTATTCAATATAGTAGTTGAAGTTCTAGCTAGAGCAATTAGACAACAAAAGGAGATCAAAAGGATACAAATTGGAAAGGAAGAAATCACAATATCACTATTTGCAGATGATATGATGGTATACTTACGTGACCTGAAAAACTCCTCCAGCGATCTGCTAAAGCTGATAAACATCTTCAGCAAAGTGGCCGGATACAAAGTTAACTAATTATATCAGTAGCCTTCCTATTATACTCAAAGGATAAATAGACTGAGAAAGAAACTATGCAAATTCTACCTTTCACATTTGTCATATTCAATATACAGTATCTTTGTGTGACTCTATCAAAAGAAGTGGAAAATTTGTATGACAAGAAATTCAAGTCTTTGAAGAAAGAAATTGAAAAAGACCTCAGAAGATGGAAAGATCGCCCATGTTCAGAGATTTACAGGATTAATACAGTTAAAATGGCCATCCTGACAAAAGGAATCTACAGATTCAATGCAATTCTCATCAAAATTCCAACTGCATTTTTCAGAGCCATAGAAAGAGCAATTCTCAAATTCATATGTAATAAAAAACAAACAAACAAACAAAAAAAAAACAGGATAGCAAAAACTCTTCTCAACAATAAAAAGACTTCTGGGAGAATCAGCATCTCTGACCATATGCTGTACTACAAAGCAGTAGTGTTAAAAACTGAATGGCATTGGAACAGCAACAATCATGTTGATCAATGTATTAGAATGTATTAGAAGTCCTAGAAATGAATCTACACACTTATGGTTACTTGATCTTTGACAAAGGATCTAAAACCATCCAGTGGGAAAAAACCGATATTTTTAACCAATGGTGCTGGTTCAACTGGCGATCTACATGTAGAAGAATGTGAATTGATCCATGCCTATCTCCCTGCACAAAGCTCAAGTCCAAGTGGAGCAAGGACCTCTACATAAAACTAGATACATTGAATGTAATAGAAGAGAAAGTGGGGAGCAGTCTTGAACACATGGGCACCGGGAAAAACTTCCTGAACAGAACATCAAAGACTTATGTTCTAAGAACAAGAATCAACAAATGGGACCTAATGAAATTACAAAACTTCTGTAAGGCAATAGATACTGTAAATATTACAAAAAGACAACCAACAGTTTGGGAAAAAATCTTTGACAATTCTAAGTCTGATAGAGGGCTAATATCCAATATATACACAGAACTCAAAAAGTTAGGCTCTAGAGATACAAATAACCTTATCAAAAAGTGGGGAACAGAGCTAAACAGAGGTTTCTCAGCTGAGGAAACTCATAGGGCTGAGAAGCACCTAAGGAAATGTTCAACATCCTTAGTCATCAGGGAAATGCAAATCAAAACAACCCTGAGATTCTACCTCACACATGTCAGAATGACAAGGATCAAAAACTCAAGTGACAGTAGATGTTGGCGAGGATGTGGAGAAAGAGAAACACTCCTCCATTGCTGGTGGAATTGCAAGCTTATACAACCTCTCTGGAAATCAGTTTGGAGGACCCTCAGAAAAATGAGCATAATACTACCTGAGGACCCAGCTATTCCACTCCTGGTCATATACCCAAAAGATGCTCCAACATCTAATAAAGACACATTCTCTACTATGTTCATAGCAGACATATTTATAATACCCAGAAACTGGAAACAACCCAGATGTCCCTCAACAGTGGAATGGATACAGAAAATGTGGTACATTTACCCAATGGAATACCACTCAGTTATTGAAAACAATGGATTCATGAAATTAGCAGACAAATGGATGAAACTTGAGAATATCATCCTGAGTGAGGTAACGCAGTCACAAAAGAATGAACACTGTATGTACTCACTGATAAGTGGTTATTAGCCCAAAAAGTTCTGAATACCCAAAAATCACTTCACAGCAACTATTGGGCTTAGTATTAGGTCCCAGAGGGAGGACTCGGAGAAGGAACTAAAGGAGCTGAGGGAGTTGGCAGCCCCATGGAGGGAGTATCAGTGTCCAATGGCTTGACCTCCTGATACACCTGGCGACTGGATCACCAACAAAGAATATACATGGAGGTTTCCATGGTGCTGGCCACATATGGGGCAGAGGAGGGTCTTGATAGCCATCACAGGGAGGAGAGGAGTTGTGCCTAAGGGTGTTCCATGCCCCCGTATAGGAGAATGCCAAGGAGGGAAGATGAGATAGGTGGGTGAATGGGTTGTGGTGAAATACCCATATAAATGCAGGGGGAGTTGGAGGGGATAGGGAGGTTCCAAAGGGGAGATCTGCATAGGGGAAAACATTTGAAATGTTAAGAAAGTATCAAAAAATATGAAAAAATGAAAAAAAGAAAAAGAAAAAGAAAAAAAGTTAGCTCTAAAATGAATAAAACACTTCAAGATGGAGACATAGGCAAGTTTTTTTGGAATAGGAATTCAGCCATAGAGGAAATAACTGAAACAATTAAGAAATGGGACGTTATGAAATTTGAGTCTCACAATGCAACAAAAGAGATAATTGAATTAAGAGAAAGTCTACAGAAAGAAAGTTTTGTTAGCAACATTTCTGACAGAGGTTTGATACTTGAATATCAAATATCCTAGAAGAAAAAATACAAAACAAAAACAAAACCCCTAAGTATCAACAGTACAATCCAATCAGTAAATAGATTAATCAAATGATTAGATATTTTTCAACAGACAAGGTTAATAAACATAAGAAAAAATATTCAACCTCACTAGCAGTTCAGAAAAAAATGAATTAAAATGGGTTTTGGATTCTATCTCAATGTTGGCACAATGGGAGTTATTAACAAGCCAAATTAAAGTTGATAAAGACTAAAACAAAAAAAATACTCATTTTACATTTCTGTTGGCCATGTAAATCAAGTCACCATAGCAACTGCTCAAAAAACTAAAATTAAAATTGTCATGTGACTCCATGATGATGCCATTTATGAGAACGCATTAGACTTTCAGTTAGCATATTATAGATATACTTGCATATCAACGTTTATTACAGCATTATTCACAATAGCTATTATTTATGGAAAATCTGAATTCACCCAAAGAGGAATAGATAAAGCAAATGTGTGAGCACAAAATGAAATTTTGTGTAACCACAAAGAAATATGAGAATAATTTTTTAAAATGGGTTACACTGAAGGTAATCTTAGGAAGTAAATTAAGTCACAGGAAGATGAATATTATTAGTTTTCTTTTAACTCTACATCCTAGATTTTATACAGCTACATAATATTATGTATTCATGAAAGTATGTGTGAATGGCATTAAAGTAGGAATAAAACTTTTAGGTGAATGAAGATAAGTCACAGAAGGGTGCTGGAGAGAAAGGGAAAATGAGGGATATCTAGTGTAATAGATTTAAGTAAGTGTATAATAATGCACTTATGTAACTATGTAAAAATGATATTCAATAATTAAGAAGGAAAAGAGTTCCTTTCCCATGTTTTATCACTAGATAATATAGATTTAAAATCAGTTGATAATATTGACTCTTCTATTCTTTATTTTTTTTTGTGGATTATTTCATTAATAATGCAATTTTTAAAAATTGAGATTATGATTCAAATATAATGATTTTTCCCTTGTCTTTTTTTCTCTTCAAACCCTCATATATATCCCTCTCTACTGTCTTCCAAAAGTATGACCTTGTTTAGTTTTTTATTATTTCATTGTTTTTTATTATTTTCATTATTCACTTTTTACCAATTATTATTTCATGTATGTATATATTTGTATATACATTTATTTACATATATATTTTTAATATAAGCTGTTTATATGTTCCTATTTTACTGGTTAGAATGTTTTCTGGTTTTGGACAATGAATTATTTAGCTATTGTCTCGGGAAGACCACCTCTCTTGCTCCCAACTTTCCTCCATTGCCAATAGGACTTTTTGTAATGTTGAAGCCATACGGGCTTTTCCTTCTCCAGTATGGTATGTTCCTTGGTGTCATTTTTATTCAGCTTACATTTAGTTAGTCATATTAGTGATGCTTTTATGAATTGCTTCAGTAATAATCTAACAATTGGTAAGATGTAAGATGTCAATAGGAAAATTATCACACCCATCAGTTCAGTTATCTACCCCGTTGTATGACAGTAACTGAGAATCTGAAAGACAGACTCTGAAGCAGAGTTGCCATTCACAGCCGAGTACTACCATTTGTGCTAAGAAGCTCAGCATTTGAACATACTCTGAGTTCAACATAGAGAGAAAGGTACCCAACATTTAAGCAGATATCCAGATACATACCCAAATCGTATGCAAAACAGCAGATGATAATCATGAATTCAAAGAGTATTATCTATGCAATGGTAACTAATAAGTTTAAACAAAAATAATCTTGATCAAAAAATGTTGTTTGCTAGAATATATGTTTGCTTCTTTTCGCCAGCTACAGGGTGAAAATAGAGAACATAATATTGTTCTGTGCCCTCGTTCTGAGAAGAAATCTCTTTATGTGAAAAATATTAGTTCCATTCTGTGATTTTTGATGATTTGGAAGTGCTATCTCTCTACTACCAATCTATTCTCTATGGGAATGCAGGTACCACCTGGTACAATACATCATCATGGATGCTGATATTATGAATTCCGAGGGTGTCTTTGTCTTCTATAAAGGCATCTTTTACAGTCTTATGTGTGATTCACATAATCAGGACAGTTTCTCAATTCAATTCATGTCTACCTCTGTGTAGGTGAACAAGTTGAAAATGGCCAATATTGAACAATTGCACCTCTATATACTCCTTACTTTGTATTGGAAACACTTGGCAGCTGAACTCAGCTTGGTCTCCAACTCTAGCCAAATGAAGGGAAAGAAAACTCAAATACAGAGTTTTATGTCTTAGGAATATATAAGGACTAAACACACAAGGACTCTTACATCACATGTGGGAAAAGTGCCATATAAAAGGACTAAAGATATACTGAATTGGTAAAATCCTTGAATGCCATGAAAAAAAACAAAACAAAAAAACAAAAAAAAACTTGTATTTGATTGGAAAAACTGGATAAAATTAAGAATAGTGCAGTGCTATAATTCCAACACTGGGGACATAATACAAAGTTCAGAATTTCAAACTCATACTTCTTATGAAGAGATTTTTGAGCCCTGTAACCACCCAAAGAGTGATTTGTTAGTGACTTATAACATGAGCATTCTTACCTCTGAAACAAATGCTATTTATAAGACAGACATATAAGTTTTATCTGAGTAATACATACCATGTGTATTTTATCATAAGCAAACTAAATATTTAAATTATTTAAATATTTAAATCAGTTCCCACTTGGATATGTGAATATGTATATGTATATGTATATGTATATGTACTAATTATAATTGTTCTCATGTTAAACAAAGGAAAAGCTATATTAAAATTATATTTTTTTGCCTGGACTACATATTCCTTCTCCATCATCCTTTACTATTTTTGTGAATGTGGAAGGAATGTCACATTATATTAACCAATTGGAGCATAACACTCACTTATCCCATCTCACCAGTCATTTCCTTTTCAGACCTAGGAGGTTTGCCACACTCTGTGATTTTTCTATTGGGTATCAAGTTAAGGAATTTTGGTGTAGAATCTCTTAGCTGCCGACTATATCCTATTACAACTTGGCTTCTCTTTTGTCAGTTTTGCAGAAGCATTTGGATTCTGCTGGGAGATATATCTCAAGACAATTCAGTATGTTTACAAGCTATCTTGCCTCTTGGAAAATGTTTTCAGAGTAAGTATTATTTAGAGAAGTCAGTCTGGATTATGCTACTGAAGGGCTGCCCTGCACAGCTAACATAAATTGATTTACCAGAAAGCCTGCTGAATTCTGAAGACATATACCCACTAAGGCAGCTCTGAGAATCTGTTGTACACAGATGAAAATTCAAATACAGTCTGGAAAACACTGTGAATAAAATTCTAGTAACAATTCCATATATTTAAGATAAGTTTAATTGCTAATTTCTATGGGAAGAGATTGTTCCTTATTTAAGTATTGCTGAGTAATTAAAAAACATTATTTACTGTCGATGTAAGGTAAGGGAAGAACAATTCTAGAATATACGTTACTCTTTGTGTGAAAATAAGGATTGACCTGTGGACACTTTCCACCACATAGCAATACCAGTTTTACTGTGAACATTCCTCATTCAAAGAATGTCCTACTATAGGAATTCTTAACTGTAGGAATATTAAATATAACAGAGAAAATTTGTAACAAAGGCAGTACTATTGATGAGACTCTTGATAACACCAATGAATCAGTTCTGTGTGGGTGTGTATTCTAGCTGTTCCTTACTGATCTGTTTACGTCTATCTACTGGAAGTAGGGGGTAGGTACATCTTAAACCTGAGAAGCTATAACAGTTCTGCTTGAAGAGGGGATCCCTCCTACCAGAGGGAATTTAATTATCTTCTTCCATTTTATTCTTATTTGCTTGAACTTCTTTTTCCTTGTTAAAGAAATTGCAAAAGTTAAAAAAATTAGGAATAAAAGCTCGACAGCAGTTTGATTGAATTTAGCCTTGAGCTTTATTATACTAGGAAATGGTTAAAAATGGGCTATCTCATATCATGCCAAGTTCCAATTAGGAGTTCCAGATCACTGGATATTTGTCTAATGGGTACAGCACATGGTTACCACATTGCCTTAACCTAAGTGTAAGGAGCTTCTGGAGAGTTTAGATGAGTATGCTGACTCACTAGAAGAGGAAGCTTTCATAGAGAACAAAACCTGCTTCTCTACTGAAGCAGGCAGGGATTTGAACTGATATGATAGATAAAATTAAAACTTAAGTGCTAAATATAATAAAAATGTATATAATATATATTTAAGTATAAATCATATTTATTATATATTTTTACTTAATATGAGTAACATATTACCTAAATGTAATGCATTATATATGTATGTAACATATGCATATATTTTTATATATTCTGTTACTTAAATAACATCCTTAACAATGCATTTCTGTTCTGCTCATTTTTCTGCAAGTAATATTATTTAATTCCTTACCACTGAATAATACACACACACACATACACACACACACATACGCACATACACATACACAGTGAAACCGAGAGAGAGACAGAGAGAGAGAGAGAGAGAATGAGACAGACAGAGAGACAGAGAAACACACATATTCTCTCTCTCTCTCTCTCTCTCTCTCTCTCTCTCTCTCTCTCTCTTTCATGGCTAAGAACCAGACTCATACTAATACTGGTTAAGTTTAGTATCTTACAGTAATAAATTTTAATCAATAGTGTCTATTATTTACATCAAGACTCACTGTTTTGAGTGCTTTGCATTAGTTTCCAAAATGAAGAATTATAAATACAGTAGATTAACACATGGAAAATTCTATTTAGGCTATCTATCCCCCTTTCCTCCCATTATGCCTTTGCAACCACTGTGTGCATTACTTGGCCTTTTCCTAACTGTAACTGGAATTGCATGAATGGCTTTTTTAATTCAGTATCTTTTTAAATTAATTTGTTTTCAAGCTTCAAAGAATATATGTTCTCACTTCTAAAAAAATATTCCATGGTTTGGAAGTTGCACTGTATTTTTCTCTGAAGTCAGTATGATTTAATAGCAACATTTCTTAATGTTCAGATATTTTACATATTTTTTTTACAAATTTAAGATTTTTTTTAGTCTCACTTGCTAAAAGTTTTGCTTCATATATACTACTCATTCTTCTTCATTATTCTCATCAACACTTTCATTGGATGTCTAGGGTCTGACAATAACAGAGAAGGATGCTTGCAGTCAACCATTGAACTTAGCAACATGTCCCCAATGGAGGAGTTAGAGAAAGGAATAATGGAGTTGAAGGGGTTTACAAATTCATAGGAAGAACAACAATATCAATCAACCAGATCCCCCACCCAGAGCTCCCAGGGACTAAGCCACCAGCCAAGGAGTACTCTTGGAGGGACCCATGGCTCCAGCCGCATATGTAGCAGAGGATGGCCTTCTTGGGCATCAATAAGAGGAGAAGCCCTTGCTCCTCTGAAGGCTCGATGCCCCAGTGTAGGGAAATGCCAGGGCAGAGAGGTAGGAGTAGGTGGGAGGGAGTTGGAGCGTTGTCAAAGAAGCAGGGGGAGGAACAATGGGATAGGGGTTTCTGGAAGGGAAACCAGTAAATGCATTGAAATGTAAATGCATAAAATATCCAATAAAAAATAAAAATATAAAATGTCCTTTGTCTGAAACAGTTTAGTGTGTTGTTACTATTCAATTCAGCTGACCCTTTCCATACTTCCAGACCAATTGTTCTCAACCAGTGAGTTGCTAACTTTTGTGGTGGTTCAAACGACCTTTTCAATAGAGTTGCCTAAGGCCATCAGAAAACACATATTCTTATGTTATGATTAATAATAGTAGAACAAATGAAGTTATGAAGTAGCCATAAAAATAATTTTATAGGGAGGTTGATTATCATCACATGAGGAACTGTGGTAGCATTTCAGAATGGTGAGAACCACTGTTCTAGAGGAAGTTGACTTTATCTCATGTCTACATGTTTGGTTTCTAGAGCAGTGAGTACAGCACCATAGAATATCAGTGTTTCTTGTTAAAACAAATTTAGTTAGTGGGAATAAGAAAAATGGAAATGCTCCACTAGATTTACTCTGTGCAGATGGAATGGAACTGGTTATACAAAAAGAAATAAGAAACAGAGGGGTAAAAGATTGAAACAAAATGTTTTACCAAAAGACTTTAAGAAAATTCTCTGCAAAAAAAATATGTAATGTGAACTCTAGAGTGAAAATTGAGAAAAGTATATTGGAAAAGTGCAGAGATCTTCCTGGAGATGGAAGTATACTTAGTGTGTTCAAATATGACTATGACTTCATCAAGATAAATTTGTCCATGACATTTCCTTAGATCATCCTTAAAATATTCACTATGTTATATTTAAAGGTATCATACACATTTTAATATTCTTTAATCTCATCAGTATTACTTTTAAAAGTACTGAACCAACAACCAAAGAGACTACATGGCTAGACTCAGGCCTCCCTACATATATGTAACAGTTGTGCAGCTTGGTCTTCTTGTGGATCCTGAACAACAGGAGCATGAAATATCCCCAAAGCTGCTGCCTGTCTTTGGAATATGTCCTGTTAGTTGGACTGCCTTGTCTGGCCTTAGTGAGAGAGGATTCACCTAGCCTCACAAATATTTGATGTGCTAAGGTTGGGAGATACTGGAGAGGGAACCCATGACCTACTCATAGTAGAGAGGGAGTGAGGAATGAGGGGAAGAATTGTGGGAGGGAGTGACCAACAGAAAGAAAATGAATGGGATGTAATGTGAGTACTATATTTAACATCCTTAGTCATCAGGGAAATGTAAATCAAAACAACCCTGAGATTCCACCTCACACCAGTCAGAATGGCTAAGATCAAATACTCAGGTGACAATAGATGTTGGCAAGGATGTGGGGAAAGAGGAACACTCCTCCATTGCTGGTGGGATTGCAAGCTGATACAACTTCACTGGAAATCAGTTTGGCAGACCTACAGAAAAATGAACATAATATTACCTGAGGACCCAGCTATTCCACTCCTGGGCATATACCCAGAAGATGCTCCAACATATAATAAAGACACATGCTCCACTATGTTCATAGCAGACATATTTATAATAGCCAGAAGCTGGAAACAACCCATATGTCCCTCAACAGTGGAATGGATACAGAAAATGTGGTACATTTACACAATGGAATACCACTCAGCTATTAAAAACAATGACTTCATGAAATTCTTAGGCAAATGGATGGAACTTGAAAATATCATCCTAAGTGAGATATCACAGTCACAAAAGAATGAACACTGTATGTTCTCACTGATAAGTGGTTATTAGCCCAAAATTTTGGAATTCCTAAGAGTCACTTCACAGCAGCCATTGGGCTGAGCATGAGGTCCCAGATGGAGGAGGTAGAGAAGGGACTGAAGGAGCTGAGGGAGTTTGCAGCCCCATGGAGGGAGCAACAGTGTCAACTGGCTTGACCTCCTAATGCTCCCAGAGAATGGATCACCAGCCAAAGAATACATATGAAGAGACCCATGGTGCTAGCCATATATGTGGCTGAGGAAAGACTTGTTAGCCATCAGGGGGAGGAGAGGCCCTTGGGCCTGAGGTTGTTAGATGCCCCAGTATAGGAGAATGCCAAGGAGGAAAGATGAGAGTGGGTGGGTTGGTGGGTAGGGGAATACTCTCATAGAGGCAGGGGGAGGGAGAGGGGATAAAGGCGTTCCAAAGGGGAGATCTAGAAAGGGGGAAACATTTGAAATGCAAATAAAGTATATTTAAAAAAGGCAGGGGAGCCTATTTAAAGGTGCAACAGGTGGGATACCAGGAACCTCCTTGTTAACCAAATCTGGAAATAAAGGCGTTTTTCACTAAGTTCATAAATTGTTTTTCAGGGCAGAGGACTTGGCCTGTATAGTTCTCCTAGTGGTGCCCTACTCTGGTCCCGTGAAGCCTATCGGCCATGCTACTGAAGTTTACTGGGTCAACATTATTCTTGTAAGCCCAACATTTACTCATAGCGTTTAAGAGTATAGACAGATTTAAGTTTTGTTGATTAGGGTAAACCAGGTCTTTTAACAATGCTTGCTCTTAAATGGGAGGCACCAAATATCTTCTCAAAGGTCGCTCCGTTATTTCCTTCATGCTGGCAGTCAAACTCACCCACAACAGTCTTGTGAATTGTCTCTTTATCAGCACATATGGTAATTTATTTTAGAGTATATCTCAAAACCTGAGGTAGAACTTATTTATTATAGCATAATTTGTAGAAAAAACTTAAGACCTATCCATTTTTCCTTGCTCAGAATGCAGTATAATGGGAAGATGCAGTGAGCTTGTAACTTAATTATCTTAGACTACAAACAAACAAACAAACAAACCTGGCCCCTATGTCATCTACAGGCAGAAAGCGTAAAGTAAGAGCAGGTGTATCCTACCAGGGCTAACTCATAGATTTAGAGCACATTGTTCCTGACTGCTCCGTACCCTCCTTTCAGATATTTCCATAAACATTCCTCATTGATAAGCATTGAATATCAAGTATCCAAAGATAAGAGACATATTGGGTACTTCTTTTGAAGTATCGATTTCCCAGTTGTCACTGTTAGCTACTATACCTGCCAGTGATGAAGAATGTGACCTTACTTTCTTATCTCCATAAGCCTGTTAAGTAGTCTGAGACTCTCTGAGAATACTATCACTTACCTGAGCCATTAGGTTTCTGTATTCTCATAGAGTGTATCATTTTACAAAATTGTCAAGTAGATCTGAGATAATTATCCATGTCAAGCTTACCATTCCTTTAGTGATCACACATGAACAATAGCGAAGTTATTAGCAATAACATCACTAGCAAAGAATTTATGGCTGAAACTAAGTAAAAAAAAAAAAATGCTTGGGACAGAGAGGTAACCAACATGCTAGAAGAAATGCAAAAGGAGCTGTGGCTGACAAATGTATTATCAACATAAAGGAAGAGTTGCCATGTGGAGTTGCTGTTCTTTCATTGTGCCCACCTTGCCTCCAGAAGGCCTGATACATAAGCTAAAGAACTTTAGTAATGACCTTGATGTGTACCTGCAAAGGCTAGAAAGTTTCTAGGTCCTTTTTTCACAGGTGCATTCCTCTATCCTTAAAGAGAAATGTGGAAAAAAATGATCAAGTACAAATTGTTTGAAATACTATTTTTTATTTTATTGTGTACATCTCTTATTTTGTTATTCCCTATGTACAGCTTTCATCTATACTGGACATGAATCCTGGTGCAAGAGTTGTGATCATGCAGACATAAATATACAAACACCTCATAAGTATCATTTTGTGAAAAGTATTGCAAGTTATGTGATTTTTAATTATTTTGAATAAATTTTTAATTTTTTTCATGAAGGAAATGCTATTAAAAATGGTTAACCCTGCAAAAAAATTAGTTATATTTATGTCAATTCTTATGTAGAAAAATAACGTTTTTTTAAAAAAATATCAAAGCTACAATCTCATGTCAAGATACACTGTTAATTACTTCATAGCATTTAGGTTGACAATTATTTTTAAATATATTTTATTTTTATAATTAATATAGCTTTACATTTTGAAATCAATTTATCAGTGTACCAATTATATGTAATAGAATAAGTTCTTTTTCAAATATATTATAAAAATATTTGAAATTTATCACATTTAACAATAAAAATGTTTGCCCAGTCAAGATAAATACAGATGTCACCATCAGTGACAAGTGTCTTCATGACATTTTCCAGGATTTTATGAGTTACACAGCTAACATACTCCCAGATAATTTTTGATCAATATATATTAACTAAATTTTCTATGTCTGGACTTCATAAAAATAAATTATAGAACAGAATGCAATTAAATACAGCTTCTTAGCTCAAAATGTTTTGAATTATTGCATTACAATCCATCTGTAAATTCATACTTTATTGTTGATTTTGTTGATTATATAAATACATTGATTCTTTATATCTTTTTAGTTATTTACCTGCTGATGTAGTTTCTCTTTCTTTCATATTTGTAGCTGTTAACAAAAAATACATCTTCCCCTTTTATTGAAACATTCTTTTCTTACATAATATACCCTGATTATAGATTCTCTCCCTCTATTCCTCCTAATTACTCCACATATCCCCCAATCCAGAATCATTTACTACTGTCTCTCATTAGAAAAGAAGCTTCTAAAAGACAACAACAAACATAAAGTAAAATATAAGTTAAAACAAAAGACATAACATCATTGTGGGACAAGACAAATGAACTTAGAGTACAGACCCCAAGCAAGGGCACAAGAATAAGAAACCCACTCATTCACACACTTGGGAGTACCATAAAAACATGACATCCATAATATATAGAGGACCTGCTGCAGAATCATGCAGACACTTTGCATGTTACTTCAGTCTCTGAGTTCATATGAGTTTTGTTCAGTTGGCTTAAATGGCCTTGTTCTCCTGGTTTCCTCCATCCCCTCTTTCCATCTCCTTTCCTGCACAGTTCCCTGAACTCTGAGGACAGGGATTAAATGGAGACATCACATTTAGAACTACATGTTCCAAAGTTCCTCTTTTGTTACTTAATGTCTGTCTATGGGTTTCTGTATTTGTTCCTATCTGTTGCTGATGACTGATGAAGGCTCTGATCTATGAGAATAATAGAATATTATTAAAAGTCATTTTATGACTATTTTTAAACCAACAGTAGTATCTAGTTTTATTCTAAGTCTCTGGGCTATCTAGTCTCTGGTTCTCTGTCACCTGAGCAGTAATTGAGTATGAGTTCCATCCCATGGATTGGGCCTTAAGTCAAATAATACATTGTTTGGTGACTCTCACAAACTTTATGCTACCATTGTCCCAGTTTATTTTGCAGAAAGGATAGCATTGTAGACTAAAGGCTTTGTGGCTGGGTTGGTTTTTAAGTTTCTACTTTGGTAGTCTGCAGATAACTTCCCTTTCAAAAGACATTAAAATATAGGGTTAAAGATTCTATATAGACACAAACTTGAGCTCTCCATGTTCAATGTATTGTGTGGGTATGGGTAATTATCTTCAGCAATGTGGTCCTGCTGTAAGTTTGGGAAAAGCAATCTACTATCTTAACAATAGCTTGGGTTGTTTGGGCATTTCCATATAACCCTTTCGGCCAACAACTCAAGTGGGTGTAACCCAGTCCCTGTACTAGAAGTTTCATTTGGTGACAAGAGATGGTGAATTAGGACTCCATCTCTCTTATTATTAGGAGATTTATTTAGCCTTGCCTTCATATGTTTTAGGAAATGTCCACTGTACTAAATTTTTGTACCACATCTCAAAGAACACATGATTCTAGCTGTGCTTTCCCTCATTCCTTACCCCTGGCACCTGATCCTCCTGTTCTAGTCTCACTACCCCGTTATATACTCCACCAAATTAGAAAAAATAAGAGAAATGATTTTTTTCAATATATAACACCTAGTGAGATAAGATAGGCAATTTAACAAGCCTAGTAAATAAAAGCATTTAGTAAAAGTCTAACAAACAAAAATTCCCAGGGTCAGGAGGTTTTAGTGCAGAAGTCTATCGAACTTTCTAAGCTAATAGTCATTAAAATATTTCACAAAATAGAAAGAGAAGGAACATTTCATTATTAATTTTATAAGGCCACAGTTACCCTTATACCAAAGCACATAAAGGCCTAACATAGAAAGACAGAACTAGACACAATTTTCCCTTATGAACTTAGAGGCAAAAATTGAGGAAAACCACAATTGTACATTTTATATTTGGGTCATTATTGAGGAAATACTTTATTATCTGGTTGTTTGGTCCTTTTTAGAATTTGTCAAACTGAGTACTGAAACCACTGATATAATTTTATATATAGAAAATATAATTTTAAATGTACATAGCTTGGTGTGTTTCTGTTATCTTTGGTATTTATTACAAATTTTTAAAAATCTCCCTGTCCAATAAAGTGAACATATCTTTGTGCCTCTTTAAAACTTTAAAAAGCTAAGATTCAAAACAAGTCCCTTCATTTATTTGGAGACTGTAAAATTAAAGTACAGAAGGTCATGAAGATGGCTCAGTAAGTAAAAGTACTTACCACAAAAACTGAGTTAAAGGGTCCCAAAAGCAAAGCACTCAAAAGAGTCAGGAACAGTCCTGCTCTGACAAGAATCCACAGGATCAAGTTACATAAACATAACATATATGCACCTAGGTCCGACCCATGCTGACTCCCTAATTGCCAGGAATTGCCTTGAACCAAAGTTAGTTTATTTTTTGGGTTTTGTTGTGATGCTCTTGACTACTGTGGCTTTTAAAATCCTTCATTCACTTTTCCACAGGATTCCCTGAGCTCTGCCTAATGTTTGGCTGTGGTTCTCTTCATCTGTTTCTATTACTAGATGAAGTATCTTGATGATGATTACCTTAGGCTTTTGTCAACAAGTATAGTAGAATATCATTAGTAATAATTTCATTGTCTTTTTGTTTTGTTTGTTTGCTTTTTGCTAGTCATGTTTGGTTCTATCCTAGGTTAATTTCTACATTACATGTACACCAAAAGATCTTGCTGGCAGGACAAAATGCCAATGGAAGTTTTTGTAGCTAAATTGGTGTCCCAATACCTCTACTGGAATTCTTGCCAGATTACAAGAGACCAGGAGATCACTGGTTAAGGTTTAATATACCCCATTTGTAGGACAATCCTAGGGATAACCTATTAGATCACTGGGAGTTTTCAATGCATTAGGATTCTGGATTGTCACTGAGATACCTCCTAATTCCAGTTGTTCCGCCAGTATTCTCTCCCTTTAGTCATTCTCCACCTAATCCCTCTTGTTCCCATCCCCATCTTTCCCCAGTCCACCTTCAGTATCTATTCCATTTCCCCTTCCCAGGGAAATTCATGCATCCACCATTGAGCTCTTCTTGCCATTTAGCCTCTTTGGTTCTGTGGATTGCAAAATAATTATCTTTAAAGCTTACAACCATATAATACATATAATGTGTGTCCTTCTGGGGCTGGACTACATCATACAGGATGATTTTTTCTGGTTCCATCCATTTGCCTTAATAGGATGTCTACTTCCAGTTGTTAGCTTGATTACAACTGGAATGAACTACAATCCAGGAATGGAGGACCTGTGATCTAGATCTTGAGGTTAGAAGATACAGGCTTCTGATCCAGATATTGACATGAAGATCTTGAGGCATAATGGCCAGGAAAAGCTTAGGCCCAGCAAGATAATATACACCTTTAATCACAGAAAACTAATGCAAGCATATTTCAGAGTTCAAGGTCAGCCTGGGGAAGAGCAAGTTCTCATTTCTGGCATGAAGGTACACACCCTTAATTTGGGTCATACATTTTTCTGGAGGTTTAAATAAGAACATTGCAAGAAGGAAGGCTCACTCTTCTTTGCCTGCTTGTACTTACTTGCCAGCACATCTGCTAGAACCTACTTCTTCAGGATTCCAGCTTATACAAAAGACCGGCTGAAACAATTCACCACCTGGAACTGAGCAAATACTATTCTTGGATTTCCCATTCACAGCTGCCCATTGTTAGGTTAGTTGGACTGCAGGCTTTTAAGTCTTTACAATAAATTCCCTTAAGATATATAGACATTGCATATTTTCTTTTTTTTTTTTTTGATTCTAGAGAACCCTGACTAATACACTGCAAATGTCATGATACTATTTTTTTTTAGAAGTTGAATAATACTCCATTTTGTAAATGTAGATTTTCTTTATGCATTCATCTCTTGGGGGAAATCTAGGTTGTTGCCAGTTTCTGGCTATTATGAATAAAGCTTCATAGTGGAGCACATGTATTTGTGGTAGGATGGAGCATTCTTTGGGTATATGCCCATGAGTGATAGAGCTGGGTCTTTAGGTAGATCAACTCTCAACTTTCTGAGAAATAGCTATATTGATTTCCAAACTGGATGCACAAGTTTTTACTTCCTTCAGCAATGGAGGAGTGCTCCCCTTGTTCTATATCCTCAAAAACATGAGCTGTAACATTTTTTATCTTAGCTATTCTGACAGATGTAAGATGGAATATCAGAATAATTTTGATTCTCATTTCCCTGATGGATAAGGATATTGAACATATCTTTAAGTGTTTCTCAGATACTTGATATTCCTCTATTGAAAACTAGTAGTTTAGACCTACACTCCATTTTTAATTGGAATATTTGGTTCATTGATGTCTAGCTTATTGATTTCTTTATAAACTTTGGGAATTAGTCCAATGTCAGATGAGGAGATGGGGAGTTTTCCCATTTTGTCAGCTGTCATCTATCTCATTGATGCTGTCCTTTGTCTTATAGAAACTTCTAGGTTTCATGAGATCTCATTTCTTAATTGCCCATCATAGTGCCTGGGCTCTTAGTGTTCTTTTCAGGAAGTCTTCTCTTGTGCCAATACATTCAAAGCTACATCCTATTTTCTCTTGTACCAAGTTTAATGTATGAGGATCTGTGTTGACGTTTTTTTGTTTTTTGTTTTTGTTTGTTTGTTTGTTTGTTTTTTCCCCAACTTGGACTTGAGTTTTATATAGGGTAATCAAGTTTAGATCTATTTACATTCTTCTACATTCTGTCATCTAGTTAGATCAGCACCATTTTTAAAAGACTTTTTCTTTTTTTTTTTTCTGGTGTATAATTTTGGCTTTCTTATCAAATCCTGGTGTCTGTAGGTATTTGATTTATTCCATTGATCAATCTGTCTATTTTCTGCTGATACCATGATGTTTTTATTACTATATCTTTGTAATAGGACTTAAAATCAGGGATGATAATACCTCTAGAAGTTCTTTTATTTTACAGATAGTCTTAGCATTCCTAGATTTATTATTTTTTATGGGAAGGAGAATATTATTCTTTCAAGGGCTATAAATAATTATATTTGAATTTTTGTGAAAATTACACTGAATATGTAGATCATTTTTGGTAATATGGACATTTTTACTATGATAATCTTGCCAATCTATGATCATGGAAGATCTTTACATCTTCTGATATCTTCTTTAATTTCCTTTTTTCAAATACTTGGAATTATAGTCATATAGGCCTTCCACTTGCTTGGTTACAGTTACCCTAAAATATTTTATATTAAATGTGGCTACTGTGAAGGGTGTTGTTTGCAAGATTTCTTCTTTTTTCAGTCTGTTTGTAGTTTGTAATTTGATGTAGGACAGCTACTGATTGTGTGTGTGTGTGTGTGTGTGTGTGTATCTTGTTTGTAGTCACTTCTCTGAAGATGTTTATCACCTGGAGAAGTTACCTGGTAGAACATTTGGGTTGCTAATATGTACTATCATGTCATCTTTGAATAATAATATTTTGATTTCTTCCCTTCCAACTTCTATTTTTTTTATATATCCTTTAGTTGTCTTATTGCTCTAACTATACCTTCCAGTTACTATCTTGAATAGGTATGGAGAAATGGGACATTCTTCCCTTTTTTATTTTTGTTTGTTTGATTTTAGTGGAATTGCTTTGAGACTCTGCAGGTCTCCATTTTACATGAAGTCATTAGCCACCAGTCCATGATGATGAAGAGAGCTGAGTCAATGAACAGGTTTTCTGATGGCCCATGTAATATGAATAGAAATAATTATATATCTGGACCAGCTTTGAGGAGATAAATCAATATTCATTGGGGTGATTTAAGGGTTATTTTCAGGAGCCAACAAGCTAATAACTAGCAAATGATCTTCCTGAGATGACTTCACCCTGGATTAAAAATCTATGATGGACTTTGATAGGCAAGGCTAAGGAAAAATTCATTTTAGAAAAGATTCCTGCTGTTAATATGCTTTCCTGTTATTAATAAATATATACAATAATCACTAGGTATTAACCCACCCTTTTGGCAAGATCACTGCAAAACTTCAAAGATGTACTGTCTTGTAGTGATACAATATAGACAAATAATACTTAACGATAAGCCTATACAAATTTTTAAAACTATACTAGTATTT
Source organism: Rhynchomys soricoides (assembly GCA_019843965.1). NCBI lineage: Eukaryota > Metazoa > Chordata > Mammalia > Rodentia > Muridae > Rhynchomys > Rhynchomys soricoides. Next base: position 21,950,833 of record JADRCH010000012.1, read on the forward strand.
ATTAAGCTATTTTATAGTGGGTCTTCTATTTGGCCCTTTCTGATAGTCAAAACTGCAATGAGAACTCTGCCAGTCTCCATGTGAAACCAGTTAATTGCTTCTGACATAGTAAACAGACATTCTACTACTCAGAGCACATTCTAAAAGATTGTAAAACCATTAACCAAAGATCATAAAAAGGGAACTAAATTTATTATAGGTGCTAGGACAGAAAATAAAATATTGATTGGGTTTATCTATACAAAACTTTACTAATAACTTAGTTTCATTTTTTAATTCTCCATTAACCTGTGAAGCTGTGACAGGTGATGTTTGGCAAAATAATTACTCCTAATGAATATGAATGGAAACATTCTCTGTTTATGATTTGGATACATATAAACTTTTGATGAACTTTTTATCATGTGATCTGAAAGATGTATATGTACTAAAGACAAAGAGAAGAGGAGACTCATTATCTGTGTCCCCATTTTTCTTGGATTATTCTCCTTTCTCCATCTTCTTAGCACTCTTTATCCTGTTTTTATTAGATCCTGCTTATTGCCCTTTTCCTAGACCCTTTATTCTCCTTTTCTTAAAAGCCCTTCCCCCTTTTTTCTTAGAAATCTTTCATAGGAAACTTTTTACAACTTAGAAACTAACCCTAAAATCACTTTTCAAAGTGTCCCTTTTTATTCCTGGGACTTCACCTAGCAGGCTGAAAGTTAGACACACATTCCTACAGAGATAGAACAAAGTCTACTTTATAGGATTAGGTGCTTAACAGTTTCTCACCTCAGAGGAATTGGAAAGGCAGGTCAGCTACTGAAGCAAAGTGACTTAAAATTGAGATAAGAAACCATTTTATTGTTATATGTCAACCCTAAACATTTCATAAACCATGTCTTACCCCTTTGATGTTATCTATATACTTTGCCCAGGGAGTGACAATATTAGGAGATGTGGCCTTGTTGGAGTAGGTGTGGCCCTGTTGGAGTAGGTGTGTCACTGTGGGTGTGAGACTTAAGATCTTTTTCCTAGCAGCCTTCAGAAGAAGATATAGAACTCTTGCTTCCTCCTGCATCATCCCTGCCTTGATGCTGTCATGCTCCTGTCTTGATGATACTGAACTGTTCACCAGTCCCAATTAAATGTCAATCTTATAAAAGTTGCCTTGGTCACCATTTCTGTTCACAACAGTAAAACCCTAAGACATCCCCATATCTTGTAAGATAAAGTCTTACCCTCGATAATGTTCTTTCCCGTCTGCTGCCCCAAGGAGAACCAAATAAGAAAGGACAACCCCTGGGTCTATCCCCCTTTTCCCCCCCCATTCCTGGCAGATTATATAGTTTTGTGTTAAAAGGATAGGTGGTGGCAAAGGGAGGTCAAAGGTCACTGGCTGAAGGCTAAGGTACCAAAGTACCTCTTTAGCATCAGGAGGCACTCCGGGAATCTCAGGTATTTGCAAGTTGGATTCATATCAGCAGAAAGGAAGCTCATACTCTAAGGTAAACAATGCTATATGACATTCCACAGGTAGAGATGTGTGGAGGGTTTAAGCTTCCCAGACTAAGTCAGAAAAGAAGCCTTGTTTGTAACATTAGTCCACAATTTTGTGCTCAGAAGGCTATTCATACAATGGTAGACTTTGTCCTTAATTAACAGTGCAAGAAATTTCTCTGTATTTAATTTCCTGTTGGCTATTGGCTTCCTGAGTATTGCCTTTATATGCTGAGGTCAGTCATTCATACATCTCATCTCTCCAAGTGTGTTGGATGTTGTCAAAGGTTTTTTCAGCATCCAATACAATAATCATGTGTTTTGCCCTGTTTGTTTATATGTTGAATTACATTGACAGATTTTAACATGTTGAACAATCCCTGTATACATGGAATAAAGCCCATTTTATCATGGTGGATGATATGTTTGATCTGTTCTTGAAATCATTATGTGAATTTATTTTTTTATCAATGTTAATGAGGAAAAGTGGTTTATAAAGAGTCTCTGTTGAATTTTTGTATGGTTTAAGTATCAGGGTAACTGTGGCCTTATAAAATGAATTTGGCGCTCATCTTTCTGTTTTTACGTTGTGGCATAAGTTAAGGGTATTTGTATTAGCTGTTCTTTGAAATTCTGATAGAATTCTATGTTAACACAACCTGGCCCTAGGCTTTTTGTGGGGAGGAGGAACTTTTAATGACTGCTTCTATTTCTTTAGGTATAATAAGTCTATTTAAATTGTTTATCTCATCTTTATTTAATTTTGTTAAGTAGTAGCTATCAAATAAATGATTTATTTATAAGAGTTTTGTAAATTTTGTGCAGGATAGATTTTTGAAGGATGACTGAATTATTCTTTGGATTCCTTAGGTGTCTGTTGTTCTATCCTCTCTTCTTTGTTTCTGATTTTGTTAATTTAGATTTTCACTCACTATCTTTTATATAGTTTGGCTAAGGATTTGTCTATCTTGTTGGTTTTCTAAAAGAATCAACTCCTTATCATTGAATCTTTGCATTGTTCTTTTTGTTTCAATTTTAATTGATTTCAGTCCTGAGTTTGATTATTTACTGCCTCTGCTTGAATGGATGTGCTTCTTTTTGTTCTAGAGATCTCAGTTGTGTTGTTAGGTTGTTAACACAAGATGTCTCTAAATTTTTTTATAGGCACTTAGTATCAAAAACTTTCCTCTTAGCACCACTTTTACTGTGTCCCATAAGTTTGGATATACTGTACATTCATTTTCAGTGACTTCTAGGATGTCTTCAATTGTTTTTATTTCTGTCTTGTCCCATTAGTCATTCAGAAGAGAGTTACTTAGTGTCAATACTTTGTAGATTTTCTGTTGTTTCTTTTGTTTTTGAAATCCAGCTTTAATCTATGGTGGTATCATAGAATACATGGAATTATTTCTACATTGGTATTTGCCTGAATGTGTATCTGTATGAGGTTGTCAGATCTGGAAGTTACAGACAACTGCGAGCTTCCATATGGATGCTGAGAATTGAACCCTGATTCTTTGGAAGAACAGCCAATGATCTTAATTGCTGATACATCTCTCTATAGGGTTATTTCAGTTTTCTTATATCTATTGCAACTTGCTTAATGACTTAGTTTTTGATCAGTTTTGGAGAATGTTTCTGAGGTATTGAGAACAAGGTATATTCTTTTGTGTTTGTGTGAAATGTCCTGTACATATTTGATAGGTCCATTTGAGTAGTTATATTTGATAGCTCTATTTCTCTGCCTGACCTGAACATTGGTGAGAATTGGGTATTGAAGTCTCTCACTATCATTGCATGGGGTCTAATATATGATTTGTGCTTTAGAAATGTTTCTTTTACAAAGGTGAGTGTCTTTGTATTTGGGCATAAATATTCAGAATTGGCATGTCATTTAGTGGAGTTTTTTCTTTAATGAGTATGAAATGTCCTGCCCCATCTTCTTTGATTAATTTTGCTCAGGAGTCTATTTTGGTAGATATTAAAATGGCTACACAAGCTTGCTTCTTGGGTCCATTTGCTTGGGATAACCTTTTTCATTCCTTTACTCTGAGGAAATATCTATCTTTGGTGTTTTGGTGTTTTTCTTATACACAGTAGAATGATAATTTCTGTTTTCATATATATTCTGTTAGCACAGGTTTTTTATTGGATAAATACATCCAATGATATTAAGAGATATTTTGTTACTGCTGCTGGGTTGAAGTTAGGCCCTGGCTCTTCCTCCTAATCCCATGCTTCCACAAATAAGACTCATACTCAAAATATATTTACAAAAAATACCTTGGCCATATAGCTAGGCTGTTTTCTGACTAGATATTACTCAAAATATTTCATTTATACTAGTCTATATTTTTACGCATTGCTAGTTATCTGTGCTCAAATATCATGAATCCATCTTGTCACATCTTTCCGGCAATGCTCTGTACCTAGCTCTATCTCAGAATATTTTCAACACCCAGAAGTCCCATCTTCTATTTCCTGCTGAAGCCATAGGTCATATGTTTTATAATTGACAGGTGAGGCATCCAAGCAATATATAATTTATTCTCTCTACATTGTCATTGTTGTTGTTGTTGTGTGTGTGTGTATCCATATGTGCTTCCCTTTTTTATTTTTCTTCTGGTGTGAATTATGAATTTACTCTTTTCTCATAGGTATTTTTAACATTTTTATGATGGAGTTTTCTTTCCTGTATTTTTTATGGGGCTGGATTTGTAGATAGATATTACTTAAATTTGACATTGTCATGGAATATATTGTTTTCCTTATCTAAATTGATTAAAGTTTTATTGGTATGTTGTCTGTGCTGACATCTGTATTCTCCTAGAGCCTGAAAGACATCTTTCCAGGCCCTTCTGGCTTTCAGAATCTCTGTTGAATGGTTGGTTTTAATTCTAACATGCTTGTCTTTATATGTTACTTGGCCTTTCCCCTTGCATTGTTCTACATATGTTTAGTGTTTTGATTACTATGTGGTATGGTGACTTTCTTTTCTGGTCCAATATTTTTTAGTATTCTCTAAGCTTCTTTTACCTTTATAGGCACATCCTTCTTAAGGTTAGGACACTTTTCTTCTATGATTTTGTTAAAAATATTTTCTAGGTCTTTAAGCAGGGAATCTTTTCCTTCTTCTATTATTCTATTATTTAGAAATTTAGTCTTTTCTTAGTGTCTTAGACTTCCTAGATGTTTTGTGTTGAGAATATTTAGATTTAATTTAGATTTAACATTTATTTTTGGACCTAAGGATCAATTTCTTCTATCATATCTTTAATGTCCAAGATTCTCTCTTCTATTTTTGTATTCTGTTAGTGGTACTTGTGTCTATAGTTCCCATTTGCTTCCACAGACATGCCATCTCCAGAAAACCAGGATTCCCGTATATTGTATGGTTTTCTTCTCTGCTTTTGTTTCTTTTTCTTTCTTTTTTCTTTTTCTTTTTTTCTCTCTTTTTCTCTTTTGCTTCTGTTTCCATTCTCAAGCCTTGAGCAGTTGAACAGTTTTATTCATTTCCTTCACTCCTTTTTTTTTGGTGGGGGGGAATGATTTTATTCACTTTTCCTTTGCCCTTTTTGCTCTTATGTCTTTTTTATATTACCTTCTCTCTCTCTCTCTCTCTCTCTCTCTCTCTCTCTCTCTCTCTCTCTCTCTCTCTCAGCTTTCCTTAATAGATTTTCTGTTTCCTCCCATTGTCTGTTTTATATTTTCCTGGATTTCATTAAGAGATGTTTCACATTTCTTCCTGTTTGTCCATATTTTTCTGAATTTCTTTAAGAGATTTATTAATTTTCTTTTAAAGGCCTCTATCATCTTCATAAAATTGGTTTTAAGGTCATTTTCTTGTGCTTAGAGCTGTGTTGGATATATGGCTCTTATTATAGTAGAAAATGTGGAATTTGGTGGTGTCACACTGCCATGGCTATTGTTGATGCTTTTTCTATCCTGGCCTCTAAGTTTCAGGTAATTTTTTGGCTTGGATGTCAATTTCTGAGCTTATTTTTTTTTGAATGGACATTTATTTTCCATGGTTTTAGTTTCCTTTCTGTTTGTCTGACCCAAGTGGCCTGTGGTTTTGTTGACCAGGGAGAACACAGGATTACTATGTTGTCTCTGCTGAGGCTTATGGTAGTGGCATTGCTTCTGGGGTTTTAGGTCTTCTGTAAGCTGCTTTGGCCTCTGAGGTTCCAGGTACTAATGTGTCCTCTGGTAGAGCGCAGGACTTGTGCTGGAGTATAATTCATTTTTTTATTTGACAAATTGTACCTGATGATGTATGTAAATACATATAGTAGTTGTAGTAGCAGTTCCATAGATTCATTCATTTTTTAAAAAACAAATGGCTCAAATGTCTGCAAATATAAACTTTCTGTATGTTTATATGTATATGTTGCTTTAAATTTTACTTGAATTCTGATCAAAATAGTTAAAAAACATCACTTTAATTGATTTCTAGTACTCATGTATAATAACTACTTTTTTGTTTTACACAGATATTCTAATTTATACAAAGAAGTCCCTGGGCAAACAGCAGAGCTCAGTCCAGTATATCTTTGACTAGGGTAAGAGCCTGGAGTTCTTATCTCTAAAAACAAAAGAGTAGTTTCTATCTTATTTGTAGTAATGTTATCAAATGCTTTTGTTGTATCTATTAGAATTATATTTTTCTGTTTTTTAATTTGTAAAATAACAAAATAAAATATTTTAGTTTGAAAATTAAACCAATATTAAATATGATACTATAAATTATTATGTAATAATGACTTATATTTTGAAATATTTAATTGGCAACAATAATTCTATTTTATGGTATATAAGTTTGTTCATTCTAGAGTTGTTCATGTCACATTTTAAAGCCTATGTGTAAATTGTGGACATGTCATATCTGTTTGAGGATTTGAATTGAGATCTGAAAGGATTCCCTGGCTTATGTGAATGGAACAAATCTAATCACAATAGTTCTAAAAAGAAGAAAACATTTATTAAAGATCTCAAGCAGATGAAGCCTGAGAACTCAAGTTGGTGATAGTATCTTGTTTGTAAAAGAAGGGGACCATGAGCTGTGGATTATTCTCAAAACTACAAAAAGTATACAAGCAGCCAGAAAACATGTTGGCCTCATAACTGAAAGAAATTGAATCCTGTCATCAGTAAAAATAAACCGTGGAAAATCAATTTCTCATAGATTGTTGTTTAAGGAATAAAAAGGACTAGAATTGCATCACAGAATTCCAGGTGATAAATGAATTAAAATGATATAGTTCCATTTTCATTTGATCATCAAAAGAATCAATGGGCACTAAGTACCACTGACATAAACAACCCAGCACAGATATTATGTGATTCATTACAGTAGCCTTATATTAGTAACAAAATAACCTTACAAAATTAAGATACTATATCTGAGAAATCAAAGCACATGTAAATTATTTTTAAGATAAAAAACTGATAAAGGAACAAAGTCCAGATTATTTAAAACTCTTTTGAATGAGTAGAAAACTTTCTCCATAAACTGAACTATAAGTTAAAGTCAGAGGGCTGGAAGCATTGTGTGTATTCTGAAACAAAGAATGGTAGAATAGGATAATGGATAGACATGATTAAATTAATGTTATTTTTAAATGTATAATCAATGCACTAATGGTTCTTTAATTATAATAAAATACTTAACAAATCTTAAAATTAAGTGACAATTACAATTATTCTATAGAGAAAAAGAAAATGTTCATTATTTCACTGAAAGAAAATAAAAGAAGGAATATAAGAAATATAAGAAAATTACAAACAAATATTTGGCAAATATAAATGAAAATTTGCTGTCTGAAAAATTAATAAATTTTAGTTAGATTAATGTGAACTGTAAATCCATTAGGATTTTAGGGAAATAACAATAGTTCAGCACCATGCAGGAATTCTAAGTGCTTTTAGGTCTTTATTCATCTGGGAAGTGTTTTCACTATTAAACTATTAACATTTTATAGGTCAAAGGAACATGTTCTAATTTTTGTTAGTATGACAAAATCAGTTTGAATGTTTTTCAGTTAAGACTGGTGAGTCCTCGGTCTTGGCCTGCCATTGCATGGCAAAGACTAAGCTGAAACCACTAGTATAAGTAAATATGTGGTAGAGAGATGGGAGAGAAAGAGAAGTGGGATAGTTTATGCACTGTGAAGAGAGATAGAGCTGGAGACTCAGCAGTGAGAAACAGCCTGGTGTGAGAGGCCTGTGCTGGCTCCTGTGATCATAATAAGGTCCTGGCCCATGTGGGTGCTTTGGACCATGTCTGGGTACATAGTCCCAGGTATCTGTCTTGATGCCCTTGTTCCATGTTACTGCCAAATGCCTAGATGATGTCTGTTGTCTAGGCTACCACTGGTGCCTAGACTCACGCTTTTGAGTTGGCATATCCCTACATGTATACCATCTACTAGCTCCTGAAGCATGTGATGGTGTCAGTCTTGCAGATCCATAGCTGCAGGATCTCTATGATACAGGAAAACAACAAGTTATCCCAAGGAGTCTCAGTGAGGATCCAGCACTGTTGGTTCAGAAACCAGAGGCCTCAAACCACTCCAATGACTCGTAATAAACACTGACAAGTAGTATGGACAAAGTGAATACTGTATAACCCAGTGACACACTACAGCTTCCATGGCAAGATGTTCTTCTTGTTCTTCTTTTGTTTTGTTTTAGAGAGGTAAGTTACAAAGGTGGAGGGTAGATATGGAAGAACTGGAAAATGAGTGGGATTGGAGTGCATGGTATAAATTTTAGAAAGAATCAATAAAAATTATGAAAATCTAAAGACTGTCCGAAGTACCTAGGTATCATATCTTCCCTCTAGCATCCCCCTTCTCTGGGGCATGAAGCCTCCACAGGGCCAATCACATCATCTCCCACTAAGACCAGAAAAGGCAGTCCTCTGTTATATATATAGCAGGGGCCATGAACCAGTCCATGTATGTCCTTTGTTTGAGGACTTAGTCCCTGGGAGCTCTGAGGGGTCTGGTTACTTGATAATGTTGTTCTTCCTATGGGGTGGCAATCACCTTCAGCTAGCTCTTTCAGTCTTTCCCCTCACTCTTCTAGCAGGGTCCCAGAGCTCACTCAAATGGTTGGGTGTAAGTATCTGCAACTGTCTCAGCCAGGTGCTGTTAGAGCTTCTCAGAGGATGGCCATGCCAGGATCCAATATGCAAGCACAGCATGGCTTTAGCAATTGTTTTAGATTTTGGTGCCTGCACATGGAATGGATCCCAAGTTGGAGCAGTCGCTGGATGGCCTTTCCTTCAGTCTATGCTCCAATTTTTGTCCATCCATTTCTTTTAGACAGGAAAAATACTGGGTCAAAATTTTTGAGATGAGTTGGTGGCACCATCCCTCAATTGGGTGGGCATGTCTTTCTACTGGAGATGGCCTTTTCAGGTTCCATCTTCTCATTGTAAGGCATTTCCACTAAGGTCATCCCCATTGGTTTCTAGGAGTCTCTCATGTCCCTAGTGTCTGGGACTATCTAGAGGTTCCCACCATCTCTTACTCCCCACTGCTGCATATTTTCATTCTATCTCCTGGTCATCTGGGTTTTCTCCTTTCTCTCACCATACCTGATCCTGCCCCTCTTTCCCCCCTCCTCACCTCTCCCACCCAGGTCCCTCCCTCCATCTTCCTCCCAAATGTACTCCAGTATGTTCATAGCATCTTGGCTTGATTTTTAAGAATTCACACATATATATAATACAATGCGATCAGGTTTCACAACTGTACCTATACTCCCAATACACTTTCTTCTCTAAGATCCTTCCACCTTAGTTGGTGGATTTGAAAATTGTAGTTGAATAGTTTGGCACTTCTACTCATAATGCTCAAGAAACATAATGAAAGAAGGGAAGGAATGATCATAAAATCCAGAAGCCCAGGACTCATGCTGTAAGGGTATCTTAGTTAGGGTTTTCATTGCTGTGAAGAGACACCATGACCACGGCAACTCTTATAAGGGACATTTCACTGGGGCTAGCTTACAAGTTCAGAGGTTCAGTTCATAATCTTCATAGCAGGAGGCATGGCATCATCCAAGTAGGACTGGCACTGGAGAAGGAGCTCAGATTTCTACATCTTTGTCCAAAGGAAGCAAAGAGCAGACTGTCTCCCACACAGCTAGTAGGAGAGTCTTAAAGTCCAGTCCCAGAATAAAATACTTCCTCCAACAAGCCCATACCTATTCCAACAATGCCAAATCTCCTAATAGTGCCACTCTCTGGGCCAACTATACTCAAACCACCACAGATGTCTTCCAAATATAATAGGGAAACTGAATCCATAATGTCTCAAAATTATTGCCTAAACAGGAACTCCACAATGATAACATTGGTTAATATGCAACTATGAAAGTTGCAATTTTCACAGAAACTTCCCTTCTATGAAGAGCTCCCTGCTGGCAAAATTACTACTGGAAATTAGTCTTCCAAACCTTCTGATATTAGAAACTCTAAATAGATTTAGTATGTTGTGTGCATAGATACATATGTGTGTACATGTAATGATAATAAAGAGGAGTTCATGAATTTGAGGGGAAAGTGTGATTATGGAAGATGGGAGGGCAGAGGGGTGAAATTTGAGGGATTAAAATCAAGGCTGTGATAGGGATGCCCACTGTAATACTTCTTTCAATACAATGCTTGGAACTTTAGCTAAATAAGAAAAGAGGGGGAAACAAAAAGGATAGATATAGGAAAAGAAGAAGTCAAATTATTTCTATTTGCAGATGGTAAAAGAATCTCCATAAAAAATCTCAAAATTTTCATTAGAAAGATATTAGAAATTACTATCAGTTTCAGTAAAGTAGCAGCATACAAAATTGGCTTACAAAACCCAGGGCTTTTCTATATACTACTAGATACTACCATTCACAATAATCTCAAAAGTTTGTCTAAAAAAGATAAACTAAATGTGGAGAGGAAAGACCTCTCTGGAACCTTGTGTCTCTGAAGAAAGAGACTGAGGAAAACATTCAAAGTTTGGAAGATGCCCTCTCCTCAAAGAGCAACCTTCATTCTACCAAGAGCAATTTAGAGAGTTTGTGCAATCTCAAAAGAAACAGACAACATTTCCATAGGAAAAAAAAATCCTTTATTATGAATCACAAATAAAGAACAGCCAAAGAACAACAGAAAAAGAACAATAATGGGAGATTACCATTCTAACTTCTAGGTATATTACAGAGATATAGTAATAAAAAATAGCCTGGTATTAGAACAAAAATAAACATGAAACTTTTATATTGTAGACATTAATACCATAGCCCAGACATTGTAATGTATACTTTGACTTTTTTATCAATTAATTATTCATTCATGACAAATATATACTGGGCTTTATGATAGATATGGATAACCCAGTCCATAATTCTATGCATTAGAGATTTGAAGTGCATCCAGCTAGAAAGAAGCTCTATGAAGAGGTTCTCCCAATTGTCTGAAGTTGCTGTATTTTGCATTCTGCAATTACTGTGTGGACAACCTTAAGGAATGTTAGCCTTATATCTTCTCAATGACTGGATATTATCTACTGCGATACAAGTGGTTTAGCAACTTCTCTCTCATTTGGAACAATGGTCCAGAGAGTTTTGTTAGTGGTAGATTGTAAAGACTCAAAGAGAAAGAATGTAAAGACTCTTCAACTGAAATCTCAAAATTAGAATTTGTGTACTTACTTTACAATGTACTGCCAAAAGTAAGAAGAAGAAAACCAAGACAGCACTGTACACTGAAAGTTGAAAGAATAGATGTCATCCTCCCTGACTTGCTATTACCCAATGTATGTGCACATCAATGTATACACAACTTAAAGCAGCAAACTGAACCACAAGACACTACAGGTTTTTCCACATATTTGTTTAAGAAAACATAATTTTAAAACTTTAAATAACACTATGGGTGAGGTAAAATGAATTTTGTAATCAAATCTTTCACACAAGTGTTATTTAATATTTGGGTTTTCAATAGGCACGCAAAGCTTAAATTCTACCTCACGTTTATTCAATATTTTATTTTTATATTTATTATTTTAAATGTTCATATGTAGTTTGCCTGAATATATGGCTATGCACTATATGCATGCTTGGTATCCACAGAGACCATAAAAGGGCATGACATTCTGTTTTCTATAAAAGACCACAACAGTACCAAGGATGAAAGTATAAGCATATCTATTAATTAGAAGGTGTTTAATGTAAAATTCCATGTTTTAAAAAGTATAACCTTAAGATTAAATGATAATAATTATTGTGAGAAAATGACATAACCACATTAGATAATTAGAGACTAAAAATGTAAAATTAATTTTCTTGAAACTTGGAATTCATAAAACTTTTTAACTGCAATATTTAAATCGTTTTATCAAATTAGATTTTCTTTTATTTATTCTTTTCTTGATATACTTTGAGACATTGTAAATTTAGTTCAAGCTAACATACCATGGCTGAACAGATTATAAATTTAAATGTATTATATTATTTTCAAATGAACAAACCTTTTTATTTTCTCAGTTGAATATGCTGCATAGATAATCACACATCGTAATCCCTGAACAATTGTTAGGAGAGAGAGAAATATTGAGAGGAGAGGAGAGGAAGAGAGAGAGACAGAGAGAGACACAGAGAGAGAGAGAGAGAGAGAGAGGGAGGGAGAGAGAGGGAGGAGGGAGGGAAAAGCAGAGCAGTGCAGAAGAGATTTTTTGTTGTACTTTTGCTTTCTTCTTTAGCCATGTATGAAGGAATCTTATGTGTATGTTGGAAAATCCTGCTGTTTTAAGATTGTAATCTTTATGTCTAGCCAGCACCCTATATCAGCACAAAATAGAGGACTCCCATTCCTAGCAGGGCTTCTTCTATACCTTGTCAGGGGAGCCCTACACCAACATTCTCCCTCAGGAAAATCATGTAGTCCTTGGCAAAATTACAGGTTCAACTTCCTGAAATGCCCCTCCAAGCAAAGGAGGTATTCCTAGTACCTTAAACCTCAGCCAATGAAACTTCACCCTAAAAAGAACCTCTTTCCACATTCTAAGGTGTATATAGCACGTTTTCACCCTGAATATAGAGCACAGGCTGTTTTGTTGAATGCCGTCTAAAAGAGTTGTGGCACTGAAGAGCTGTAACACTGAAATCTTTGAAGATCTTCTCCTCCTAACATCCAGGATATTGCTGATACACCCATTTCTGCTTTCACCATTTCGTGCCCAGTGTGCATCAATTCCCAGACATCCCAAATGAAGAAGTGCACTATGAAACTAGGCTCCTCTCCATCCTTCCCCTGCCCAGTATGTGGTGTTGCCTGGATATTCCAATGGAAGAAGCAGAAAACAAAACCACAGCTGGCACCCATGTGGACTCAATAGAACCTCCAGTTCGAGCAGGAAAGGATAAGTGACTCCCCATTTCTTGGTACCTCTCATATATACCACCCCTGTTTTTGGGAATCAGCACAAAGTCACAAGCCTCTGTGGGATATAAAATCATGCCAGGAAGTCTAGTAAGGTAAAGCAGGTTGAGACCTGGAGACTCGGTATACACACACGTGAGGCTTAGGCGAATCCCAGCTCCCTGTCAGATTCCTGGCTTAAAACATTTGTCACACTCCTCACATAAAGAAACATGTCTTATTGTCCTGTAGGCCCCAAACAGAGTTCTCCATTCTAATGAGGTACCTAGAAGCCTGGAAGGCTTAGGCAATAAGTTTCTCTTCCTAATCATTCCACCCTGCAAAAGGTATTTAACCTCGGATCTATCCTGAGAAGTGGGTATGGTATGTTATGCACCCATTTTCCATCATGAACCACCAATAAACTACTTAGAATCATGGACTGTCTCTTTTATCAAGATCTACCATAAGGAGCCATGGAGGAGCCATTCAACTACAGAGCCACAGCTTAATTCTCCCACAAACCAACAAGCCCCAAAAAGTGTGAGGGCAGGCAACTTAAATATTTTCTACATTGTTTTTTTGTCAGAGCAACCACATGGATTCAGATAAGTTGAAAGGATATCTTATGCCTTCTGGCCGGAGTACTCACTGGCATTGGCAGAACTTCATAAACTTCTGTGTGAAACCAGACATTCCAACAGCTCACACGAGTATTGGCAAAGACCCTCTAATTTTTCCTTGAAACAATTTTCTAAAAATTTGGTTATCCAGCAGCCTTTACATATTATTCAGGGTGATTACTGGAACTCTTAAAATCTGCAGGAAGGATTAACATTTTGGCCTCTGTGGAATCCCCTGAAGCTGAAAGACTACAGGAATGTTCCCATTGGACAAGGTGTTTCTTTTCTTTTCTATTAAGGGTAACTCCTCGTCACATAAAACAAAACAAAATAAAACACCCCTCAGGTTAGGAAATACATGCCATTTTAAAATCTCATGGAATAAAACTTACCAAAAAAATAAGCCTCTTTGTTTAGGAGAATTTCCATGATATAGCACCATGCATGAGCACTGGTAATACATACAGACGTGACTTATGGTCCCAACTAGCTTCCTTCATGCAAATCCAAGATACTCAGGAAGTTTCAAAACCACCCTCCACCGATTGATTTTCTTCTTATCTTAGTTGCAATCTAGTGATACATAGGACTTGCAGATAATGCTGCTGTCCCCTCAGTCCAGCAAGTCTGAAGATCAAGTCTAAAGTCCCCCCCATTCCAGATCTCACAGAAGCTCTTACACAATTCATATGAGAAATCAAAATCATAGACTCACCCATCCAAGAGAAAATGCTAAACAAACCCTCAGCCCCATTTTTCTCTCTTCCTCTTACACTACAATCTGTCTCTCTGCAGGACTAAAAGAAAAGTATAGCAGAGCTTCTGTTCTCCCTGGTACCTCTCCTTACTCCCCCCACTCTTCCCAAAGCTGAAAAAACTATCTGTGCTTCTCCCTCCTCCATCAACAAAGTGACATTCTACAAAACTTGCTCCAAATGGATAAAAAAGTGACACAACTTCATAAACTCCTACGCACAACCCTCCACCAAAACTCCACCATGCAACACTTTGTAGCATCTTCAATTCTGTTATAAAAACAAAACAGTAACAACAACAAAACCAACAAATCAAAACCACAACTTAACACCCTGGCAAACTCTGCTTCCCCTTGCACTTATGACTGATATGGAGCTGAAACTTCAGGCATTCCTGGATAATATTGATCACATATGAAATAAACCACTCAAATACCCATACCAAGCCACAGATTTAAAAGAGCTCAGATGGGCAGTAAAGCAAGATGGTATTCACATACCCTGGACAAAATCCTTCTTACAAAGTCATATTGGTACCTTAAACAAGCCCTAAGATTGGAGAGACATTTGGCACTCCTCCCTTCCTGGTTCAATCTTTTTACAGTAGGAGGCCTTTTTCCAGGAAGAATGCCTTGAACAAATCAGACAAAATCAGAACCAAGATGCCATCATATGGAGATTTGATGAACTTTCTGGTTAGGGAGCCTTTTTCACATAAGCCCAACAGGCAACACAGGCAGCAGGCTCTTAGGAACAGGTATTCCTCTGTGCAATACAAGCCTGGGATAGAATCATCAACCATCTGGCTCAAAAGACCCTGCCTCCTCTCTGCTCTTTCACCACTAAAAGTCAAGGGATGCTCTATCTTACTTTATTCTTAGAAATTAAATGAGCGTAGAGAGAAAAATTCCTGACCCTGCCACCAGAGACTTTCTTCTTAAAAACAGCATATGCTAGGGTATGCCTTATGAGTCCAGGCTTGCTTGCAAAGGTCATAAAGATGAGCACTATGATAGATGGGTTGTGGTTATCCAAGACTTAGGAACAACATCACATCAGGTCACATCCATAGTCAGACTTTAGCAGCAGCAGGAAAACCAGAAGAGATCTGCTTTAGATATAGAGAGACAGGACAATGGAAAAGTGAGTATCCAGAAAAGTCCCTTCCCATGAAGTACTCCAGTGCCACTGTGACTGTCTGTACCCAGTGTCACAAAGGTTTAGTCTAGAAAAATAGTGTCTCTCCCAGTATGATAAAAATAGCAAAGAACTAGAGCCTTTAAACTTAAAATGGCAATCCTCATCCTTGACAGTAAAAGGAAACATTGCTCCCATAGAGGCTCTATGGGTGTCCATCATCTCACAGAGTAGTGATCCCCAAATAATCATAAATATTGATAACAAACCATTCAAATGACTAGTTAATATTGGGTCAGACATAACAATTTTAAGACAACAAGAAACCCCACAAGTTTGATAGGTAATTCCTGGTCCCAACTCCTAGGTGTATGAGGCAGCTCTAATGTCTTTATCACTAATCAGGCCTACAGATGGGAAGGCCTTGATGGAACTACTAATCTGGTATACTCTCTCATAGCTAACATTATAACCAGTGTTCTAGGGAGATACATTTTATACGCTGGAATGTGATGCTTTCTACCCAATTAGAAAGAAATTGTATCAAGATAGATGACCATATCTATAAAAAAAAGATATACAAAAAAATCCTTAAAGTCCTCACTCCTCCAAAGTACCTTCAGTTCTGAGGGACATTGTTATACTTAATACTCCCTGCCTTGACTGGCTTTCAAATGAAGCTACCTGGGTTAAATGGTGCCCTCTATTACAGAAGAAGCTCAAAGTCCTCATATAACTGTGAAAGAGCAGCTTCTATCGCAGTCCATTCACCCCTCCCACAGTCCAAGGAACAACACTCCTGTGTTCATTATAAGACAGAGCTCAGGGGAGTGAAGACTAGTATAAGATTTAAGGGCACTTAATACAACTGAGCAAGTCTGGGCTTCTCCCCAAAGACAGCTATCCCATGCCTAAGCCATTTCTGCAAGTCTCCCTTGATTGGTGATAGATATCAATGACTTTTTGCTTTTGTTTTTATTTTTCTGTCTTTCTCCACCCTGGGGATTGTAAATGCTTCTTTCTCAGTACCCTATTGTGTGTAATTTTAAAGATCCAGGCAAAGTCCGGCTAAGCAGAGCTAAGCAGAGCTATGCTCAAGAATCAGTAGCCATCCGTTCTTCATTGCCCGATGCAAAAATAGAACAAAAAAACAAATAAACAAACAAACAAACCGCCCATTTGGCCCTGTTTCCCCATGGTTGGCTTGTTAACCTGCCCACCCATTCTTCCATTGAATGCCTGTAGCTACCACTAGAGTTCTACAAACTGACCACCTAGGTGGTGGTTGGCTACACTGACCACCAAAGACTGCTTGGAGGTTTCACCCTCTCTCTTGCCCACCTAAATCATCAAAAACAGAAAACACGAGACAGTTCTAATACTTTAAAACCAGCAAGCTTGCACAACTGCTGTGCATAGAAAGTCCTGCCCCATCTTTCTCAGCCTCTGCAGGCTGAGGAGGACACAAACTATTGGTGATATAAGAAACCTACAAGTTTGAAACTCCACCTACAGTATCCCTCATTAACAACCCTGAGCCAGCCTAATGGTATGGATGGACTGCTGTCCATCAGGGAATAACTAGCAGCCTGACCATTTGCTAGGAGGCTGTGGCCACTGCATTTAGACAAAAAACTCAATCTATACCTTTATATGAGTGATATCTTCTATGTTCCTGTCCCAAGATAAATTAATAACTTCCTTATTCTCTGTAGATACAAAATAGTCTCTCGCAAAATACAGCTTATTCTACCCATTGCATTCCTGGGAACAGAAATATCTTTCATGTCAATATGCCCTCTTAAACTCAACCTTTCCTTCCCCCAAAACTTAACTCCTGCCTCCCTCCAAAGCTTTTTCAGTAATTGTTACTGGCTTTGACTTGGCTTCTGCTCTCCACAAACACTCTCCAACTTGTCCTTGAATTCTTTTTTTTTTTTTTAATTTTTACTTGATGTGCATTGGTGCTTTGTTTGCATGTATGTTGATGTGAGGGGTCAGATCCTCTGAACTTGGATTCACAGACAGTTGTGAGCTGCCATATAGATGCTGGGAATTAAACCCTGGAAGCAGTGTGTCATCTCTCTGTTTCCTGTCTTCTTTTTTCTTAAAGCTATAGTTCTTGGGAGGGTGAGTAGGTAGTGGCGGAGAGAACACTCTGACATACTGTGGCATGTATGAGATGTCAGGGGACAAGGGGTAGGAGTTCCCTCTCTTGTGTGTCCTAGGAATTGAACCCTTGTCATTGGGCTTAGTAGCAAGTGCTTCAATTTGCTAAATCATCTTTATTTTATTGATTTACTTGTGTAAGTGTTTGAATACAGGTACACATGAGCCACAGGACATATGTGAGATGCGTGCAAGTTTCCTGTATCACATCTCTATACAGCTACTTCCTAGAAGAATCCAGTAAAGGTTTTGCTTTGTTTTGCTTTGTTTTTGTTGGATATTTTCTTTCTTTAAATTTCAAATGTTTTCCCCTTTCCAGGTCTCCTTTTCAGAAATCCCCTATCCCATCCCCTCTCCCCCTGCCTCTATTAGGATACTCCCCCACCCACTCCTGTTTTCACACCCTGGCATTCCCCTACACTGGGAGAACACTCTCAGGGCCAAGGGCCTCTCCTCCCACTGATGTCCAACAAGGCCATCTTTTGTCACATATGTGGCCAGTGCCATGGGTCCCTCTATGTGTATTCTTTGGTTGGTGGTCCAGTCACTGGGAGCTCTGTGGGGTCTGACCTGTTGACATAGTTGCTCCCTCCATGGGGCTGCAAACCACTTCAGCTCAGTCACTCCCTTCTCCAACTCCTCCATCTGGGACCCCCGAGGTCAGTCCAGCATCCACCTCTGTATTTGTCAGGTTCTGGGAGAGACTCTCAGTAGACAGCTATATCAGGCTTCTATTAGCAAGTACTTCCTTTAACTCTTAAAGGAAATATAAGGGCCTCCTTCCCATAAACACCCTACCCTGAGGCAATCTAAGCCTTACATACAGTCAACAAGGCCCTAACAGTGATGGCTCTTGCTAGATATGCACAACAATGTTCTTTTTTTTTCATACTTTATTTATATTTCAAATGTTTCCCCTTTTCCAGATCTCCCCTAAGAAACCTCTCTATTCCCTCCTCCCTCCCCCTGCCACTATGGGGGTATTGCCCCAAGAACCTACCCACCCACTCTCCTCTTCCCTCCTTGGCATTCTCCTATACTGGGGGATCTAACACCCTCATGCCCAAGAGCCTCTCCTCTCCCTGATGACTAACAAGACCCTCCTCTGCCACATATGTGGCCAGCACCACCATGGGTCACTCCATGTATATTCTTTGGTTGGTGATCCAGTCTCCAGGAGCATCAAGGGGTCAGGCCAATTGACATTGTTGCTCCCTCCATGGGGCTCCTTCAGTCTCCTCTCCAACTCCTCCCTCTGAGACCTCACACTCAGCCCAATGGTTGCTATGAAGCGACTCTTAGGTATTTCGAACTTTTGGCTAATAACCACTTATCAGTGAGTACATACAGTATTGTGACTTCATTGCCTCCCTCAGGATGATATTTTCAAGTTCCATCCATTTGCCTGTGAATTTCATGAAGTCATTGTTCTTAATAGCTGAGTAGTATTCCATTGTGTAAATGTACCACATTTTCTGTATCCATTCCTCTGTGGAGGGACATCTGGGTTGTTTCTAGTTTCTGGCTAATATACATATGTCTGCTATGAACATAGTGGAACATGTGACTTTATTACATGTTGGAGTGTCTTCTGGATATATGCCCAGCAGTGGAATAGCTGGGTCCTCAGGTAGTATTATGTTCATTTTTCTGAGGTTCCGCCAAACTGATTTCCAGAGAGGTTGTATCAGATTTCATTCCCACCAGCAATGGAGAAGTGTTCTTTCTCCACATCCTTGCCAACATCTGCTCTCACCTGAGTTTTTTTTTTTTTTTTTTTTTTTTGATCTTAGCCGTTCTGACTGGTGTGAAGTGGAATCTCAGGGTTGTTTTGATTTGCATTTCCCTGATGACTAGGAATGCTGAACATTTCTTTAGGTGCTACTCGGCCGTTCGAGTTTCCTCAGTTGAGAATTCTCTGTTTAGCTCTGTTCCCCATTTTTTGATAGGGTTTTTTCAATCTCTGGAGTCTAGCTTCTTAATTTCTTTGTATACAATGGATATATCTATCATGTATACATTGGCCCTCTATCAGACGTAGGATTAATAAAGATCTTTTCCCAATCTGTAGGTTGCCATTTTGTCCTATTGAGAGTGTCCTTTGCCTTACAGAAGCTTTGTAATTTTATGATGTCCCATTTGTCGATTCTTGATCTTAGAGCACAAGCCATTGGTGTTCTATTCAGGAACTTTTCCTCTGTGCCCATGTGTTTGAGACTTTACCCCACTTTCTCTTCTTTTAGATTCAGTGTATCTGTTTAATTTCCTCTTACACTTTTGGGAGCCCTATATTAATCCCATGGAGTACTAGAATGGTTCCATACTCCAATGAGTAGTGCACCCAGAATTCTAAATGCGGTGAATGCACTTGATAGGGTGACTAAAAATGGCAGGGACAGAGCCCTACAAACCTTAGGAAAAGAACCTGATATTATTGACATCCCTTTTTTCCTTGTCTGATATTGGATGGTTAATCAAAAATCACTACTGCTTTGCTATTAGCTTAATTGGATTCCCAGGACAAATTGACAATCATTACCCTAACAAGAAATGGGTTTCTACTGTCCCTCTGTTGATAAGGCAGGCCCCTCGTCTTTACAGAAAGGCCTATAACCTGGTCCCCATCAATATTTTTGGATGGAGAGATGAACCGAGCTGGTGTAAGAATATACTAATCTTCTGTAGAAAAACACCCCCATTATCAGACTCAAAGGACTGCCTCATAACTCTCCTCCAATACTTGGAACTTTACCTCATTTATTAAGCTCTAAAAGTATGCCCTCTAATCATTTTTTCTGACATTATATATGCAGTTAATTTGCTTCCCTAATTATCAAGATCCTTTGTAAAATTAGATGCAAATATACTCTCCTCTCTACTCCTACAATTGTTCACCCTTTTACAGGGAAGAACCACTCCACTCCACATCCAGCATGTCAGGTCTCAGAGCCACCAACAGATCCAATGTCTGAAGGAAATGTTATTGCTGATCAAATTGCATCTACAGGAATATTCAGAGCCTCTTTAGAGCTAGGGATCAATTCTATTCACTCACAGACACAGATATAAAGATGTAACTGACTTTATCTCAGTTTCCCCCACATCCCTCTTGCTCAGTTTCAGAAGATAATAAAAGCATGCTCTTCTTGTTATTGATTATTAATATCCCACCTTGACATACTATGGCACTAACCTCCAAGGTCTCAAATCCAATGCCCAATGGCAAATTGATGCCACCCACATTCCCCAGTTTAGCAGACAAAAATGTCTTTGTTACCATTAACATATTCTTACATTTTATATGTGCTATAGTCCAAAAGAAAGAAAACTCAAAAAGTTTAATTCATCATATCCTCTCTACCTTTGTCATCATAAGTCATTCCCCAACAGATAAAAACTGAAAATGGCCTTGCCTTCACCAGCTCCCAATTCTGCTCACAATGGAAAATTGTCTATCACACAGGATTTCCTCACATCCCCCAAGGCCACAGGATAAAGGAAAGAACATACCAAACCCTAAAATTTCAATTTATAAAACAAAAAGAATGCTATTGTGTATTTGGTTTAATGCTTGAATTATGTGTTCCCAAATTGTAGGAGACATATGACACATATGAGCGATTGAGGGTCACTGCCCCCAGCTGGTTCTAATTAGTAAATAAAGTTGTCAATGTCCAGTAGTGAGGCAGGGAGACAGAGGTGAGACTTTAGATTTCTTGGGCAAGCTAACCACAGGTAAGAAGAAGGATTTAGTACCATCATGCTGGGGAAGCACAAGGGTCAGGCTTGAGGAGAGAGAAACAGACTGCCAACATTTAAGAGTTGGGATTGTAGCCCTGAAGGAATGCAGGCTTGGGTATAAGGTGGCCAAGATGGAATACAGCTTTTACTAAGTAGTAATTCAGGAATATTAGAGGGGAGATTTTGTTAGCAATGTGGAGGATTGAAGTGTCCCAGCCGTTGTTAGTTTAAGGCATATTAAAAAAGAAGACTGCGTGTATGTGTCTTTTATTTAAGAATCCAGAGCATCTGGGCAGGTGGAAAGGCACTCATGCCATGTAGTTGCTGTGGAATATAGAGCAGTTTAATTAACATAATACCCCTACAGGATGTCTGACTCCCAGTATGTACTTAATGATGGTTCTAACTACCCTAAATATATTTATCATTCACTAAGGTATCATACATCCTCCTATCTCCCTCCACTGGCATACACCAGGAATAACTTCTTCCATCCTAGTACAAGGTCACAGTCCTTTGGTTGAGATTTACAATGGAGCAGACCCCTTCTTAACAACCAGAAAGAGTTTTGCTTGTATATTTCCACAGAATCAGCCGAGGTCCCTGCCAGGAATATTTGACACCACCCCACTGACCAAGAAGATAGCCTTCCTCTTGCTGAAAGATCAAGGATGGAGGAAGCAGAGAAGACACAACTGCCAATGAGGCAACAAAATTTTCTAGAAGGAAGTCCATAACCTGATAGCTGCTTCCCAAACTACACACCTTCTACAGGTTCCCCTTTCTTCTTTTCTTATGGTAGTCTTTGTTACTCCTCATTCTACTTTGAGTACTGCCCAGCTCTTTCTAACCATTTCAGTAGAGTCCAATAAAGATTCTTTGCGAGGAGACATACAACAGACAATCACAATTATAGGAACCCAAGACTGCCCACTTTAAGAGTTCCTGGCTAGTATTGAAATTCCTCTATACTCCAATTCCATCTCTGCTACCCCAGATCCCTCCTCTGCTTTCATTTTCACCACAAATTTGACTGTCTCCAGGAGAAATCCATATATGGAGGTTGAAGACATTGGGAATTCTTAATTGAATCCTCCAGTCATTATGGAACAATGCTTACCAACCTTAAAACTCATTTCCAGCTTTCCATTGATGATCCCTGAGATGAACAATAGCAAATGGAAGTCTTAGTTAAACTGTGCCCTAATGGATTTGCTAAATACCCTGTAGCCAACCCACACTTCTCCTACCAGTTTTTCCCAGCCCCATACTAACATTCTTTAACAGAAAAATCACACTCAACTTGGAAGAAATTACAAACCACTCTTTCCAGCCTGAAGTATGTCCAATATAAAGCTGCTCTGATTCTTCTAACCACCCACCCTACCTCTCATTCGTTCTTCTGTGCTTCTTTCTCTTGGCAGTTATTGGCTGCTGTTCCCATTAACACCTCACTTTATGATCCCCATGGGTACTTACCTGTACAGAGGTTACAAGGCATCCTTCACTTCAACCTACCTTTCCAAGGTGTCCTTACCCCAGTATTGTTTGTTTTCGAGGTTTATCTCTATGAACCTAAAGATCTTGCCTTATATCTTGGAGAAGACCTGAAATAAAAAGAGATATTCATCCCTCTGCTTCTTGAATTGGGTCTCAAAGTCTTATTGGGTGGCAAGGGGAGCTCTGGAGCACCCCTGGTTCAAACAAAACAACTGGCCAGTGATTTCCAGGACAAGCTTGACCAGCCAGTGACCTCCACTACAAAGATTCTCCCTTCCCTTCAATGATAGATAAACTCCCTAATGAAGATTGCTCTACAAAACCTAGTACTCTAAAATTGATGACTGCTGAACAACAAGAGACTTGCATTCTATTGGGATAAGAAGGTTGTTTCTATGTAAACTAATCTTGCCTAGTGGAATAAGACATACAAATGCTCAAAGGTTTCTGCTGGAATCTACAAACATGCTCTTCCTACAAGACCCCCAATTCCATGGTATTAAATCTCACTTTTGGCATAGATTCCTCTCTCCTTGGCCCCATGCTGGCCAATGGAGCCCTGCTCCTCCAGGTACCCTGCCTCATCCAATTTTTTTTAAAATTGATGGTAGCATCTCAAAAGATCACTGTCTCAACACCCAGTAACTTTTGCTCAGCTGAATATTTTGGAGGCATTTTCTCAAACGAGGTTCCCTTCTTTCAGATTACTCTAGCTTGTGTCAACTTGGCATAAAACTATGCAGCACATTGAGAAAGCATGCCAACTAGCAGCTAATTTCAGGGTCAAAGGTAAGAGTTTGGGTTTGAGGATTATAGACTTTAACACTGAAGGTATTCAAAGATGGTTGGATTACTTGTATGTAACTAAGGCAGATAAAACAAAAACTAAGTGTATGTTGAATACAAGGCATGGCAAAAAGAGATACAAACATTAAGGCTTACCATTTAGCCTCAGTAGCTGGGTTAGTTATTGGTGTTAACTTCAGAGATAGAAAAGTTCTGATGAATAAATTAGCAAATATCTGTCCCTCAAGATTTAGGTTGCTTTTAGATACAGAAATAAAATTGGATATATGAGTCATTTTATTTTTATGTTCATTTCATTGAAGACAGAATGTAACAAATTTAACATCTATCATTAGAAATATACTTTTATTTACTTCATCTTAGTATGTGATCCTTTAAAAGACATTAATGGAAACTTAGAAAAGAATCAAAAGTTATATTTTCAGTGAATAAATGATAATTCAAACTCTACTAATTAATGTTATCACTTAGAAAGGGGAAGTAGAGAAGAATGTGGTATCTGAGAATTGAGATTTTGAAAGAGAACAATGAATCTTTTTAAAATTTTATTTGTAAGATTATATAATTACATTTCTCCATTCCCATCCCTTCGTCTAGACTCTACTTATTAAATATGAGTAATAATCAGTGAGAAAATTAGAAAAAATTCTAGGCAATACTTATGTTACATATGGCATGTTTGCTCCAACAGGAAAGTCTACCAGAGAGTCAAGAAAAATCTGTATTCTAAGCTATGAGACGCTGGTATTTCATAATTTATGAAGCCACAGCTTTTCTTCAGGAAGGAGAGCATGCTCTTAAACCCCTTCCCAAATATCTTATGTCAGGAAATTGCCATTCAGCCCATTTCTGCTTTTTAAGGTATCCTCCATATGGTCAAGTATATGTAGTCCAATTTCTGGACCACAGTAAGGTGACTAAAAATTTCATCTAAAATATCAGTAGTCATAAGTGCTTTAAGTATCTTTATGTAGATGATGCCTAAGAACTTTTTAGAATGCCAATTTACTTGAATGATCCCGAGAGATTTTGCTTTAAATTTATATATTATTTTTATACTTTTAAATACTCTACTTATCTAAATATTAGCATAAAGCCCTTAAAACTTTACTTTTCAGGGTGGAGAATAGAGGGTCTGTGATTGGGACTCATCATTGCACATGAAGACTTCATCAGAATACTGCTGGCACTGCTCTCATAGCATTGGATTCAACTGAATGAATTTGAGTCCTGAGAATTTTAACTGGCTCTCAGGTAATGTAAGTTTTTTATTCCAAGGACTAGACATCAAAATCAGTGCCAGTGACAAAACCAACTAAACTTTAGGACATCTGGTAAATCTCAAATTAAAAAGAAGAGAGGAAAGTGTGGCATATGTCAACATGTTTAGTAGTGAACATAATTTTTGCTCAACTAGATGACTTTGGTATTTTCTAAGATAGGAAACTAAAGATGAAAAAATAAAGCCCCAGGAATGCTTTTGTAAGGAAAGACAGAGTTATTAATGACAGAACAAGACCCAGAGACTTGTTCTATTGATTTTATACCAGTTTCTTTCTGCTTCATCCTAAAACAAAAATCTATTTCAAAGTGCCATTAGTCAGCCAATAGCTTTTAGCAAATCAACATCAATAATTGGATATTTTTGTTTGATTTAAATTATCTATCCATTCAGAGAGTTAATTGTGTCTTCAATTAAAAACATGGTATTTTTTTTAAAAGGTCATAAGGCTCACAACTGTTAGAAACAAGTTTAATTAATTAAGATAAAATGATTATGCAAGGACAATATTTCATGATTTTCTCTATGATATGCAGCAGAAACAATAGAATTTTATTATTGTTGGTAGTGCTTTATTAACATCTGTGCAAACTGCTTACATGGATGTGTCTTTGCAGCAACTTCAGGAGAATGAAGATAGAGGCTTAATTGTATGAATTCTGATTCTTTCTTCATCATTTTGGTTTTGTGCTTTTCTTTGAATTTCTATAGTGGAGAGCAGTGCAGTGCATTGATCAAGTCATTGTTGAGCTATTCCAAAATCCAGTGGCCAGGGTGTAGCAACATAAAGAATGGTTTCCTCTTACTTCATTTGTGCTTCTATAAAATGGTGTGGCTAAAACATTATTGCAGTTTATTTCTGGACAATATTTAGACTTGGGTGGTGATGCAAACATTCTGCCAGATTTAGCTAAAATCTTTCAATTCAGAAAGGCAGATCTGTTCAGTGTAAGAAACCAGGCCACTTTGTGATGGCCATACCATCCTGACCCAATCACCTCCAAAAGATACAACCCAAACATAAACCACAGCTCTGTGGCTGTAACCACAACACTGTGGATACATTTCAGATGATGGAATGAAAGTATCCAAGGTATAACAATATATCTCCCTTTCCATACCTAGAGCAGTAACTAACACAAAGATCATTTGATAATTGGCAGAAGGGTCAGGTCTCTAGCACAATCAATATAGCTGTGTTTAAATTACCAAGTTGCTACGATTGGTATATACCTTTAGTCCCACCACTCAGAAGGAAGAGACAGGCAGATCTCGATTAGTTCAAGGTATGTCCAGTCTATATTGGTAGCTACATATTAAACCTCTATATAAAAAATGGCCAAAATAAAATATAAATTTGTAAGTTATCATTTGCAAGTCTCACAAGACACAATCAAAGAAACACTATTGAAATAAGCTTACAATGATGTTTTGACCATATTTAGCCATATGGTTTATACATTTAATTTGACTAAAATTGCTCTGCTATTTTGAATACATAATAATGATACTAAATTCCATCTCAATTAACAAATGGATCAATTTATTAAAATATTGTTTCTGGAATGGAAACAAAGAAATCTCAGAAACAAAGAAGAATGTATCATTTGGTATTTATATGCAATAAACACTGTTGTTTTTTAATTAATACTTCTATCAATGGAATTAGTGTGGTATGTAATATGTCATCATAAATTCATTTAAATTATACAGGATACACATAATTGAGTAGAATTGATATTCCAATTACATAATGCTAAAAGTGCACAGTAGAGATATCTTTTAACATTTCTTCTGTTAATTAATATTGTTTGCAGCATGTTACTTCATATGGTACTTAGTATTCCAGGCTCTATAGCAGTTAGATCTGAGATACTTCTTGCAATTGTGTCTTCTGGAAGAAAAGTTAAAAAATCTGAAAGACTGGATTTAGACTTTGACATCTAGAAACCTCTATATTCTTTGCCTAATCTCAATTCTCAGTATGCTTGCTAATATTACTGTTCATTTAAATATTGAGAAACATTCAATGATTAGTAACCTCTCATCTGGTAATGTCCATATCATTCCACAGATGATTGGCATGTGGTATAACCAATGGGAGGGGAAAGAACCATCCTGAACAGTTAGTTCTCAGAACAACAGCCTGAGAACATGGACAGGCAAGAGGGAAGAAGAGAAGGGGCCATGATAGTCTCACCCTACCATTTCAAATCCTGAGGTGAGTAGCTCTGTCCCATATACCACAAAGTGACCTGCCTCCCTATGGGTGGAAAGCTTTGAAGACATGCAAAAACCAAATCTTTTCTGCTTAAATTTTTTTTCAGCATTTATCACAACAACAAAAAATGTATTTAGCATACTTGTTTATCAGTCAAAACCAACTATCCAAGAGAAATTGAGTAGCTTTGTCAAAATTCCACAACTATTTGCACAAATGGGATGGAAAATAATTCCATACCTTTCATGTAATCTCTAGTCTCTTTCTTTCCAAGATATCATGATATTATACATTGATTCCATTATATATATTTAATGGCATCTCATTCTTTTAAATTTCAGTTTTAATATATTACATTTTAATATTCATGCTGTAACTCACTAATCATAACTTGTTCTGAAAACACTGATTCAGATATATCAGATACAGAATAATATACTGTCAAAATAGAACAAATATCCTTGTAATTTATAAGGGGTCATGAGTGATTCCTTTAGAATGTGGACGTGAAAGTTTGTCTGTTATATAAGAGGTTTTGAATTTTTTCCAGATTAAGCCAATGCCATGTCCTGGTATCTGGTTTTAATTTTGAGTCTTCTGGATATGGAATTTTATGTGTGTTAACCCAATATTCTCCTTTGTAAAGTCAGGACTAGCCCTGAAATGGGTTTTTGAAACCACAAACCCCAAATGGGACACCTATTCCAACAAGGCAGGACCTACTAAACCTTTCCAAACAGCCCACCAATTGGGAGCCACACATTCAAATATATGAGCCTATACTGCATGCTCTACATTTGCAGATATGTTTTGCAGAACAAGAAGCATTCACCTTTTATTATATATAAAACATTCATAGATCCCATTGGTGCTCAGTATTTTTTGTGGTGAAAAAGTAGAGAATTATACTAATCTTAAACCTTTCCAAAGAAGAATTTGAATAACTTGAACTAAAAATATCAAATGATAAGCTTGAAATGTGTAAGGTTTTTTTTTTTTTTTATTATAGATAAATTGTTGCAAAGGAAACAGACTTTATAAATGTAAAAAAAAAACAAAAAACTTTCAGGTCAAAAAGGAAAAGCCATATAGGGAGTTAGCCAGAGTCATAATCTGAGAATAAACTAGGAAAAAAAAAAGAAAAGAAAAGAAAGAAAGAAACCAAAGCCCGAAGAAGAATCTGGATACTACGTCACAGTTAAATTGTAAACTTTGTGAGTATAGAAGCCATTATTGTGTTTGCTTGTTTTTCTCTCAAGTGCCTAAAAGCATGTCTTATTTGATTTGTAGTGGTTGTCTAATGAAAAACAACAAAAATTGACACTGTATGAATAGATATATTAATATGAAATAAATTGATAAATAACATTGTTAAAAGTCAAAAATCATATTTTATACTTTATTAGAAGAAAACTTATAGTTGTTAATGTTTTCTCTTTTATTATAAAATGCACATCTCAATTCTATTGATCTTTGATATATAATATTAACTTTATTTTCAAAGGACAATTAAGCATTACCTGGAATGGAGAATTCTGTAGTTATTATTTTAACTCAGATAAAAGACTCCCCACTTTAATTTACCACACTACAGTGCATTCTTCCATAATTAACATTCTTTAAAAAAAAACATTAATTAAAATTTGCATGAGATGTCAGAAAGTGTGGAGTGCTTAGAGACAAAGAGATGACTAATTTAAAATCTAAAAATCTCATCAACTTTAAAATGATGTAGAATTCATTTCCATTACTCTGTTTATTCAAGAACTATTTAAATGGTAACTAGGCTCTGACAGACTTTCAGATGTGGTGGTGACATTAACATGCACTTAACATTTCATTTTGGTACATAAATGTCAGAAAGAAAAATAATTATAATGAGGAAAGAACAAAACGTGGGTTTTTGACATTTTAAGAAAGTCCTGCTAGAAACAGTGAAGGTGTGATCAATTGAGAGTGGTCTGTTCTAATTTGGTAAGTAAACTGTGGGCAGCAATATGCTTAAGGAGAAATGAACAGCACTAATGGCATGACTGTGAGCTACCAGGAAATCTTTTATGAGCTTTAAATGAATTAACATTTTTACTTTCCCAACCCATTGATGGAGGTATTACTATAAAAAGGGAGAACTGAGAAATTAAGTTCCTTATCCTATGAACTCACATTGCTACTAATTTTCAGAGGCAGATTTAAAGCCTGGGTAATCTGAATCGCCTGCCAACATTCTAAGCTTCTCACTTTCTTGTTCCATACTCAGACAGTTAAACTAATTGTGACATGTTTATGTACTTTGGTCTTACCTAGGCATTAAAGGATAATTTATAAGAATATTTATTAGTGTTATAATTAAGCATAACTCATGGCTAAATAGGGTGATCCAAAATTAGTGTGAAGGAAAGCATCTACGCCTTCTATCATCAGTGAGAGTTGCAAGAAATGTACTTACTTTGGAGAAAACTCATGCATTAATTTCCTTATCTCTATCCATACAATTGTGCATGGGAGAACACCTCTCTGTGTTTTGTGTGTGAATGGAATTTAGCTGTATATGTGACATTTATTTACATGATTTATTGTTTGAAAACATGAAACCCATGTTAGAAAGGACAGCATTTAAACTTTGGACGAATGTAACATATGGAGTGACACAGAACTGTTACAAATGTGAGAACAGGATGGAGGGGAAAATTCCAAGCCATATCCATTTTTAAATTTAGTATAAATAGACAATTTAACATTCTAGACTAAAGAAACGCATTCTTGATACTAAGGAAGAAGTCAAATTCAGGACATATGATTGTGACAGAACAATTTATATACTTTAAAAAGAATGTTTATATTGGTAGATAATAATGGCTATCAGTACACATGTTATTTTCACTATATTTCAAATAAAATCTGTATGAAACACCCTACAAGCACTGAAAAAAATAAATAGAAATGACAAATGTAATTTAAAATAAAATTGCTGATATGTACCTAAGCAGTAAGAATGTAGAAGAATAAAGTATTAATAGATCATGTAACTGAGACCAACAATGACCATGATGTCAGTGTGAAGTTGGAAGCTACTTTTCATTCTTTAATCTCAGGTGAACTCAAGAAGGACAAAGCTAACCACAGAAAACCAAACAACTGTCTGAGAAGCAACTAAAGAAATGTTTAATGTCCTTAGTCATGTCATGGAGACAAGGGGTTGGGGAGGAGGTATGTGTTATGGAAGAGTCAGAAGGTAGACCAAGTTGGAGAGGAATAAAATCTGGAGTGTAAATAAATAAATAAATGTAAGGACAAAGATAGCTTGAGGCTGAAAGATAATCTTGATTCTCCTAGGTATAGTGATTGTCTGTTTCTCATAGAGACTTAAGAATAGGACAAAGCAGTGCTTGGCAAGTGCTGCCATGAGGAAGTGGGTGCTCTTAAGCCACCAGTATAAGAAAACAACTCAGAGCATAGAACATCTCTATTCAGAGTGTTGAAGATCTAGTATTACTGCCAGGAGACAAAGGGAGTAAGCTAGTTTCATCTAAGACTTTAACATTATTTCTTAAAATACTATTAAGGATTTATAAAATATGCTGTATAATATGCAAAACCTATAGAAT
Organism: Rhynchomys soricoides; assembly: GCA_019843965.1. NCBI lineage: Eukaryota > Metazoa > Chordata > Mammalia > Rodentia > Muridae > Rhynchomys > Rhynchomys soricoides. The sequence goes on from JADRCH010000012.1 coordinate 21,981,571, forward strand.
GCAGGACTTCTTAAAGACTTGGTCCAGTGAAGATTTTGGCTAAGTTAAAAATGACAGAAATTTAAGGACATGGGGAGAGCCTCTGTGAGTAAGTGTTTTCTGAACACTCATATGTACTTAGCATCAGACCACAGTACCGTGTAAATTCTGGTTGTAATATATGATTGTAACCCAGTGCTGGAGGAGGGACAAAACAAGAAAGAATGCAATTCCTTGTTGGCCAGCCAGTTTCCAAATGCACGAAGAACATTCAAAGAGAAACCCTATCTCAAAATAATGTGTTGAAGCTATTAAAGATATCTACATGTTCCCACATGAGCATGCGGCTTCATAACACACACCCACACACGCACACACACAACACACACACATACACAACAAACAAACAAAACAAACAAAAACCAACCAAACAAACAAATTGACATAAGCAACCAATTCTTTGGAACTTAAAAGGTATACAACATTCTTTTGAAAATTTATGTTTTAAATGCTGTTTTATTTCTATTAAGAACTGTTGACAATATTTTTTTTTAACTTGAGGATTTTTCTTACTCTCCCACTTCCATGATGTTGCTTCATTGATGAGAGATTTTGTCAGAAGAAAGAAAGCTCAAGGAATGATAGGCTGTTAGTTTAGAAAGGAGGCTCACCTGATTAAAGCAGTGGATGAAAAACAGCAGCTGTATTGTTGATTGACATGACAAGATTGAGTCCAGAAAAAGGGAAGAACCAACTTCCCTGTGTAAAGTGTCATACTTAGAAAAAGCTTATTTAGGACCCAACTTAATGTAAATTTTCTGGAGGAAGTTCAAGTTGGTCTCTCCTTCCTTATTAATTTGTAGGTCTGAACAGATAACTAAGATGGCAGGTCCTGTTAGAAAATAATATCTAAATAACATTCAATGGATTAGACTACTCATGAGTTTTTGGAATCATGTGTGATAAACAAGTAATCAAGTAATAGGTCTTCCCCTACTGTGCCCCAAACTTCTTTCTATTTGAAATTTTTGGTGTTCATGTTTAGTTCTCAGACTTTACTCAAATCCAGACAGGCCTTAAACTTGTTTGTGACTTTCTTTCTTTAGCCTCCTCACTGTCTGGGATTCTAGGCCTAAATTACCAGGAAAAGTTGAAAAATTAATTTTAAAACACATAATTGTATCATCCATGTGACTGTCAAAAAATAAAGATTAGTTTCATTTATTTTCATTAGAGTTTAAGAATTTTTCTCCATTAATTTATTCCCTTTATATAGCAATTGCTTCTGCCCTTTTCCTCCCAGCACCTCTTTCAGATCCCCTTCCTCCCAACACTCCTTTCCTTCTTTTCCCAGAAGTGGGAGGCTGTCCCTGGGTACCAAACCACCCTAGAACATCCTATCCTACTGAGGGCAGGCAAAGCAGCCTAGTTAGGGGAACAGAATCCACAAGCAGGCAACAAGTCAGGGACAGCTCCTGCTCCAGTTATTGGTAGACCTACATGAAGATCAAGCTGCACATCTGCTTCATGTGTGTGGGGTCAGGAGGACAGGGGCACTAATGAAGGAGATCAAGAAAAGACAAATTGAAAAAGAAGTGAACCTTTACTTGCAGATGACATGACAGTATACACTAGTGAATACAAAACTGTTACAAGAGAATTCCCACAGCTGAAAAACAACTTCAGTAAAGTGGAAGATACAAAACTAACTCAAAAAAAAATCAATAGCCCTCTTTTACAAAAAAAAGATAAATGGGGCGAGAAAGAAATCAAGAAAACAACATCCTTCACAATATCCAAAAATAATATAAAATACCTTGGTGTAACTCTAATCAAGTAAGTGAAAAAAACTTCAAGTCTTTGAAGAAAGAAATTGCAGAAGATATCAAAAGTTGGAAAGATATATCAGGCTCATGTATCTGTAGGATTAACATAGTAAAAATTTCCATCTACCAAAGTCAATGCACGGAATCAATGTGATTCTCATAAAAACCCCAACGTAATTCTTTACAGAACTTGAAAGACCAATCCATATAGAAAAACAGAATACCCAGGAAGCTAAAAACACTCCTGCATAATAAAAAAACTTCTGGAGTTATGACCATTCCTGATATCAAGCTGTACTACAGAGAAATAGTAATAAAAATTACATGTTATTGGTATACAACAGAAAGATTGATCACAGGAATAGAATCAAAGACCCTGAAATAAACCCACAAACCTATGGACACTTGATTTTTCACAAAGAAGCCAAACCATACAATGGAAAATGGAGAGCATCTTCTACATATGGTTCTTGTCTAACTGGATGTCTGCATGTAGAAGAATGTAAATAGATTCATATTTATCACACACCACAAAACTCAAATCTAAGTGGATCACAGACCTCAACATAAAGTCAGACACAATCTAATAGAAGAGAAAATGGTGAATAGACTTGAATGCTATGAACCCAATGGCTTGGGCACTAAGAACAACAATTAATAAATGGAACATCATGAATCTGAAAAGCTTCTGTAAGGCATAGGACAATATCAAGAAGACAAAATGGCAGACCACAGAATGAGAAAATATCTTCAGCAACCCAATATTAGACAGAGGGCTATTATCTAAAATATATAAAGAACTCAAGAAGTTAAACACCAACAAAACAAATAACACATTTTGTTTTTAAAAGGGTGTACATAGCTAAACAGAATTCTCAAAGTATGAATCTTGAAAGGCTAAGAAGCACTGAATGATTAACTTTTAAAATATTGAAGCAGACATATTATCTGTGACTGTTCACAAGGAAACTCACTTTAGTAATGGAGCTTAATTTAATGAGCAATTATACCAAAAACCATGAAACAATAACTAAAATAATGGAAGTCATATGCAGACAATAATATAAAATATCTAATAGATGTTATTTCTAAGGGAAATCATTTAACCCATGGTCTAAATGCTAATTGTCTATGGAATAATTTTCTGAGAAATTTTATATAATAGATTTCACATAGTATATAAGAACACTTTAAAAGAGCAACTCTACAGATCTTCAAAGAACAAAAAAAATGATTGAATGTATTTTTTTAATATAAAAACAATGAAATAGTTAAAAATCATAAACATAAAGAAATAGAATTTTGAAAATATCTTTAATTTGCAGAAAGTAAAAGATTAAATGAGCCTAATGATAGGAATGAAAATACAACCCTTAATAAAGGTAGCAAGATCAAAACTGGGGTCATGATGTACAGCAGAACTTCAATACGACAGACAGTTGACTTCTCTATGTAAGACAGAATTAGGAGTCAGTGCAATAAATCACTCATAATACAAAAAGAAACAGAACAATGTGAAAGGTAGGGATTCATCCAAGATGTTTATGTATACATCTATATGTATATATTACAACAAAAACCATATCCTTCCAACTTTATTGAAATTGAAGGACATTTAAGATAAATAGAGACATAAAGAACTATGAACATTTCTTCTTATATGGCATACCATAACAAATCTGGGTGATTAAAAATGAAGATTCAGAAGGTTATAAAATCAGCAGAAATGCTAAATGTTAAAGTTAATAAAATAAAGCCTATAAGTTTTTTAAATTAATTTATTGTTATAATACATTGGTGATATAAGATAGCACAATAAGCAATTGATATAGCTACTATTGGGTATATTTTATATATTAGGAAAATAATGTAGTGTTTAGGGAGTGAATAGACAGGCTTCCAAAGGATTTTCATATTTCACTAGAATGAAGTTAATTAGTCTGATTAGTTCTTTAACAAACCAAGAAGAAGCAAAAATATAAAAGAGAATAATAGAATATTTACTGTAATATCCTAGAATTTATTTATTTTATCCATTAAGCATTCAAATAGAAACAGAAAAACAAGAATATATATATGAATGAAACTCTAATCAAAGTAAGTTTGCTAGAAGTAGATCAAAGCATAGAATTAAATAGATTCAATGAAAACAATGAGTTGAAAGTATAATGAAACTTACAATATGTAAGAAATAACTTTAAGAAAGGTTGAATGATTATACTAAGTAAACTGACTTTAGGGAAAGGACGTGAAGAAATATTTTATTAACAAAACAGTCAAAAATATATACCAAATATATTATTGTCTAGAGGAAAATAAAGCTCACAAATTGTCCTCTGACATCCAAATGCACACAGACATGTATGGACACACACCTACATATACACATGCTACACATAACATGCATGCATACATACAAACATACACACATACATACATATCTGTGTATGTATGTGAGTATGTATGTGTGTGTGTATGTTTGTGTGTATGTATGTATGTATGTAAGTATGAATTTAAAGTCCAGGAATTATTTGAGAAAGTAAAAGTAAATGTTGAGAAATTCTAGAAAACAAATATAAGATATTATGTATCTATAAATTTGAGAACATCTGGAAAACAAATATAAGATATTATTTATATATAGAGTCTACAACTTATGGTTGTTCAATCTGCAATATTTTCTCATGTTATAATAACATTAAGAAAATAAGAATTAAGTGACATTGAACTAAATTTCCTGATGTTCTCCTAGACCTAGCCTCATGTCTCAAAATTCCCTCTAGTGAGGCTGAGTAGCCACAGTGGATGCAGGTTTGAATAGGTCAAAACTTAATCTTCATTGTGCTTGGAGTTATGGCATAATTTCTGTCTTAGGTATATTAAATGATTTTTTAGTTGACATATTTTCACTTTATACTGGATTCATTAGGATGGAATTCCATGGTAGACCAAAGTGCATCTCTATTGCACTCAGTGTACCATAAAGAACTATATGGTTCAATTCTTCCCATTGTCCACATATGGCTATTGAGCACTAAAAATGAAAGTAGTCAAGTTTTAGCTATAGCACAAATACAAAAGACAAACTTTCAGATTTCCAACATTTAGTTCAGGAGAAAATGATGAGAGCCCATTAATGGTATACACTGATGACATATTGAAACAATAAGCTTTAATCTTTCTCAAATGATCTTAAATGACTAATAATTGATATGTTTTACAAAACTCTTTAAATATATCTGCATCTCACTTTGACTGTAAAAAGAGGTCCTTCTGTGGAAGCTGTGGAAAAGTTAAGAATATTAGAAATAGAATGACCCAAGATAACTCCAGTGAAAAATATTTCTAACCTCGTAAGCATTTGGGTCTCATTAAGATTTTCTGCACAGAATTAGAACTTCTTTTCTACCTCTGAAAATCTATGTCATGTTGATACATGCTTTAGATATTTTATAGTAATTAATTTTTATATGCATTCTTATATTAGACTGTGAATATGTTAATTCAGTGCTTACGTCTTATTCTTTTTTTGTCCATCTGTGAATCTAGGATACATATCTACCAAGATTCGATCTAAAAGACTTTAATGAAAGCTTTTGATTTGATAAATAAGTACAAAAATCGTATTTCTAAGAAACATAAATTTTGGATTTTGATCACTTGCATCAAAAACATTCATATTAATAAGTGAACAATGTTGTCAATTATACTATGGCCTCTTTATTCCTCAACTATTTGATTTTTGGATGTTCATTTAAATAGTATATTTTAATCACTATAATAGGTGTTAAGAAGTTTATTGAATCATCCAAGGAAGATTTGACTTATTTCTAATGAATTGCCAACCTTAAGAGTAGACACTTTCTGCAGTTTAAGATTGAATCATCTAAATAGTCTTTGTGTGTGACTTTTATTTTAACTTGTGTAATAGTTGGTTGAGAGACTTCCTTCCTGGCTCTTGCAGATTATAAGCCACTTTACTACTTTTAGATCCCACACTTCAAATCTAAGAAGATGACTAGGGAAAAAAAGGCACAGCATACTCATACATAGAACTTAAGGTGGTTGCCACTATCTTTCTCTGAACTCAAGAACACAGGCATCAGATAAAGCTCTTCAGACAGTGTTTCACCTGTGTTAACTTCTTTGGGTCTTTTTATATACAATCCTCTTCTAAGATATGGTAGGTGCATTTCAGACCAGCTTATTTGAAAACACTGAAACACTAGCCAGCCATATTTGTGATACTGATGTCTATGTCAACTTTTCAAGTTACACAGAGCTCCAAAAGCAGTTTTAGTACTCACCTGGCACCTCAAAGAACTCACTGGTCTTCTTCAAGGTTTTTATGGTGCTTGCTGCTCTTTCACCTCTCAATGCCTTCCATATACATGGCAGTCACAGTAGTCAAGTAGACTAAAAAGAGTAGAAAGTCCGTTTCTCCTTGACAATAGATGTGCAACTACTTTTAGTGTATCTACCAAGATTGCCATGGCCATCAGATGCTACAATGATGTCAACCATCTACTAAATCTTAGTCTAATAGGAACTCTGCAGAAAAATATCCATCAGGCTCATGAAGTGTGTCTGCTACCAGAAATAGAACAGTAAAAGCACAGACTTAGAGATTCAGAGCATCATTGATGGTATACAAACCTAGGACTGATCTATGCTCCCAGTAACTCTGCTTGCAGCCAACAATGGCAGAATTCATGATATTATCTATTAAGGAAAAAAATCTTAGAGTAGTTCTACAACCCAGCATGTAATCAAGATGAGCTAGAGATTATCAACATACTATTTCCTTGGCTCTTTCCACTCTTGAACTTGCAATACAATCAAATTTCTGCCTCCAATGTCATGGTAGGCTGAGACCACCTTGAAGTTAGGAAAAGTATCTCTTGGGTCTGAGTGTCCTAGCTTCTCCTCCATTAGATCCTTGACAGTCTCTGAGAAGTGTCAGATAAAGTCTTGCATTGGGGGCAGAAGTGTATGTGCAATCACTGAATTTCTGATTTCCATTTGTTTTGACATAAGACATTTTTGAGATATTACTTTTTTCCAGAGTGAATCTTCTCCCAATAATTGTTAAATATTATAAAGAGAGAAACAGAAATGGGAAGTATTCTATTAACGATAATGAAAAACAAAAAGAACAAGGACCAAGGCTTTCCATCAACCAAAGAACATCAGGTATACATGACATCTACAGATATTTTCTAAATGTCAATATGAGTAAAAATAACATACTAATTCACAACTGATTTTCCTCATTTAATAGAAAGACATGTTTGAATAATGAAATTTAAGTTTTCTTCAATCAGTTACTGAAAGGAAAATTAAAACTCATTTCTCTCATCTAAATATTGAAGGACCAAGTTCAGAAATAATAATTAAACTGAATCCATTGTATTTTTCTTCAATGTACATATGTTACATATTATGAAAGTAAACAGAGTAAGTGAAGTATAAGGTCATATGTCTCAAAGAGAAGAGACTGCAATTACCAGATAAGAGAGTGAAGTGACAGACACAGTATCCCAAATTCTTCAGTGTGTTGATTCGCACAAATGTGTGTGCGTGTGCACACACACATACACACACACACACAAACACACACACAACACAGAGAGAGAGAGAGAGAGAGAGAGAGAGAGAGAGAGAGAGAGAGAGA
>JADRCH010000012.1:21989059-22022981 GCA_019843965.1 Rhynchomys soricoides
AGAGAGAGAGAGAGAGAGAGAGAGAGAGAGAGAGAGAGAGAGAGAGAGAATGTACTAAGTTTTTCTGAAAAACTGGCTGGCTTATGTGAATGAATGTGGATGAATACAATAGGTTTTATGTATGACATGACGGAAGACAATATTGAAAATTCCCACAATATATAAGTGTTTAACTGAGAATGTCACCTAGTAGACTTTTGTATTTGGACATTTGGTCCCTGTTGTTGGTGCTATTTGAAGAAGTTTAGGAAGTTCCACTTTACTGGAGAAAATATACTAACTTGGGGCATGCTTTCAGAGCCAAAATACCTCTACTACTTTGTAGTTTCATGTTTGTGATTGAAGATGATTCTCAGCTTTATATATCTGTAGCAGTGTTTTCCATTTTCTTCCATACTCTATCCATCATTATGATCTGTAAGCATAAGAAAAAGTAAACTATTCCTTCTATAAGATTTATTGATCATGGTATTTTATCACAGCAATAGAAGAGTAGCTTATACCTGTCCAAAGGTATTTGTTCACAGGAATGGTAGTTTTAAATGGGAATTAATGACCAATTCATTATACTAAATCAAAAATAGCTAACGTGTTTTCAGATTTTTTCATATTTAATAATTTTCTGCAGGAAAAATATGGAACAAAAAGAACATCCATATTAAGGTACTAGTGACTGAATAGATCTTTAGGGGAAGGAAGAAAAGCCCAACCTGAGAGTCCAATGAGTGAGAGTTAAGCTGAGGTACCCATGCAGGGGAAGGCGGACAGAGATTTAGGATGACACTGAAGTGTGCCTCCTGCATCAAATACTTAATCATCTTTCAGCTACTGGTCACATGAATAATTCATTTCTACATGAATCAGAATTATAAATTTGGAAATCCTCTATTTTCTTCTGTGCATTTTTGTACAAAGAAAAGAATCTTAACAAAACCAATCTATGAATTCAAGGCAATCCTCATCAAAATTCCAACACAGTTTTCAAAACTCAGGAGACAGCAGATGTTGGCAAGGATGTGGAGAAAAGGAACACTCCTCCGTTGCTGGTAGGATTGCAAACTGTTACAATCACTCTGGAAATCAATCTGCAGATTCCTCAGAAAATTGGAAAAAGGTCTACCTGAAGACCCAGCTATACCACTCTTGGGACCCAAAAGGTGCCCACCATGCCATAGAAACACATGCTGCACTATGTTCATAGTGGCCTCATCTGTGATAGCCCAAAGCTGGAAACAACCCAGATGTCCCACAACAGAAGAATGGATACAGAAAATGTGGTTCACTTACACAATGGATTACTCCTAAACTATGAAGAATGAGTACATCTTGAGTTTTGCAGGCAAATGCATGAGACTAGAAAATGTTATCCTGATTGAGACCCAAAAGGACATGCATGGTATGTATTCACTAGTAAGTGGATATTAGCTAAAAAAGTAGAGAATACCCAGGGTACAATCCACAGAACTCAAGATGGTTATCAAGCCAAAGGGTCCATGTAAGGATGCCTCACTTGTGATGGAGAAGAAAACAATCACAGGGGTGGGGGGCAGAGAGAAGGAGGGACCTGGGTTAGAGAGGGTACAGAGAAGGGAAGAGGGAACATGATCAGGTATTGGGGGAGGGGAATGAGACTGAAGATCTGAGGGCCATCAGAAATAATGGAAAAAGGAGATGAGACTGAGTGAAAGGAGGTCCAGTGACAGGCCGTAATTGGGATCCAGCTCAAGGGGAGGCTCCACAGCCTGATACTATTACCAATCCTATGGTGGGCTTAAAAACAGGAGCCTAGCATGACTGCCCTCTGTGAGGCCCAACAAGCCGCTGAAAGACTCAGATGCAGATGTTTACATCCAACGAATGGACAGAAGCTAGGGACCCTTGTGACTGAATTAGGGAAAAGCTGGAAGAGGCTGAGGAGGAGGGTGACTCCATAGGAACACCAGCAGTCTCAACTAACCTGGACCCCCAAGATCTCTCAGATACCAAACCACCAACCAGGCATCATACACTAACTGATATGATGCGTCAGATGCATATACAGCAGAGAACTCTGGTTCTGGCCTCAGTGAGAGAAGTCGCACCTAACTCTCAAGAGACTAGAGGATCCAGAGAGTGGGGGTAGGGGCATCTTCTTGGAGACAGGGGAGAAGGTATGGGATGAGGAACAGTCAGAGGGCAGACCAGGAGGGAGATAATGACTGGAGTGTAAAAAATGATTTAAAGTTAAAATAAAATAAAGAATCTTAAATGTCAAAAAGAAATATTTCAGTTTTTTTAATATATTGATGAATGGAATCTGAAGTAAGAGTATTTAAAGAGTTTTTAAAGTTTTTAAAGAAGTATTTAAAGAGTTCTAAAGTAGTTCCTAAAATACAGTTACTGGTGTAATTAATAGTTTTATATCTATAGTGGTTTAATTTGGAAGTAGAAAAAGATAATTATACTTTTAATTTTCTCATTTTCTACCAACAAAAATGAGAATAATATCCCTGCATATTTATGAAAATTACTCCAATGGAAATGCTACATTGAATTCTATGAACATTAAATAGTATTTTATTGACTATGATTTATATTTCTTAATAACTGTACTCAATATGATTTCTAATATCATATGCAAGAAGATGTGATACATGACAAAATAAAGGAAAATGAAAATAGATTAATTTAAACTAATGATTTTTCTGTATATATTAGTAAATTATTTTTGGTGTCTGTGCTTCTCTGAGATATTCAAAATTACAGAAAATGAGCAAATAGCTCAAAACAAAATTGTGTTCTTAAGCAAGAGACTATGTGTTCTTGTCATCATAAACTTACCATTTTTAACACATCTTCAGACAGACCTCATGATCCTTCTGAACCTGCTTTGATTATCATTGGTGATTATTTCTCCTCAATAAACAGTCACAAAATCTATAACTAGGAACAATCTTCCTGAAAATGATGCTCCCTCCCCGGTGATCTGAATTCCCACAGCTTCTGAATTTCAGATCTCCTTCTAGCTTTTATAGGAGTCTTGCCAAAGGCAGGTTCAGGAAAATGTGCATAGCTTTTTCCCATAGTGGCAAGAAACTTAATTTAAACTATAATTTTAATTCATTATGCTATTTTTGTCTGTGAGCAAAAAATTTAATAAGTTTATGCATTCATTATGTTGTACTACATTTAGCCATACTTTTCATATAAAATATATAATATTTTCAATGTAATGAGTCAATATTTTATTGGATACTCCAAATGGTAGTAGAGTCTTTGTAAAGAAAGAACCACAGAGATGGTAGTTGAGCAAAGCAAAATATTCTTAATGAAATCTTGAACTGGCATGTGGAGATGTCTCAGTAGGTAAGAGTACTTGCCCTGCAAATATGAGGATCTGATTGTTGTTTGTAAAAAAATTTCAAATATTCAGTTTTACCAATAAACACTCAAGAAGTGCCAGATACTGGGGTGAAAGCCTGCTATGTCACAGACTCAGAGAGAGCACCCAGCTGATCTTCCTCCTCAGTATCCCAAATGGAAAAGAAAGTTCTCATTCTCCAAACCATCTCAAATACTCTTTCAGCTGAATGCCCCTCCCTTCTGTTTCCTGTGTGTCTCTCTACCCATCTTTCTGAATTCCTCTTTGGGTATTTTCCTATGTTCAGTACATGTCAACTGATTTTCTTGCTCCACTTCTTGACCTATGGTTGACTTTATTTAAACTAAACAGAAAGGTCATGGATTAATGTGTGTGCTAAGGTTGAGATACACCACAAATAGAAACAGTTTTTTTCCAGTAAATAACACAATCTTGGGTTCACAGTGTGATTCAATATACTGCAGCATTCTGACTCCAAATTCTGAACATCCACATAAAAAAAACAGGTATGGCCACACGTTCTTGAAACCACAGCATGATGTAAATGGTAAGATAAAGGAGGACTTTTAGGGCTTCCTGGCTGACAGTCTAGCTTCAGAATAAGTGAGAATTGCTGTTTCAAGGGATTAGGGAGGCGAGTGAAAGAACAGGACACCTAATAGCTTACTCTAACCTCCAGAAAAAGCACACACATCTATATGTACATAGCACACACACACACACACAACTTTGAAAATAAAAAAGTCATAAACTGAATCAAGCCCCAATGAAACATGTCACAAACAAATAATAAGTTTATTGTTTATATGTGCTCTGTGTGTTGACACATGGTTAGGGCTATGTATATTATCTCTATTGATAATGGTTGACTTAAGGGTCATGTTTCTTTAATCTACAAAGGTCTAAATTATTATATCATTAATTTAATAAGAAACAAAACTTTCATTTGATACATTTACAATATTTGATACTATACTACAATAGTTAATGCATGTTTTTAGTATGTGCCTTAGAGAGAAGTTAAAGTTTTTTACACATATACATTTAACTAAGCTCAGCATTTATAACTCACAAAGTATTAAAAACAGACTGGGTCTAAATAGATAGAAAAGTCATAAGACTTTATAGGCCTCATAATATAATTATAGAACACATACTGAATATGATTCTTTTCTAAGAATCATACTATGTGTTTAGAAACAGCAAGCAATTATAAGTTTGATGATTGTAAATGCATATGTCATTTAGACAATACAAACATCCAAACATAACTTACTTAAAAATGTGAAATTTAGAAAATAAGAACTATGAGATGAAGTGTTGCTGGTACTTGGTAGTGTACGAAGCAAGGTGGGGACCTATTCAAAGGCAGAGGGATAAAGGGAGAGAGCGATTGCTGTAGCTGACTTTTATAGAATAAAATAGGAATGAGGAATTTTAGAAGAATACAAAATATAGATATGGGTCAACTTAAAGCCATATTTGTATGCTGAAATATCTTTGATTGTTAAAAATTATTTTTAATGCTGCATTACTTAGGAGAGTGAAATAAATTCAAGCTTAAACTGTCTCAGCATTAAGGACTGAGGTGGCTTTAGAGAAGTGGAAGACTCAATTGATAATACTTCATAGTATTATCAATTTCATTTGGGAAAGAGGATATAGATTAAGTATGGATTTAGTGGTGTAGATCAGATGAAGTTTGTTGGAAATATTTTTCATAACAAAATAAATGTATTCATTAAATAATTTATATTTAACACATTGTTTTCCATACTATAAAAATCTTTTTGAGAATGTAAAGAAGAAAAAAAAAAAAAGAAGCTCTTTGAACATCACAATCGATAACTAGAATATTCTTAAGCCCTTCCTATGAAAACGTGGCAATTGACTGACATACAGAATCTCATGTGACCTTGATTATTTTTTGTGGGTTCCTAAGTACTGTCAAGAATCAGGGGAAATGTTCATCACTGAGCTTCTCTATTTGGTGGAATTAATATTTTATCACATCCTATCATTCTATGTTGAATTAAATAATAATGAACTGCATTATACCTGACACATATTTTCCATTCACATTCTTTTTTCTGCACATAAGAAAATAATAATAATTCACTCCCCTTGAGTAATATGAGAATTCCAATTAACAGTTACCTAGTTTTCTGTTAGGACATGAGGAAGAGAATGGACAGTTATGATGATTTAAGTCATAAAAGCACACAAATACCAGTATACTGAGGATTTTTAATCATCGATATTTAGCTTTCTGTTCACATACACTAATTCTATATTCTAGAAAAATCTTATACTGAAAAAATATGCACCTAGCTGTTACTTACCTACTGACTAGTTGGCCTGTTTTTTTAGTTTTGTCTCTGAAACGAAGTCAGAATAAAATAATATTAAAAATGAAATTTGAATAATATGAATTTAATTAGCTTGTTTTTTCAAAGAAAATATTTGTACTTTTTAATTTAGGCTTTACTTTTGATACAATAAGTAGAATTGTTCAATGTGGGCTGCAGGTCTCTCCTCCACATACTTCTTTGTTATTGCCAGAGGTAAAGGCTTATCTGTCAATCAAAATTCATTCTCAAGCTCTAAAGAGGTAGTTCAAAATTCTAGGCTTAGAAATCAGAAGGTACATTTTTATTCTTAACAATAAATCTTTTTAAGGGAATATAATGAACATGGAAATTATATATATGTGCCCCATTGCCATTCATAAAACTCTAGTAATACATCATTCATGAAAGGCTGGTACAGTGCATAATTCTAGTAGAAGTCAATCATTGTAGGTTTTGTATGACTAGTTCTTTCACACATCATCTTACCTACCACAGCTCTAGCAATGTTAAAATCCCTTGAAACTCTGATCCATGATGAAGCCAATAGCCAGGCATCACCTCAGTGTTGTTTCTCACACATAACATATATTTTATGTAAATGATATTCTGGTATGTAGATTTTCAAGAGTCAGCCATACTGATGGAAAAATGAAGCAGTCAACTGTGGTTGTTAAAAATAATTTTGGTAATTTTATTTATGTTAATCTGCAAGAAGATACATATCATTAAAAAAAAAACATGTTAAATGTAAAGTCTTAATACTGTTCTGCTTTCACCATTGAGTGCAACATTACTGTACTGGTAGCACATAAATTTATACCCATAATAACTTAAAATCCAGTCCTATTGATTAATAAATGTAAGTCATATGAGTATATTATTACATAATACACATTATGTAATATTTAAGGAAATAATGTATGGACCTAAGTGATACAATTATTTTTATAAAATGGAAATTATCATTTACTCACCTATGAGTAGTCAAAAATTGATTGTATTCAAATGACTGCACAGATACAATAAAGCAATCCTGTATAGCAGGTCACAATAAAATGTTTTTCTTTTAAGAATGGCCTTAATGCATTTTGCCTTAAACTGTATAATAGTTTAAAATGATTATCGTGAATGAAGACAACAAAATGTACCTTGAATTACTATCACAAGTGAAAGAAATCACTTATAAGCTCTGAAATATTATTCTTCTGTGGTGCATGGCTATTCATCATAATGAAAAAAAAAAGGTGAGTTGAAGAAATATCATTGCATGTTTAACCTACACTGAAGAATGAAAGTCTGTAGTCTACTTATATTGTAACTCATATTTCTAAATTTTAATTTTAGAAGCTCTTATCAATCTAGTAGTAGACAAATAATTATGGTAACATTTAACTGTTTGGAAATCCATATGCAAAATTGCCACAAAGTACAAGGCATTACATTATAAACTCCAAATACTTACTCTCAGGTTTGGTTGAGTGCTGCATTTTTTTAGGCAGTTCATGTTAATGTCTCTCCAGTTAATTTTTCTGGCAGCACATCATAAATGTTCTTTCTGCCTTCCTGATAAATGGCATCCTCATCCTGTTTCTGTACTCTATAATTTGTGTTACAGGAAATTTAAATCTTATGGAAATGAAACTCAGCCTTGACTTTGCCAAAAAACTTTCAAAATCCTTATCTACCATACTTTGAAGATATTATTTAAACATTGCAAAGTTAAAGTTGTTATTTCTTTTGTATTAAATTTGTAGGATAAATTTCCAGTTGAGCCAGCCAATAATAGTTTTACATTTTTCTATTTTATTAAGTTGTCCATCAGAGTTTTGTAGATTTTAACATGTATTTAAGTTAACTCTTCAAATTAGACTAGTTCCCCAAACAATCTTTGTTGAAGGATTTTTCCAAGGGCCGTACCTAATTATGTATGTACATCACTGCTTAATATTGACAGTATATATAGAAACTCAACTAAGTTTCAAAATTGCCATTGTCCATGAAGTTGCTATAAATAATGTTTATATCTTCTGTAAACAGAAAGTTTAGAAATAACTTTCAAAATCATTGACTTAAATATAAATCGACTCTACAAATATTCTCTTGAGATTGGAAGAGGGTTGTAATGATTTTTTTTATCACATTTCCCATGAAACCTTTTAAAATATTTGCAATCTCTGTTTACAGAGGCCCAGACAATAACACTTAGAATAATGGACATTACCAATCCACTCTATGTCATTTGTCGACTCCTTATAATGACCTACACATACCTCATAGTGTGCCTATGTTTAGGGAGGTGACTAAGATGCCAGCTTACTATGAACAGAGGCTCTGGCACTTGTAGGGCTGTGCAGACAATGGATATTCAAGGAAAGCTTGGCTGCTGTGAAAATGTTCCTGGCAGATTAGTCACTGAGTTGGAGTGAGTTAAGAACAAGAAGTGTTTTTTTATTATTACATAGTCTTTGAGGATTACTTAGAAAAGGTGGATAGAAGCTGAAGCTCTGATCATTTCAGTCACAAATGAAGAAAGCTTATGGAGAGCTGCAGTACTTTGAGAAACAAAGGAAGTATTAACTCTGCAATTGTTACACACTGGGTACAGTCATGTTACACAAACAACTGTACCAGGACCAGATGAACTTCTGGGGCTAGAAACATTTTTAACTGCTCTTTTCAATGGCATATTGTGTCTCAGAGACATTTAAAGATGATCATGCCTATATCTCAAAGCGACATATAAACATTGATGTTGAATGTACAGCTCTTTTTTTTTAGATATATTTTCCTTTTTTTCAAATAGGGTTTTTTCCTTACCCCAATGATATTCTACTATATTCATAGAAGAAAGCCTTGTTCTGCCATCATAAGAGAAGCTTCCCCCTGCTTCAAATGAGATCAAATATAGAAATGCATAAACAGACATTAGAAAAAGAGAGAGAGAGAGATAGAGAGAAAGAGAGAATGCTCTAAATGGCATGTCTCCAAATCTTTTCCCCCAGAGTTCACAGAACCACTAATCTTTTATATATATATTATGGCTTTCAATTTAGTTTTTTATGGGAGTCCTGAATGTGTGAGTGAGTGGGTCTCAGATATTTGTATTTTCACTTGCACTCTTTTGTTTCCCCCATCCAACTTTAGTCAGATGTTTTTGTTTTATCTTATTATATATTATTTTGTTATTGTTTGTTGTTATCTCTTAGAAGTTCATTTCTAATGTGAGACAGAAAGGGTGTGAATCCAATGGGAGGGGATTTGGGAAGAAACCAAGATGAGTAGAAAGAAGGAAATCTGTAATCAGGATACACTGCACAGAAAAATATTGATCTTCAATAAAATGGACAAAATAATCATATTTGAGCAAAAAAATATTTCCCACATGTATATCCAAATTACATATTCTCAATATCTTGAAATCATAATTGTATCATTTCCTCCTTCTCTCTTCTCCCTCAAACCCATGCCATGCCACTGATTTATTGGTCTCTCAAATTCATGGCTTTAATGGCACATGTTTTACAGTGAGGATCACATGGTGTTAGATACTAATTATGGTGTTTTATCAAGGGGAAATCTATTTCTCTTCGTTTCAGCTTTCCTTAGATGCCTCCTTGTGTTGTGTTGTGTCCATTTTCTTCTATGTTAGTATGTCTTATTGATATCATCTGTTTTCTGGTCTTGTTTAGACATCCATGTTGATGGAACTTAATGTGTAAAGTGCCTCTGATATTTCTATGATACATAATCTTACAGCACTTTATTTTCTTCTTACTCATCAGTGATCCTGCCTCCTCTTTGGCAATAATTCTTCAGTCATAGATAAGGAAATTGGATGGTAGATTTATCAGTTGAAACTGGGAAGTGCATATCTTGCTACATGCATTTTGGTCAGTTTTAGTTTTCTACCATCTGTTGTAAAGAGAAATCTTTTGAATGAAGGATAAGAACTACACTTGTCTGTAGATGTAAGGATACATATTTACAATATAGATAAGTATTTTGTTGATTTAGTAAATTAGGGATTATAAGTTAAATTCAACATCATAGTATTTGTAGTCCAAAGTAGTTCCATAGATTTCTAGTGTCAGGCATGCTTTCCATTGTTGAATAGGAATAAAGTCCTTGTAAATTTGAAAGATGTTGGTTACTGCTAAGATGTGTGTGCCACTATTGTACCCTATGCTTATATTGCCATGATGGTCATTGTTATAAAGTAATAAAAAACAAGAACAGAAAAGAAAGAGAGAGAGAGAGAGAAGGGTCATTCAAAAATGGAGTAGGGATCTAAAAAGACTGTACTAAAATGAAGAAATAAATATGACTAAGAAATATCTCAAAAATGATCATCATCCATAAGAAAACATCATTGTTATTTGATCTTATCCTATTCAGAATGGCAACTAAAAGCAAAATAACTGACAACACATTTTGGAGGGCATGCAGAGTAAAGGGGTACCTTATTCAGTGTTGTTGGAAAGGCACTCCAGTGGGACCACTATGAAATTAATGTGAAGACTACTCCTGATCCTTATAAAACATTATCATGAGTGGTGGGAGACCTCTCATGGCTCCAGGCAACCAGGGCTCCATAACCAAATAGTGCTGGGAAACAGCTAGCCTCCCAAGAGTGTGTAAAATCCCGTGAGTGGGGGTAAGACAAACACCACTGGTCAACAAGATTCACCCAGAATCTTTGGGACACAGGGACTGAGGATCAGTGGGGGTTGGGAAGAGGACTATTCCAGTTTCCATTTGTGGTAGGAGACCTCTGCCTGGGCCACCAGGGCTCCATAGCCACATAGCTCTGGGAGAAAGCTAGCCTCCCAGGAGTGTGGAAAACCCATGAGTGGGGGTAAGACAAGCACCAATGCTCAGCAATACTTGCCCATAATCCTTGGGAAAAAGGGACTAAGGATTAGCTGTGGGTGGGGAGGAGAAGCCTTCCAGTTTCCATCTGTGGTGGGAGATCACTGAGGAGGCAACCAGGGCTCCACAGCCAAATAGAGCAGGGAGAAAGCTAGACTCTCAGGAGTGTGGGCAAGCCTACATGCTCAGAGGGACCCACCTGGAATTTCCAAGACACAGGGTCTGAGAAGTAGTCCTCTGGTTTCTTCTGGTGGCCAGGGAGTGGATCCTGTGATACAGGTCTTCATACCCAAAGAGTACCAGGAGCAAGCTGGTATCCCAGGATTGCCAACACACCTTCAAGCACAGGCAAGACCACAACTTCTGTTCAAACTCACTGGATCAAGAGGGACCCTTGCAGAGCCATCAGGACACAGGAATCAAGGGACAGATGGGGACCAGATTGTTCTGGTTATTGTCTGCACCCTAGAGCCGACACGGTACCACAGTTCTCCAAACCCAAATTCCTCTCAGAAAGAACTAGTCTTCAAGGAGTATTGACACAGAGGCTTGCAGGAAGGTCAAGCCACAGTCAGAGAGAGTAAGACTAGCTAACACCAGAGATAACCAGATGGCAAAAGGCATGGGCAAGAACTCAAGGAACCGAAACCAAGGCTAGTTGGCATCATCAGAACCCAGCACTCCCACCACAACAAACCCTGGATACCCCAATACACTAGAAAAGAAAGACTCAGATTTAAAATCACATCTCATGATGATGATAGAAGATTTTAAGAACAAAATAAATAACTCCCTTAAAGAAATACAAGAGAACACAGGTAAACAATTAGCAGCCCTTAAAGAGGAAACAAAAACACCCTTTAAGAATTACAGGAAAACACAATCAACTGAAAAATAATATGAACTAAACCATCCAGGAACTAAAAATAGAAATAGAATCAAGAAAGAAATCAGAAAGAGACAATCCAAGAGCTAGAAAACCTAGGAAAGAGATCACAGGGCAAACATGCAAGCATCACCAACAGAATACAAGAGATAGAAGAAAGAACCTCAGGTGCAGATGATACCATAGAAAATATTGACACAACAAAGAAAATGCAAAATGCAAAAAGCTCCTAACCCAAAACATCCGAGATATCCAGAATACAATGAGAAGACAGAACCTGAGGATAATAGGAAGAGAAGAGAGTCAAGATTCTCAACTGAAAGGACCAGTAAATATCTTCAACAACATTATAGAAGAAAACTTCCCTAACCTAAAGAAAGAGATGAACATAAACATTCAAGAAGCCTACTGAACTCCAAATAGATTGAAACAGAAAACAAATTCTTTCCATTACATCATAGTCAAAACAGCAAATACACAAAATAAGGAAGTATATTAAAAGCAGTAAGAGAAAAAGGTCAAGTAACAAATAAAGGCAGACATATTAGAATTACACCAGACTACTGACCAGAGACTATGAAAGCTACAAGTTCCTGGGCAGTTCTCATACAGACCCTTAGAGAACACAAATGCCAGCTCAGGCTGCTATACCCAGAAAAACTCTCAATTATCATAGATAGTGAAACTAAAATATTCTATGACAAATCTAAATTTGCACAGTATGTTTCCATAAACCCAGCCCTACAAAGAATAATAGATGGAAAATGCCAACTCATTGAGGGAAACTAAACCCTAGAAAAAGCAAGAAAGTAATTTTTCAACAAACTCAAAAGACGATAGCCACACAAAAGTATAAATAATATTGAAAATAACAGTCAGCAACAATCACTATTCCTTAATATCTGTTAATATCAATGGACTCAATTTGCCAATGAAAAGATGTAGACTGACAGACTGGATCCATAAACAAGACCCAGCATTTTGCTGCATCCAGGAAATGTACCTGCATTTTAAAGACAAAAGATACCTTAGAGTAAAGAACTGGAAAATAATTTTCCAGACAAATGGTCTGAAATAACAGTTTGCAGTAGCATTCTTGTATCGGATAAAATCAACTATTAACCAAAAGACATAAAGAAAGATAAGGAAGGACACTTCATACTCATCAAAGGAAAAATCTACAAAGAAGAACTCTCAATTCTGAGCATCTATGCCCTGAATACAAGAGCATACAACTGCATAAAAGAAACTTTACAAAAAAATCAAAGCACACATTGCACCTCATACAATAATAGTACTAGACTTCAACACCCCAGTATCATAAAAAGGACAGATCTTGGAAACACAAACTGAACAGAGACACAATGAAACTAACAGATGTTATGAACCAAATGGATTTAACAGATATCTATAAATATCTATAAAATATTTCATCCTAAACCAAAAGAATATACCTTCTTCTCAGCACTTCATGGTACCTTCTTCAAAATTAATCATATAATTGATCACAAAACAAACCTCAACAGATATAAGAAGATTGAAATAATCTCATGGCTCCTGTCAGATCACTACGGATTAAGGCTGGTCTTCAATGGCAACAACAATAGAAACTCCACATACACAAGAGCTGAACAAGACTCTACTCAATGATAACTTGGTCAAGGAAGAAATAAAAAAAGAAATTAAAGACTTCCTAGAATTTACTGACAATGAAAGCACATCTTACCAAATTTATGATAGACAATGAAAACAGTATTAAGAGGAAAACTCACAGCTGTTAGTGTTTTGAAAACGAAACTGGAGAGAGCATATACTAGCAGCTTAATAGCACACTTGAAAGGTCTAGAACAAAAAGAGGAGTACACCCAAGAGGAGTAGAAGGCAGGAAATAATCAAATTAAGGGCTAAAATCAACCAAGTAGAAACAAAAGAACTATACAAATAGTCAACAAAACCAGGAGCTGTTTCTTTCAGAAAAACAACAAGATAGTTAAACCCTTAGCCAGACTAACCAGAGGGCACAGAGACAGTATCAAAATTTAAAAAATCAGAAACGAAAAGGGAATAACAACAGATTCTGAGCAAATTGAAAAACCCATCAGATCCTACTACAAAAGCCTATACTCAACAAAATTGGAAAATCTGGATTAAATGGAAAATTTTCTACACAGATACCAAATACCAAACTTAAGTCAGGGTCAGATAAACTATATAAACAGTCCTATAAACACTAAAGAAATTGAAGCAGTCATTAAAAGTCTCCCAAGCAAAAAAAGAAGCTCAGGACCAGATGGGTTCAGTGCAGAATTCTATGAGACATTCAAAGAAGACCTAATACCAATACTCTTTAATCTATTCCACAAGATAGAAACAGAAGGAACACTACCCAATTCATTCTACGAGGTCACAGTTACACTAATACCAAAAACTCACAAAGACCCAACAATAAAAGAAAACTTCAGACCAATTTGCCTTATGAATATCGATGCAAAAATACTCAATACAATTCTTGCAAACCGAATCCAAAGTACATCAAAACAATCATTCACCATGATCAAGTAGGCTTCATTCCAGAGATGCAGGGATGGTTCAATACCCTGAAATCCATCAATGTAATCAACTACATAAACAAATTCAAAGAAAAACTCACATGGTTATTTCATTAGATCCTGTAAAAGCATTTGATGAAATTGAACATCCCTTCATGATAAAAGTCTTGGAAAGATCAGGAATTCAAGGATCAGACCTAAACATAGTAAAAGCAATATACAGCAAATGAGTGGCCAACATTAAAATAAATGGAGAGAAACTTGATGCAATCTGTCTAAAACCAGAGATAAGACAAGGCTGTCCCACTAAAATCAGTGTCTAGACAAGGCTGCCCTCCTCTATCTATTCAATATCATACTTAAAGTTCTAGCTAGAGCAATTAGACAACAAACGGAGGTCAAAAAAATAAAAATTGGAAAGGAAGGAATCAAAATATCACTATTTAGAGATGATATGCTGGTATACTTAACTAACCCAAAAATTCCACCAGAGATCTGCTACAGCTGTTAAACACCTTCAGCAAAGTGGCCAGATACACAATTAACACAAGTAAATCAGTAGCCTTCCTATACATGAAGGATGAACAGGCTGAGAAATAAATAGGGAAATGACACCCTTCACAATTGTCACAAACAATATACAGTATCTTGGTGTGATTCTAACCAAACAAGTGAAAGATCTGCATGACACGAACTTCATGTCTCTGAAGAAAGAAACTGAAGAAGACCTCAGAAGATGGAAAAATCTCCCATGCTCATGGATTGGCAGGATCAATATAGTTAAAATGGCCATCCTGCTGAAAGCAATCTACAGATTCAATGCAATCCCCATCAAAATTCAACTCCATTCTTCATAGACTTAGAAAGAGCAATTCTCAAATTCATAAGGAATAACTAATAACCCAGGATAGCAAAAACTATTCTCAACAATAAAAGGACTTCTGGGGGAATCAGCATCCCTGACCTCAAGCTGTACTACAGAGCAGTAGTGATAAAAACTGCATGGTATTGGTACAGTGACAGCCAGGTAGATAAATGGAATAGAATTGAAGACTCAGAAATGAATCCACACACTTATGGTCATTTAATCTTTGAAAAAGGAGGTTAAAACATCCATTGGAAAAAAAAGAGAGCATTTTCAACAAATGGTGCTGGTTCATCTGGCAGTCTACATGTAGAAGATTATGAATTGATCCATTCCTTTCACCCTGTACAAACCTCAAGTCCAAGTGGATAAAGGACCTCCACATAAAACCAGATACACTGAATCTAATAGAAGAAAAAGTGGGGAAAACCTTGAACACATGGCCATAAGGAAAAAGTTCCTGAACAGAGCACCAATGGCTTATGCTCTAAGATCAAGAATCAACAAATGGGACCTCATGCCTAACAAAGCTTCTGTAAGGCAAAGGACACTATCAGTAGGACAAAACTTCAACCAACAGATTGTGAAATGATCTTTACCAATCGTATGTCTGTTAGAGGGCTAATATCCAATAGATACAAAGAACTCAAGAAGTTAGATTCTAGAGATCCAAATAACCCTATGAAAAAATGGTGAATAGAGCTAAACACAGAATTCTCAACTGAGGAAACTCTTAGGGCTGAGAAGTACCTAAAGAAATGTTCAACATCCTTAATCATTAGGAAATGCAAATCAAAACAACACTGAGACTCCACCTTACACCAGGTGACAACAAATGCTCTTTGGGATGTGGAGAAAGAGGAACTTTCCTCCATTGCTGGTGGGAATGCAAGCTGATACAACCTCTCTGGAAGTCAATTTGACAGACCCTCGGAAAAATGAACATAATACTACCTGAGGACCAAGCTATTTCACTCTTGGGCATATGCCCAGAAGATTCTCCAACATTTAATAAAGACACATGCTCCACTATGTTCACAGCAGCCATAATTATAATAACCAGATGCTGGGAACAACCCAGATGTCCCTCAACAGAAGAATGGATACAAAAAATGTGGTACATTTACACAATGAAATACTACTCAGCTATTAAAAACAATGACTTCACGAAATTCATAGCAAATGGACAGAACTTGAAAATATCATCCTGAGCGAGGTAACACAGTATGAATGAACACAGTATATACTCACTGATAAGTGGTTTTTAGCCGAAAAGTTTGGAATACTCAAGATTCACTTCACAGCAACCATTAGCATGAGGTTCCCAAGTGGAGAAGTTGGAGAAGAGACTGAAGGAGCTGAGGGAGTTTGCTGCCTCATGGAGGCAGTTACAGTGTTAACTAGCCTGACCCCCTGATGCTCCTGGAGACTGGATCACCAGGGAAGGAATACACATGGAAAGACCCATGGTGCTGGCCACATATGCAGCAGAGGAGGATCTTGTTACCTATCAGGGGAAGGAGAGGCCCTTGGTCATGAGGGTGTTAGATGCCCCAGTAGAGGGGGATGCCAAGGAGAGAAGATAAGATTGTGTGGGTGGGAAGGGGAATATCCTCATAGAGGCAAGGAAAGGGAGAGGGGATAGGGGGATTCCTAAGGGGAGAGCTGGAAAAGGGGAGACATTTGAAATGTAAATAAAGTATCAAAAAACAAAACAAAACCAAAAAACAATACATATATACATATACATATATATATATATATTTGACCCTCTATTTAACCCTTCCCTAAAAAATTTTCATATGACTTACTATACCACTTCTTGGCATCTAACCCTAAAATTCTTCAACATGCTAAATAGATAATTGTTCAACCATCATCATTATTCTATTTACACTAGTTGAAAACATAAATAACTGACATGTCTTTCAACTGATGAATGAATGCAAAATATTTAATACATATACATGATGGAATACTATTCAGATATAAAAAGAAATATCTAAGTAAATAATGTCATGAAATTTGCAAGTAAATTGATGGACCTATAAAAATCATATTGAGTACAGTAACTCAGACCAAGAAAGGCAAAATGCTGCATGTTCTCTCTCTATATGTCTTCACATATGAGTATATAACCTGTAGTAACAGGAACCAGGCAAGTATAAATGGACTGTGAGGGAGAGGAGAGGCTCAACAGAGAATAAAAGAGTGGGAAACATGTTATTTGAAAAGGGAAGTAGGAAAAAGGAGCCAAGGAAACTTTAATTAGGGAATGGGATGGGAGATAAATACAGAAGGGAAAAGAATAAAATAATAATAAATGTATTTGAAAAATTATAAGGAACTATATAATTGTCTCCGTATCTAAAATTCATATAATATATATTCTGAGTATAAGCATATATGTAAATTGGCTAAATAAAATATTCCTATTTTCTTTAGCAATACTCTTTCCAAATAGCCATAGATTAATCAACCAAAGCCCCAGGAGGCATGAGAAGCCACCTTTTGATGTGTAGGTCGGATTGTCCAACAGATTTACATATACACACACAATTATTGTTGCCATTGGTTGCTCCAGAAGTGGAAGGTAAGTTCCTGCTCCTGAACACATAATGAACTATTAGTCTCTTTTTTTCTTTCTTAAGTGACTTATGTAGTTCCATAAAGTGTTGTCTGTTCTTACATTTTACCAGGTTTTTCCTGTTTCCATCTGTGAACATTCCAAGTTTAAGACATATAAGAACTTTGATGTATTTTAGATAGAATTTTGTACAGTAGGAAGCACAAGGATTGGATTCATTCTTCTATGTGGGGATATCTAATTTTCATAGAACCATTTTTTAAGTGAGCATTATATATTTTATATTTTGGTTACCTTTGCCCAATACCCAATGGCTATGATTGTGTTGTTCTATATCATCTTTCATATCTCATGTCCATTACCTGTATATGAATTTTAAGTTTTTTTTTTTTTGGAATCTTGATGGAGATTGCATTTGAGTCTGAAGATAAATTTCATAAAGATGCCATTTCATTATATTAATTCTACTTACCTACTAACATGGAAAGCTCTTGTAACTCCTACTCTCTTTTTCAGTTCCCTACTTTAGTATTTTAAATTATTTATTTATTTATTTATTTATTTATTTATTTATTTATTTATATGTGTATGAACAATTTGGTACAAATCTCCTAAGAGCTAGACGAGGGCACCAGAAATAGTAGTAGTGAGACACCACCTGGGGCAGGAAACCTACTCATACATGATCAGTGAGGCATCTCTATAGTTTCCAGAGGTAAAAAGTATTTTTGAGCTCTCTTTTGCCTCATTGGTTTGTTTTATCCTAGGGTTTTGTGTGTTTGTTTATTTTGTTTTGTTTTTTATTTTTTCAAAACATATAGAAAGCAATTTTCTGAACTTTTGGGCTAATATCTACTTATCAGTGAGTACATACTGTGTGTGCTCTTTTGTGACTGAGTTATCTCACTCAGGATGATATTTTCAAGTTCCATCCATTCCCATGCAAATTTCATGAAGTCATTGTTTTTAATAGCAGAGTAGTAGTCCATTGTGTAAATGTACCACATTTTCATTATCCATTACTCTTTTGAGGAACATCTTGGTTTTTTCCATTTTCTGGCTGTTATAAATATGGCTGCTATGAACATAATGGAGAATTTGCCCTTCTTACTTGTTGGAGCATCTTCAAGGTATATGCCCAGGATTGGTATAGATGAGTCCTCAGGTAGTATTATGTCCAATTTTTTGCGGAACCGCCAGACAGATTTCCAGAGTGGTTGTACCTTCTTGCAATTCCACTAGCAATGGAAGAGTGTTCCTCTTTCTCCACATCCTCAACAGCATCTGCTGTCACCTGAGATTTTTATCTTAGCCATTCTGACTGGTGTGAGGTAGAAGCTCAGAGTTGTTTTGACTTGCATTTTCCTGATGACTAAGGATGTTGGACATTTCTTTAGGTGCTTCTCGGCCCTTCAAGTTTCCTTAGTTGAGAATTCTCTGTTTAGCTCTGTTCTCCATTTTTTTTTTTTTTAAATAGGGTTATTTGGTTCTCAGCAATCTAACTGCTTGAGTTATTTGTATGTGTTGGATATTAGTCCTCTATCAGATGTTAGATTGGAAAAGATCTTTTCCTAATCTATTGGCTTTCATTTTGTCCTATTGAGAGTGTCCTTTGCCTTACAGAAGCTTTGCAATTTTATGAGGTCCTATTTGTCGAATCTTGATCTTAGATCATAAGCTATTGATGTTGTGTTCAGGATTCAATTTACAGACCAAATGAAGCCTAAGAAGAAGGAAGACCAAAATGTGTATGCTTCAGCGCTTCTTGGAAGGGTGAAAAAAATACTCACAGAAAGAAATATAGAGACAAAGTGTGGAGCAGACACTGAGTTAATGGCCTTCCAGAAAGTGTCCCACCTGGGGATCCATCCCATATACAGCCATCAAACCAGGGCACTATTGTGGATGCTTGGAACAGCTTGGTGACAGGAGCTTGATATGGTTGTCTCCTAAGAGGCTCTGCAAGAGGCTGAAAAATACAGATGTGGGTGCTCTCAGCCAACAATTAGACTGATGAGGGGGTCCCTAACAGAGGAGTAGGAGAAGGGACTGAAGGAGCTTGGGAGATTGTAGCCCCATGGAGGAAGGAATAGTGTCAACAGGCCAGACCTTCCCAAGCTCCTGGTGACTGGACCACCAACCAAAGAATACACATGGAGGGACCTAAGGTACTAGTTGCATATATGGTAGAGGATGGCCTTGTTGGACATCAGTGGGAGGAAAGGTCCTTTGTCCTGAGGGTGTTCGATGCCCCAGTGTAGGCAAATGACAAGGTAGGAAGCCTGGAGTCGGTGGATGGTTGGGGGAGCAACCAGCATAGAGGTTGGGGGAGGGGAATAGAGATTTCTAAAGGGGAGAACTGGAAAGGAGAAAATGGTTGAAATGCAAATAAAGAAAATATCCAATTAAAAAAAAAGAAAGCATTTTTCTATCATTTCTTTCAGGGAAGGATCATTAATGACACAGAAAAGTTTTTGATTTGTATTCTGATTATTCTTCATGATACATTGCTAGAAATGTTCATCAGATCTAAGAGTTATCTGGTGGTAAATTCAGTGTAACTTAATTATGGAATCATCCCTTAAAACTTGGGTAGTATAATTTCTTTTCTGATTTGTGTCTTGTGTTTCCTTATCTTGTCTTCAACCTCAAGCTGAGACTTCAAACATCTTATTAAATAAGGAATAGACACCAGTATCATTACTAATTTTATAGGTAATGATTTTAGTTTAACTTTTGTAATGTATGTTTTTTTTTAAGAGCGTGTCATATAGAAACTTTATTATTTTGAAATTTCTTCCTTCTATTCCAGGATTCTTTTATAATTTTTTAATGAACAGATGTTGGCCATTGTCAAACGCCATTTCTGCATTTATTGAAAGTGTGCGATTTCTCTCCCTGAAGCTATTTATTGCTGTAACATACTGATTTATCCTTCACCATTAAAATGAGAAAAAATCTATTAATCTTTAAATGTGCTCTTGAAATTGGTTTGCCAGTATATTTTATGTCATATATAAATTTTGTTTCTAAGCTTATCATGAAAAGGGGCATATAGATTTCCTTTTTAATATTTTATTCTTCTTTGCAACCTGGTATCTGGATCATATTTACTCAATAGCAGTACATTACAAGTACTATTTACATTCTGTTTTTGGAAAATATAAAAAAGAATTTGTACCCACTTTTTTTTTAAGTATCCAGTAGAATTTGGCTATGAATCTCTTCAGTCTGGAATTTTCCTTTGTTTCAAAGCATAATTCATTCAATCTTATTGTGTATTATAGCTTCATTTTAGTGCCATAGTGCTTTGTGATTTATTTTGGGATTCATATGTGTAGACACATATCTGTTTCATAAGGACGTTCATTCATTAATGAGTATAGGTTTTCAAAGAATTCTTTAAAAGGTCCTCTTGACCTCACTGGTATTGGCTGTTGTGTCCTCCTTTATCTTTAATTTTATTAACTTCATTCAGTCTTCTCTCTCTTTCCTTTCATTAGATAAGGTTTACGATCAAATTTCTAATTCTGTTTCTTGGTGATACTTCATGTTGTTCTTTTCCTATCATTTCACTAAATTTTGCTTTGGTTTGTTCTTATTTCTATACAACCTTGAAGTATATCATAGAGTTATTTATTTGGGATATCCCAATTTTTAAAATTTAATTCTCTTAAAATACTATATATGTTTTGGCTCTATTTTTCCCTTTCCTCAGATTTTCTCCCCATTCTTATTCACCCAATTCCACATTCTTTCTCTTAAATAGAAACAAACTGAACCAAACAAAAACAAATAAAAGCACAGAAAGTAGGTCTTTAGAGCTATATTTTTTTTTTATCATTTTATAATAGAGTTTGCTGTGTGTCCAACAGCTCTGATAAGTTTTCACTTCCATTTCATTCTATGATTTAAAATTTTTCCATGATTTCTTAAGTAATCCATTGATTACTCAGTAGTATATTACTTGGTTACTGTCTATTTGTATTAGTTTTATAGTTTTTCTTCCTATTATTTTTTAGTTGTTTTCTCTATTATCTAATAAGATAGATATCTTTCAATGAAACCCCTTTTAACTTGTCAAGACTTGCATTTCAAACTGAAGTATGATCAGTTAGAAAATGGGCTGTTGAGAAGAACATGTATCCACATTTCATAGGTGGAATGTTTTGTGATGTTTGCTCAGTCCGTTTAACTAATAGCACAAATTAACTCTGAATTTTCCTTGTGGAGTTTTGCTGGCTAACCCAGCTGCTAAGAAAAGTAGGGGGCAATGACACCATAATCATTGTATGTGATCCTATTTGTTACCCTATGACCAATAGTGTTTGTTTTGTGAAAATAGGACCACAATGTTTCATACATAATTGTTATATTTTTCATGAAACATTCCATTTATAATATTTAGTAACTTTTAAACTTTTTAGTGATTTTGGCCACAAATTTCACTTCATCATATATAAGAATATTATTTGTGTAAGAGTGGAGGTAGTTTGTTTGCTTGTTTGGGTTTTCTGCTTTGTTTTGTGTTTGTTCATTTGTTTGTATGTTTGGATTCCATTTCCTTGGTATACTGACTTTTATCATTTTTCGTTAAATTCCTATTTTCATCAATCATGTTAAGTCATTTGATACTTATTTTGTAGAAAAATACATCAGATTTCAAAGAGGTTGCTTTTAAATGAGAAAATTTGAAAGCAGTTTAGTTTTTGATCAACTAACTTATCTGACCTCTGAAATTTGATTTTACTTCACTTCGTTATATAAGAAAATAAACAAGGCAGATAATGGACAGAAGAAGTGTCTGTTAAATAAATTTTGAGACCATTTTAGGTAGATCCCTTCACTAAATGTTTTCATACAGCTTTTTACATCACAGTATGCATTTGTTCTTTCAGATATAAATATGTAATTTCAATATGGTATACGGATACATGCAAAAAGGATTATAATTAAAACTATTTGAAGATGCTAATATAATTTTAAAAAGAATAAAATCGTTTCAACAATTTCTTTTCAAGATATTATTTCAGTGAGCAAGCCTATTATCTAGAGAATATTATTTATGAGACATAAACCTGAAACAATTTTAACACTAAATAGAGACATACATTATGCATTCTGCTTCTCCTGAAATACTAGAAGACATCCATTATGATATAAACAACTTATATGTCAGACATGATGGCACAATACTATAAATCCACCTCAGAAAACTGAGGCAGCAGATCATGAGGTACAGGCTAGGTTGGGTTAAAGAATTTTTTCTCAATTAATTTTAATTAATAAAAAACATAAACTAAAATTTTAACACTAATAGCAAAGTTCTTCAAGAAGATTGGATTAATAATACTGTCTACTAATTACATATTAACTCTTTACCCCATTTATTTGTGATTTAAAAAAAAATAAATTTGAGATGATCACATGAGATAATCAGACAGAGATGTTACGCTATGATAAAGAGCAAAAAACATGCAAGGAAGGGTGGTGCTGTACAAGGAATTTGAGAAAAGCTTTTTATAATTACGACAAAGAAATCTATACTTCAAAATGACAAAGATTATAATTAAAAGATGTGTAACTTGAAGATAATGGAGAAAACCAGAACAAGAATTTTTAGCATGAACAGCCAAATCTTTGCTGCTATGCTGCAATCACAGACAGAAGTTGGTATCAACAAAGTTCTTTCTTTTTCACAACTGCATCCTGGGTATGGAGTCTCTTAAGGCAACATGTCTGCTTGAAATCCAAAATGAAAGCACCTGTACTGCC
The DNA here is from genome assembly GCA_019843965.1 of Rhynchomys soricoides. NCBI lineage: Eukaryota > Metazoa > Chordata > Mammalia > Rodentia > Muridae > Rhynchomys > Rhynchomys soricoides. The sequence continues at coordinate 22,012,303 of JADRCH010000012.1, forward strand.
TATTACATGCCTATTACAATTTCCTCCATTCATTTTCCTGCCTGTATCAGTGCCTTTAGGTCTCAACCTATAATGCGGCTCCTGGATAACAACAGTGCCCTGTAGGGTAAATTAAGTACCTCATTTTAGTGCCCTTCATTCAAAATACATTGATATTTCCGAGACTAGATGAATCTTCATCCTGATATTTCATTCATATGGCAAGTATTCCTACGTATTCTTGTTCCATTCACTTATTATCAGATTCAAGGGCAAAGAAGCCAGTGTTAAAACATATTTTGGGTTAAGCAGCACCAGAATGCTATATATCTAGATTATGTCTCAGACCTAAAACCCCAGAAAATTATGAGTTAGACTAGTTTATTCAAGATTCCTCATCGAGTTCACTATTCCAAGCATAGTCTTGCTTGTTTGACTTCAGTTATGAACACAATAATTTCAATATAAAGTTTTCTGACTGCTATAAAATTAAGACAATTTTATTTGGGAATTACCTGACAAGTAAATGGGTAATAGTCTCAGTTCATACAAATCCTTTATTGAAAAGCATTATAAGAGGAAAATCTGTTTTCCTGTTATTTTCTGAGTGCTTTGCCTAAAAAGTAAATAAAATAAAATCAACATTCTGACAGATGACTGGCAACAAATATGTTTTCTTTCTTTCTTTTTTTTTTCAGCTTCATTATTTGACATGGAGATAGATTCCCAGCATGACAGGTTGTGTTGAATCTGATTCAGTTTCTCTAACTTATGCAACATATCAAATTCTCCCAAGATAATGAGAAAAAACAAAAGTAAATAAGATCATGTTATGATTCAACACACGGAGTCCTGCACACCAGACAAGGCTTCTTGGTACTTGAAGATAAAGCACTTTTGAAAGTCCACTGAAAATGTCTCAAATGTTCATCCTTCTAGTCTAGTGATCTTTCTTCCTAATCACCACTCTTATTACTAGCAACCAAAATTTAAAGTTTTTTAAACCCTATGTCTGTTACCTTATTCCAAAATCTCCTACCATTCTTTCTGAGAATATGATATGGAGGAGACCATTATGTGACTTAACAGAAATAATTGGTACAGAGTTCTAAGTGACCTTGATTCTACTCCAGCTTAAAGCTTGTTAGCCAACTGTCAGCATTTGCTATCAGAGCTGTTGTAAGTTAAATATTCTTGGCAGGGCCTCACAAATAGTATTTTTCTTTTTAATTTGAAAAGTTTAAACAGCTTGACATTTTAGAGGTTATCATTTTATTTTCTGGCATAATTATTGTCAGTGTCAATGAGAATTTATTAACGTGTGCTTTAACAATACAAATGTTGAGAACTTGTCTCCTAAAAACTTATTTCAGTGTAATTTTCAGAATAACACACAATGGAATAAAAGGTAGATGATATAATTATGACTTTCAAGGGTATTTTTTTAATTATTCTCCTCTGACTATTCTTCTGTAATGCATGATAAAGCTTAGATAAAATTATGGTAATGATATGAACACTGGAACAAAAAACTAAAATCATTAAAAAGTTTCAAGATTGACTTCCTTTGTATCACGAGACTCAGGTGATTTCAGATTAAAATAACGTATCAGGGAAGTTGTACCTACGAACTCACAACAGTTGTGACAACATGTTAAAGACTGGAAACTCAAGCCAGATATAATCCCAGAAAGGAAAGTGGAGATGGCATGAGCTCCAAAGACTAGGTAAGGAACTATTGCTGCCTGATAACTATTCAGAGAACAGGAACAGTTGATTTTTTTACATGCTAATTATGAATAGCTGTAAAAGCACTACAACATGATACAATCTTCATTGGACCCATCCTTTCTACATTGCATATAGACAAACTTTAATCCAATACAAAGTGTCTGGGACCAATTCGAATTTTTAGAAATAGTTTAATGTCTTCTTATTATATTTCAGTTTCCCACACTTAACCAGTTTTCTTTTGAAATCATCTTTCCTTTTTAATGAGCATGTTGTAATCTCTCTTCCCATGTTCTGTTGTTCCAATGACCAATCTAATTTGTGGTAATGTGTGTTAAACATAGTGACTAACATATTACTTTTTGTAGAAATTTGAAACTATGAAATTTTATTTGTTTGCAGGGATGGTAGAATTCATAAAGTTGACTTAAACATAGTGGTCAATTTATATATGTAAAAATTTCTCACAAAAAATAACTTCCCTAAATGTGTTGTATACCATTGAAAATTAAGCAGTTGATTACACCATGGACATGTGCAAATGTTTATGCTACAAAATGCAGTACAACAGCCTCACGACTTTGGCAACTTTTCTCTTGAAAAGTTTAATCTTCTAACCATCAAATTAAAACGATTTGACTTACCATGTGACCTAATTCAAAGAAATATGAGTATTCTCCCTTTCATATTAGAAAATTACACTTATTAAATTAACTATACAATGTTAGGATGAATTCTTCATGGTGGACCATTTAAGATTGTGCTCTCTTGAAAAATAATAGCCAAATGATATGTTTACCACATTTTGTCACAGCACAGAAGTTTTCAGCTAACTGTCACTGTTGAAAAATAGTACCTTGAAATAATTCACTTATAAGGTGAGTGATTTATTTTTATACACAGTCCTAGATTTTTTTCTGTAATTGCTTAGCTCTGTGGCTTTTGACTAATGTTAGCACAACATATTCTGTAGGGAATATTGGACATAAAAGGAAGTTCACCTTATCCAGAGGAAAAATTAAAGAGACAGAAGATATGGGTCAGTGTTCCAGAAGCTTCCTCAAGTTCACCAAAGACTCCCATTTTCTGCATTAAGGCCCACTCCCTAAAACCATGTTAAAGACAATCACAAGCTGAAGACCAAGCTTCAACACATGTGCATTTTGAGGACATACCACATCCAATTGTAGCAAGGAGGCATTGCCACTTTTGTGGCAATTACTATAACTATATACATATTGACTGCTTGTTTTGTCCAGAATATGAAAATATAGATGAAGTTATACAATTCAGATCAATAGAAGTAAGAAATTCAGACGGGTTTATCTGGTGAACTGTGGAAAATATTGTACCTGGAAGGTCTATAGAGTCAGAAGCTGAAGGATATTCCTGGAGCAGAGGCAGGGCCTAGGGCCCATGGATATTTGGAGAGTATTGTGTCAGTCACAGAGAATTGTTTCAGGGCCAATGGATTTTGAACTTCCTCAGAACCAAACACGTCTCTATTTCTTTTCATTTCTCTCTTTGAGAATTACAATGTCTCCTGATTTGTCCCTTATTCCATGTTAAAGCACATATCTTGTTTTCAATTCTACAGCTCAGTTGATGGAAAAGAATCCTGTCCAAGGAAATGGTACTCTCAGAATATCACACTCCTGTAGAGGGGGTTTAGTTGGTATTTGTAACTTTAAGTATTAAAGGCCTTTGTGTGATATTTTGTCTTAAGTGTAGTGAATTCAATTTCTTGGGGTAGGGGTTGGAGAGATAGTTCAGCAGTTAAGAGCACTGATTGCTCTTCTGGACATCCGGAGTTCAATTCCCAGCAGCCACATGGTGGCTCACAACCATCTGTAATGGGATCTGATGCCCTTTTCTGGTGTGTCTGAAGGCAGCTATAGTATACTCAAATTCTTGGCGGATGTTGGAATATGCAGAATTTGCTTTTCATGTGTAATAGATATAAATTATTATAAAGTAGAATGGTTTTAAAGCAAGTTCACAATTCCCAGACTAAACCTCATCATCCCCTCTGCCAACTCCATGAACTGGCCTTGTATATGTATGTCCAATTTTTATATTTGATTTAGCATTAAAGATTAGATACAATATATCAGAGCTGCAATGAGAAGATGTAAGAGTGTCTATGACCTTGAATACCTTTTGATGTTTAATATTTGTAGGATGTTTTATTTTTCCCAAATCATTTGCAAATAAAGTATTCTTTTATGTATCATCATCTCTGAGTTTGAAAGTCAATATTCTCTTTCCTGGATAATGAATGCAGTCTCCTGCTTGTTTTCTTCATGTTATCTCTTAAACATTTAAATTTGATCATTTCATTTACCATTATATTTAGTGTACCTGTTCAAAAATGATAGCTGTATAAAATTGTTTCATCTTAATTTCATCTCTTAATTATCTTGAAAAACTACTTCCAAAAATATCCTTGCAATACAGATACACTTACGGCCTTTTCTCACATATTTTTGATCAAAACTATATAAAGGTATTGAGTCTCCAATGTGGTCAGTGGTCAACATAATGAGGGCAGAAACTAGAAAATCTAGCCAAAAGTTCCAAGAATTTTTCTTGGGCCTGGAAAGATGGTTTAGCGATTGGGAGCACTGTCTGTTCTTAAACAAAAGAACTAGGCACCCACATAGCAGCTCACCACTGTCTGTAGTTACAGTTGCAGAAGATCTGATACTCTCACACAGACATATGTGCAGGCACAATACCAATGTAAAAATAAAAATAATTATTATAAAATAAAGTTCTGTGCCATCAACAATTTCTTTGTTTTTTTTTTTTTGTTGTTTATTTGTTTGTTTGATTGATTGGTTGGTTTTATTTTTTTGTTTTTTGGATTGGTTGATTTTAATTTTTTACTTGCTGACAAGCACATTTTTTCTCTTTCTTCATATTCTTTCCAATTCATACACCAAGCTTATTTCATTTATATATTTTGTTAATTACTTTTTATGTAAAGGAATTTGCTCTTTCAAGAAAATAATGAACTAAATTTATTGCATTCATTCAAGTAGGGTATCAGTTGAGAAATGGGTAATATCAGTGGATATAATTTATTCTGATGACTCCTGTCTTCTATAATAATAGAAGAAAGTCTTGCTTTTAATATTTATATGTTCATCAAATTCTGCATTAACATAAACTTGTTAATGCCTTAATGATAAAATAATTACTTTATTGGATACTAAATAATAATTCATAGAAATGAGTTCTAAAAATGCTACATGGGTACAGGTAGGCTAGATTTCCACCTCCTCCCACCCTTGCCCTCGCTTTCTCTTGCTCTCTCTCTCACTCTTGTTCTCCTGCTCTGTGTGTGTATTCATATGTGTATTTGTGTGCATGTGTCTTTCAAAAGTTGCTTTAAATTTATAAGTAGTTGGCTTCCTGATAATATCTACTGTAGCATAACATTATTCACATATGTCATGCTAGAAATAGAGGACTTTTAATCCAGCAACATGCCTGCACTGATCTCATCCAACATGGCTGCTCTGATCTTATCCAGAGACCTTATACTTCTAAGTGATCCACTGGAATGTAGACAAACCCTTTAATCCTTCTATCTGGAATCCTTTAGTATGTTCCTTTAATTACAAAAAGTGATGTATAATTGAGGGGTAGACAAAGTGACAAATCAGAGAAAGCTTTGACAGAGTGAGTCAGACATGTCCAATTATCAGGCAAAGAGCTACTAAAGAGGAGCATAAGGAGTTCATCAGTCAGTAGGTAGTTGAGTCAGTGGTGAGTCAGTTGAGAGACCACTGTGTAGTTGTGCTGAGTTCATGGCAATTCAGTTGGTGGCAGTTCAAAGACAGTATTTTCCCCAGGTAATATGTTTATTTATTCACTTTACATTCTATGAAAATCTCTGTTCTCCCAGTTGCCCCTCACAAAACCCCTCCCATCTCCCTCTCCCCTTCTCCTCAGAGGTCATTTTCACTGGGACAGTTGTACAGAGACAGGTTGCAGAGAACACAGTAGACAGAGATGAAGTCTAAATGATACAGAGAATGAGAAAGAGCATAAGATTATAACACATTGCCAGAGTTTGTATAAGCCAAGCAGAAAAATTCAGTGAGAAGCTGAGAGAAACCAGGTTGAATCAATCAGCTTGGAGAAGAATTTGAACCAGAACAAGTGAGTTGAACCATCCAGAGTTCAGAAAGAGCTAGAAAGAGTAAGCTTATTCTTCTGGCAATCTCAGAAACTGAAAACATTCTAGGCTGGAAGCTGAAGCCTTCATGATCCAGGCTTAGAGAAGATTAGATTGTACCAAGGCTAAAAAATTCCAGGTATAGGCGTAGGTACTGTGGAGCTAAAAAACAACACTGCTAACTCCATTTTGTTTTCCAGACTCCATATGGGCCAAACTAAGGGCCTGGGAAACTAAACTTCAGACTTGCACAGGAGCAGAATGTCCCAGGGAGGTCCCCCTCCCTGCCCACTGAATAGAATGACTCCCTACCCATTGAATAGAATGATTCACCTGCCCACCGAGCAGAATGTTAAGATCCCCACCCAGTCCACTGACAGGGGCCAAGCCTCGGAGGGTGCATTCCTGCCTACAGCTAATCAGCTTTTCGCTACTATGGAAACCCCCTAATCACCCACCTGTGATTATTGTCTTTAAAATGCCCCTTTCCCTGAAACACAGAATCACCATCTTGTGGTGGTCCAAGCTAGCTTGCTTTGATTAAAGCCCTCTTGCTTGTGCATCGAGTCAACTCCTGGTGGTCTTTGTTTCTGGGGTCTCGTGAATCTGGCACTACAGTACATTGAGATAGACATGCTCTAGGATCTGCCCAAGCCATGTATGATTAAAACTTGAGTATGGCTCTCATCTCATTTTCTCTAAAGAGATAAAATCAACTTTTACAGCTGGATCAAGGATATAGAATAGTACATAAATTAAGATTAAATATCAGCATTTATCTTATATCATAGAAGGTGATTCTATGGAAATTCCTAGCACATGAATGTTGGGTACATGGTTTTCTTAAAGCTAAGCTAAACAAACTGAGTTCACAGTAGAAAAACATTGAATAATTAGTCGTAAATCATCTTAAAGAATATTTTTATTGGATATTTTATGTACGTACAATTTGAAATGTTATCCCCTTTCCCAGTTCCCCTCTGGAAGCCTCCTCTTCCATTCTCCTTTCCCCTCCTTCTATTAGGATGCTTGCCCTCCCACCCAACCACTCCCACCTCACTACCCTGGAATTCCCCTACTCTGGAGCATCTAGCCTTTACAAGACCAAGGGCTTCTTTTCCTATTGATGACAGACAATGCCATCCTCTGCTACATATGGGCTGGAGCCATGGATCCTTCCATGTGTCTTCTTTGGTTAGTGGTTTAGTCCTTGGGAGTTCTTGGGAGTCTGGTTGGTTGATATTGTTGTTCTTCCTATGCAGTTGCAAACCTCTTCAGCTCCTCCAGCCTTTTCTCTACCTTCAAAGCCTATTTTTAACTTATTTTCATGATGATGCAAAAGTTTAGCCGCTAAAACTAAGACATGCTTTCAGAAATAGCTATCCCAAATGCATAGCCACACAGAAAGAATTATATATATATATATATAATTGTTGTTGTTGTTGGTTTGTTTTTTTGAGACAGGGTTTCTCTGTGTAGCTCTGGCTGTCCTGGAACTCACTCTGTAGACCAGGCTGGCCTCGAACTCAGAAATCTGCCTGCCTCTGCCTCCCAAGGGCTGGAATAAAAAGTGTGTGCCACCACTGCTCAGCTATACATATTTTTTTTTTTTTACTAATAAAAATAAAATTTAAAAATCAGGCAAAAACTAAAATATATTCTTAGTATGTTTTCTGGCAATAGTTATACCATAAATAAGATGTGTTTTGTTTTTAGGAGGGATCTGAGCATTTTTCTTATTGATTTTAACTTTTTTAGAAGACATCAAAAACAGCAAGCCCTTTCCTAGGTCTTTGGAGCTGGCCAATAGTATTTTCAAGAGACTGTACAAGTTTCTAAATAGCTATATAACTAGGATTTCTACGTTTCTCAGAACTAAAATAGAAACACAGCAGATCTGAGAAGAGAAAATCTCAAATAGTGGTAGTGGGCATGTAGATTTATTTACATATTCATCTTGTATTTGTGTATAATACTAATTTCATTAGGAAATGTAACTTTTTCTTCAGCTAATCTTTATTCACCTGAGACACAGGACCTACAACAGACCAAACTAATGATTTCATCTATCTTGCTTGGTGAAGCTATGAGTTTAGTGAACTTTCTTATGGCAGCACAGGGACCACAAACTGCTATATCACTAAAAGACTTCACCGTACAATTGGTGAAAATGAGGTTGAATAGCTGCATAAATGAAGTTATCCTGTAATTAACTTCCATTGTCACTATATTCTAGCACCTCTCAGGAAACGTGCATCTTGGCAAGATTAAATGCTGCTGTGTTGGTAGTATACATGAAAGCAGAGTCACATGCAAGCAAGAAGGGGCTAGAACCTCAGGCAAGTAATTAAAAAATGCCATGTGGCAAGAACTGGACAATGAATTGTCAACCATGAGTGTGATTTAGTTGCCCAAGCTAAGATGAGTATTATTTTACTATGAAATTTAAAAATGTTTTAATAAATGACATTGAAATTTATAAAAATATATCTTTTCACCCTTTTCAGATTCTATCATATTTATTTTCATCATCCGTAATATGTTTCACAAATAATAACTTTATTAATTAGATATTAATTATATTAGGAAATAAATACATTTAGAACACTGAAATAAGGTGGTATATGAATGAAGGTTACTTGCAAATTAAGAGGTGGGTATGTTAGCCATTAAACAGTAAGCAATTAAAATTTACAAAATGTACTATCAAATAATAATAGTGATTGTCTACACTGAAGATAAAATAACAGTGGCTGTGATAGTTTGAATAAGGATGTCCTCCATAAGCTTACAGGGTAGGATGATTAGCCACCAGGGTGTTGAACTATTTGTAAGGATTAAAATGATTAGGTTCTGTGGACGTGTTGGAGGAAGTGTCTCACTGAGAATGGTCTTTGAGCTCTGTGTGTGTGTGTGTGTGTGTGTGTGTGTGTGTGTGTGTCTACATGTCTGGAATGCAGCTTACAGCTACTGTTCCAGTGCCTGCCTGCATGGCATCGTGTTCTTCTCATTGATGATAATGGAATGTAGCTATCCAGCCGCTAAGGATGAACCGGGTCTACCTGAAACGGAGGCTGGAAATGAAAAAGGGACGGGTGGGAGACAAGAATGAAGCCAAGACAAAATTTCTGATCAAGGCTTGAACTTTATTGTCCTGTACTTATAAAGGGAAAGCCCAAAGACCCAATCCTTTGTATCAGCAAGCTCAGAGGGCAGTCACTTCTCAAGGTTCCTGTAGGAAGTTGCAAATGCAGAGAGGCCAGACTGACTCTAGCCAGGTTTGTTTATCCAACTCAAGGCTGGAGGAAGGGCACAATGGAATACACCTTTGAAATGCTAAACCCACAAGTAAGTGTTTTATAAGAGTTGCCTTGGTTTCTTTACAGAAATAGAACAATGACTAAGAGCAGCAGTCTATCTTTAAATAAATTCAATAAAAATATGTGAACAATATCAAACACATAAGAAGAAACAAATATAAAGACAATGATTGTTTTAATTTTATAATTAATTGGATATATTTTCTTGCTGAAAATCACCAAAATACACCCAATATAATTCTTTAAGAATAATGACATCAGAGAATATTTTATTTTTCTCTCACAAACCCATTTAAAATGTGAAACTCCTAATGATGGTCTGTGTATTCTGGGAAAATGGAACAAAATGAAAACTTTTAAATTCCTGTTACTAAAAATGTGTTTGCTTGTTTTGATCGTTGTACCATCAGCTTGCAGAAATGGAGACAAAATGTCATTCTGAGGCAGGAGGTCAACCATTATACTTGAATTTCCTTCATAAGTCTTTACTTAGAATTCATTTAATAATGCCTCACCTCCAATGACCTATATTGTTACTGAAGTTGTTTCTTGGATGCAACCCCTACCTTTTTTTTTTTTTTTTAACTACTTCAACGTAATGAAATACTTAGGCTTTATAGGATTACTCAAACCTTAAAACAGATGAAGATGAATTTCTAATAAAATTGACACATCATACAGATACTGGGGCATTTTTCCAAACTATAGCAAAATTATCATAATTCACTCTGTGAATTATTTAATGGCAATATTAACCACATTAAAACACAAGATTGATAAATAGAAAAGAGCCTTTGTTATACAATTGGGATCGCAGGGTTGAAGGACTTTAAAGAGCATTCAGAAAACTAAGGCAAAATCAGGCGGGAATTGTAATCAACTCAGTTTCTGAAAACATTATAGTAAACTAAGAATTTAGAGTATCAAACATTTAAAAATAAATGTGTGAGATTAGAGTTGCAGTGATGATTCTATTTGAGTTTGAAGGGCATTAGCCATGTATCTTCAGTCTTCATCGGTTCATTTAAGGTTTAGATATGTATAGATTAACTGGAGAGGTTAGCTTTATTTCAAAACTGAATGCACTAGTAGTAATGAAATTTGGTATTTTCCTGAGCAGCCATTGTAGGTTTGTGGCAGGTACTGACTCAGTCTGAATAAGGGGAAACTTAGGGTATCTGTACTTATGATATTCTGATCCTATTCTGCTCTTATACTATCTTGAATGGACTGCCTACTTTGTCTTTATTACCTGTAGGATAAAATATATGTATAATTAACTCCAGTTTAATTATGCTAAAGGTGACCTACAAAAATATCATAAATTTCAATTGCCTCAGCTATGTGCCTCAGCAGTTAAATATTCCTTCCAGCCAAGCCTAGAGAAGTCAGCAAATAAGCTGATAAATAGCGACCCTCTGATGTACTTATTACAGCTCTCAAAGTCACTCTGCCATGCTTCA
>JADRCH010000012.1:22022991-22093821 GCA_019843965.1 Rhynchomys soricoides
ATTGAGAACTTGTAATGGCTTCATATATAAACATATGCACACACACAGATAAAATTATATAACATTTTTCATACATAAAGAAGTCTAATGAAGTCCTCATTGCTATGTAGACCTCATTGTTTTCTTTGTGTTTTCTCTATGTATGAATCAAGATCCACCAAAGAAACAGAAGAAATGAGAGGAAGGAAAGAAGGATACAAAGAAAGAGAGTTAACCATCTCATTTATTATATATTCAGTCTATCCAGATGATAACATTCTGCAGCTTACCTTTTGTTAAGCTCGTGTTTCTTGGTACACACATTAATCTGAACCCTCTGGGAGAATGAGTCTGTCAAATGGACAGTTTCATGTCAGAGACAAGGTCACCTTTATATAACAGAAACTCTGATCTACATCTTTAAAATCTACACGTGGAAAGCTATTCAAACCATTGTAACAAACTTTGGCAATAATAGTCATTATTGTGATTGTGCACTTCACTAGTAGAAGCCTTGAGAAAATTAAAATGATTTCCCATTTTTATATAACAACACAAATGGTCAAAATTTTAAAGAACTTGTTCAAGGACAGACTTATCAAGCTCTGAAGCCAAAATCTAACACCACCTGACCTACATCAGATCCTCTGCTTTTCCTGTTCTTCTGTTTGTAGTTCAGGTACTGTTCTCTCCACTCCGGTTTTTTGGGCTGCTTAAAGGTCATTAGTTACTACCTGGCTGTGGAGCCTTGTACAAGGGCATCACAACCTGTTCAACAAACTGTAGCAGATTCTCATCTCACAGAGCTGTCTGCCAAGTAACAATTAAACCTGGGATAGAGACCCAGAGAACCTCCTTGAGGGTTGCCTTGGAGTTCATTTGAGATACAATGATTTTTGTTTTTCCAAAATGTTTTAAAACACATCACATTGGTATTTACACACCTCTGTGTGGGTTTTATTTTTTAGATGATCACGTCTACATTTTCCTGTGAAATGCTATTACATCTTCTAAGTTGAAACTCCACAATCTATACTGAAATACAAATTTAAATGCACTCCAAAATTTAGTCCAGATAATTTAATTTTGCTTGATTTGATACAGAATGTCTAGACACCATCTTGTTGATTTTGTGGTGTGCTTAGTGGTCTTCCTTAATGTCTTCACACATTAACATTTTAAATTCATAGATTGAATATATGCTCTTATAATTCAGTTTGTGGGTTCAACAAACATTGACATAATAAATAAATGAGTGGGCAACCACAGAATAAATAATCAAATTAATGGTATAATAATCCAAAATTGAGTATATCAATGTGCATATACTCCAAATTCCTGTGTTTGAAATCCTGAGGACAAAGGCAGTGAAGTTTGAGGCATAGCTTTTCTTGTGTTGTTAGGTTAGGTTGTTATTAGGTTTGGTAGCTCAGCAATCAAGGCTGTGTTACAGCTCTGAAGGAAAGCTAAAAGTAGCCCTCATGCTCACAGCCATAGGAAGAACTAGTGATAAGTATCTTAAGTATAGCAAAAGTGTGTGTGTGTAGGTGAATGTATGTGAATTTTCACACATGGTAAGTAAAACCCAGCTGCCACTCATGCATGCATTTTAATTTTTTTTTTATTTATTTGGTGTTTCAAATCAATTCACTACAAAACTTAGGATATCCCACACTTAATGAAATCAGGTTTTTATGCCTTTATATATTTTATGATAATCTTTTAAGAAATAGTAGCATATTCTATATTACAAAATAATAAAAATTTGCCCTACTAAAAAGAACAGGATTTATTACCAGAAGAATTTATAAAAAATAATCATTGTTTATCAAAACAAAATTTTGCTTCAATAAGTAGACTTTTCTCACAGAATTCCTTCACAGCAGTCCAAGCCTTGCTTATAAGAGTTCATAAAATTTAAGATTTCTTCTATCAAGTTCTATATGGGCACCATGTGTTCTAATCCTCTGGCACTAAATGTTCAATCACTGGCTCCTTTTACAGACATAGTTAACAAATGAATAAAAATGAGGATGCTTGATAGGACGAAAGATTTTAACTTGTTTTAAAAAATTAATTCATCCTCTCTCTTCTCCTCCTAGTTCCTTCCTTTCTCCTCTGCTGTCCCCTATTCTTCTTCCCTTTTTTATCAGATAAGGGCAAAGCCTTTGTCTTAGTCAGGGTTTCTATTCCTGCACGAACATCATGACCAAGATGCAAATTGGGGAGCAAAGGGTTTATTGAGCTTACACTTCCATGCTGCTATTTATCACCAAAGAAAGTCAGGACTGGAACTCAAGCAGGTCAAAAAGCAGGAGCTGATGCAGAGGCCATGGAGGGATGTAACTTACTGGCTTGCTACCCCTGGCTTGCTCAGCTGGCTTTCTTACAGAACCCAAGACTACTAGACCACAGATGGTACCACCCATAAGGGGCCCTCAGCCCTTGATCACTAATTGAGAAAATGCCTTACACCTGGATCTCATGGAGGCATTTTCTCAACTGAATCTCCTTTCTGTGTGATAACTCCAGCTTGAGTTAAGTTGAGACACAAAACTAGTCAATACAGCCTCCCAAAGATATCAACTTGTCTTGGCATATCAAATTGCAGTAGAACCAGGCACAACTTCTCCAATTAAGACTAGACAAGAAAGCCCAGTTAGGGGAAAGGGATCAAAAGGCAGACAACAGAATGAGGCACAACTCCTGATCTAGTTGTTAGGGGTCCCACATGAAGATCAAGCTGCACATCTGTTACATGTGTATATGGGGCCCAGGTATGTCCCATGCAAGTTCTTTAGTTGATATTTCAGTCTCTGTAGGCCCTATCGGCCCAGGTTAATTGTTTATGTAGGTTTATTTTGCTGCTGGTGTTTGATTTGGTTTGTTTTTTGTTTGTTTGTTTGTTTTTGTTATTTAGATGTTTTGTTTTGGTTTGTTTTTGTTTTAGTTTTTTTGGTATGGTGTCCTTGACCCTTCTGTCTCCTTCAATCCTTTTTCCCAATGATTTTAAACTTTTACCTATTTTATTCGTAGTTCTAGATTTTTTTAATACTCAGTTTTCTTGTAATTAAAAAATGGTATTTAATATGAATATATATATATATATATATATATATATATATATATATTTCCATACCTATAATTCTACATTTATCTATTAGGGAATGTCAAAATAATATGTGATTATGTAGAGACATATGTATATATTTTATATATCTATTAATAGATACATAATATGTAAATGATAAATATGTGGAGTGATAGAAATAACAAGCAAATGAAATTAAATACCTATAATAAAGAAAAATAATAACAAGTGACATTTTCCAGTATACATTCTGGGTGTATCCCCACTTCATATGTGATCTGGGTTCCACTCAATTAATTCTTAAAACTCAATACTAGGAACAAATTTATGTGTCCCACATACCCTTCCCAAGCATTTAATAATACCCAATGGACAATACTGAGTCATTGTAAATCTCTATAGTTATATGAATATATTTTCCTCATTTTCTTGATAATACAGATGGCTAAGAAAGGTAAATGTCCTGAGAGTGATTCTCATGATTGTTCATTCATACATCAACATGACAATATTTGAGTAGGTGTATATTCACTCATTACTAAAAGACATCAAACAAATTTATTTGCACATTCCTTTCTCATCATTTCACTAAGATTAGAACTGAGCTGCTGGGAGAAAGCTAGCCACCCAGAAGTGTGGAAACAAACAAAAAAAAAGTTCTTGAGAGGACTAACACTAACTAACTTACCCCCGTAAGAGGACTAACACTGTTCAGCGGGACTCGCCCAGAATCCTTGGACATAAGGACTGAGGGACAGCCTGGAGGAAGGAGCCTTCAGGTTTCCATCTGTGGCAGGAGACCTCTGCCTGGGACACCAGGGCTCCATAGCCAAATAGTGCTGGGAAAAAGATAGCTTCCCAGGAGTGTGGGCAAGCCTGTCTGCTCAGAAGGACCCACCTGGAATACATAGGACACAGGGAATAAATAGTGAACTTCTGGTTTCTTTCGGTGGCCCTGAGAGTGGATCCTGTGACACAGGGCTCAATACTCAAATAGTGCCAGGAGAGAGCTGGTATCCTAGGAGTGGCAACATACCTTCAAGCATAGATATCAATTCTTTTCAAATTCACTGAACCAAGAGAGACCCTTGCAGAGCCATCAGGACACAGGAAACAAGGGACAGCTGGGGACTAGATCCTTCTGGTTTCTGTCTGCACCCCAGAGCTGACCCTGAACCAGAGCTCTCCAAACCCAACTTCCTGTAAGTGAGAACTGGTCTTCAAACAGTATTGACACCTAGGCTTGCAAGAAAGAGAAGCCATAGTCAGAGAGAGTAAGACCAGCTAACAGCAGAGATAACCAGATGGAGAAAGGCAAGGGCAAAAATATAAAGAACAGAAACCAAGGCTACTTGGAAATATCAGAACCCAGCTCTCCCACCACAGTAAGCCCTAGATACCCCAACACACCAGAAAAGCAAGACTCAGACGTAAAATCACATATCATGGGTATGATAGAAGATTTTAAGAAGGAAATAAATAACTCCCTTAAAGAAATATAAGAGAACACAGGTAAACAACTAGAAGCCCTAAAAGAGGAAACACAAAAATCCTTTGAAGAATAACAGGAAAACACAATCAAACAAACAAAGGAAACAAACAAAACCATCCAAGAACTAAAAATAGAAATAGAAACAATAAAGAAATCACAAAGGGAGACAACCCTGGAGTTAGAAAACCTAGGAAAGAAATCAGGAGTCATATATGCAAGCATCACCAACAGAATACAAGAGAGAGAAGACAGAATCTCAGGTGCAGAAGATAACATAGAAAACATTGACACAACAATCAAAGAAAATGCAAAATGCAAATAACTCCTAACCCAAAACATCTTGGATATTCAGGATACAATGAGAAGATAGAACCTGAGGAAAATAGGTGTAGAAGAGAGTGAAGATTTCCAACTTAAAAGACCAGGAAATATCTTCCACAAAATTACAGAAGAAAACTTCTCTAAACTAAAGAAAGAGATGAACATAAATATACAAGAAGCCTAAATAACTCCAAATAGATTGAACCAGAAAAGGATTCCTCCTGTCACATTATAGTCAAAACACCAAATACACAAAATAAGGAAAGAATATCAAAAGCAGTAAGAAAAAAATGTCAAGTAACATATAAAGGCAGACCTATCAGAATTACACCAGGCTTCTCACCAGAGACTATGAAAACTAGAAGGTCCTCAGCAGATCTCATACAAAACCTAAAAAAACACACATGCCAGTCCAGTCTGCTATACCTAGCAAAACTCTCAATAATCATAGAGGGTGAAACCAAAATATTCTATGACACATCCAAATTTGTACAGTATGTTTCCATAAACCCTTCCCTACAAAGAATAATAGATGTAAAATGACAACTCAAGGAGGGAAACCACATCTTAGAAAGAGCAAGAAAGTAGTCTTTCAACAAACTCAAAATAAAATAGCCACACAAACATAAAAATAATATTGAAAATAACAGGAAGCAACAATCTCTATTCCTTAATCTATCTTAACATCAATGGACACAATTCTCCAATAAAAAGACATAGACTGACAGACTGGACCCATAAACAGTACACAGCATTTGACTGTATCTAGGAAACACACCTCCATTTTAAAGACATACACTACCTCAGAGTAAAGGACTGGAAAACAATTTTCCAGGAAAATGGTCCCAAGAAACTAGCTGGAGTAGCCATTTCAATATCAGATAAAATCTACTTTCAACCAAAAGTCATCAAAAAAGATAAGGAAGGACACTTCGTGCTCATCAAAGGAAACATCTACCAAGAAGAACTCTCAACTCTGAACATCTATGCCCTGAATTCAAGGGCTCCCACAGTCATGCAAGAAACTTTACTAAAGCTCAAAGCACACATTGCACCTCACACAATAATAGTGGGAGATTTCAACGCCCCACTACCATTAAGAGACAAATCTTGGAAACACAAACTAAATAGAGACACAGTGCAACTAACAGATGCTATGAACCAAATGGTTTTAACAGATATCTATAGAACATTTCACCCTAATTCAAAGAATATTCCTTCTTCTCAGCGCCTGATGGTACCTTCTCCAAAATTGATCATATAATTTGCCACAAAACAAACCTCAACAGATATAAGAAGATTGAAATAATCCCATACCTCCTCCTATCAGATCACTGTGAAATAAGGCTGGTCTTCAATGGCAAAAAAAAAAAAAAAAAAAAAAAAACCCGAAACCAAAACCAAAACCAAAACAAAACCAAACCAAACCAAACAAAAAAACAGAAAGCCCACAAACACATGGAAGCTGAACCATGCTCTACTCAATGATAACTTAACTGACCAGAAAAACTCCACCAGAGATCTGCTACAGCTGATAAACACCTTAAGTAAAGTGGCCGGATACAAAATTAACTCAAGCATATCAGTAGTTTTCTTATACTCCAAGGATAAACAGGCTGAGAAAGAAATTAGGGAAATGACACCCTTCACAACTGTCACAAACAATATAAAATATCTTGGTGTGACTCTAACCAAACAAGTGAAAGATCTGTATGACAAGAAGTTCAAGTCTCTGAAGAAAGAAGTTAAAGCATACCTCAGAAGAATGAAAGGTCTCCCATGCTCATGGATTGGCAGGATTAATACAGTTAAAGTGGCCATACTGTCAAAAGCAATCTACAGATTCAATGCAATCCCCATCAAAATTCCAACTCAATTCTTCATAGACCTAGAAAGAGCAATTCTCAAATTCATATGGAAAAAAAAACAAAAACAAAAACCCACCAAGGATAGCAAAAACTATTCTCAACAATAAAAGGACTTCTCAGGGAATCTGCCTTCTTGACCTCAAGCTGTACTACAGAGCAGTAGTGATAAAATCTGCTTGGTATTGGTACAGTGACAGGCATGTAGATCAATGGAATAAAATTGAAGACCCAGTAATGAACCCACACACTTATGGTCACTTGATTTTGACAAAAGAGCTAAAACAATCTTGTGGAAAAAAGAGAGCATCTTCAATAAATGATGCTGTTCCAATTGGTGGTCTACACATAGAAGATTGCAAATTGATCCATTCCTCTCTCCCCGTACAGAGCTCAAGTCCAAGTGTAACAATGACCTCCACATAAAACCCATATACACTGAATCTAATAGAAGAGAAAGTGGGAAAAAGTCTCAAACACATGGGAAAGTTCCTGAACAGAATATCAATGGCTTATGCTCCAAGATCAAGAATCGACAAATAGGACCTCATGAAATTACAAAGCTTCTGTAAGCCAAAGGACACTGTCAATAGTACAAAATGGCAACCAACAGATTGGGAAAAGATCTTTACCAATCCTATGTCTGATAGAGGGCTAATATTCAAGGTATACAAAGAACTCAAGAAGTTAGACCCCAGAGATCCAAATAACCCTTTCAAAAAATGGGGAACAGAGCTAAACAGAGAATTCTCAACTGAGGAAATTCAAACGGCTGAGAAGCACCTAAAGAAATGTTCAACATCCTTAGTCATCAGGGAAATGCAAATCAAAATAACCCTGAGATTCGACCCCACACCAGTCAGAATGCCTAAGATCAAAAACTCAGGTGAAAGCAGATGCTGGCAAGGATGTGGAGAAAGAGGAACACTCCTCCATTGCTGGTGAGAATGCAAACTGATACAACCTCTCTGCAAATCAGTTTGGCATACGTTCAGAAAAATGAACATAATATTACCTGAGGACCCAGCTATACCACTCCTGGGCATATACCCAGAAGATGCTCCAACATGTAATAAAGGCACATGTTCCACTATGTTCATAGCAGCCATATTTAAAATAGTGAGGGAGTGTGCAGCCCCAGGGAGGTAGCAACAGTAGCAACTGGCCTGACCCGCTGATACTTCTGGAGACTGATCCACCAACTAAAGAATACACACCGAGAGACCCATGGTGCTGGCCACAAATGCGGCAGAGGAGGGTCTTGTTATCTGTCGGGGGAGGAGAGTCCCTGGGGCCTGAGGGTGTTAGATCCCCCAGTGTAGTAGAATGAAAAGGAGGAGGGAAGAGAGTGTGTGGGTGGTTGGGAGGGTGGGTTGGACAGTATCCCCATATTGGCAAGGGGAAGCCGGAAGGAATGGGGAGGTTCCAAAGGGGAGATCTGAAACATTTGAAATGTAAATAAAATATGAAAATTTAAAAAAAAAGAAAATTAAAAAAAAAAAAACAGAAAGGTATTGGAAACAAGCCAAATGTCCCTTAAGAGAGGTATGGATACAGAAAATATGGTATATTTACACAAAGGAATACTACTCAGATATTAAAAACAAGGACTTCATGAAATTCGCAGACAAATGAATGGATCTTGAAAATATCATCCTGAGTGAAGTAACATAGTTACAAAAGAATGAATATAGTATGTATTCACTGTTAAGTGGTTATTAGCCCAAAATTTGAAATACACAAGAGTCACTTCACAGCAACAGTAGGGCTGAGTGTGAGGTCCCAGATGGAGGACTTGGAGAAGGGACTGAAGGAGCTGAAGGAGTTTGCAGCCCCATGGAGGGAACAACAGTGTCCACTCGCCTGATCCCCCCCCACCCCCAATACTCCTGGAGACTGATCCACCAACCAAAGAATACACATCGAGGGACCCATGGTGCTGGCCACAAATGCGGCAGAGGAGGGTCTTGTTAGCCATCAGGGGGAGGAGAGGCCCTTGGGCCTGAAGATGTTAGATGCCCTAGTATAGGAGAATGCCAAGGAGGGAAGCTGAGAGTGGGTTGGTGGGTGGGTGGGAGAATACCCCCATAGAGGCTGGGGGAGGGGGAGGGAATGGGGAGGTTCCAAACAGGATATCTGGAAAGGGGGAAACATTTGAAATGTTAAGTATAAAAAAGAAAGAAACAAACAAACAAACAATAGATTAGAACTGAGCATATTCACCAAAACATTCTTGCTGGGATAAGTTTTAGGCAAGCATCTTCCCAGGAGAATGATTTCCAGGAATGAATATGAGCATTTACCTGTACTAAATCTTATACTTTTAATATACTTGAATAGTCAATAAGAAACAAAGACACGACACCACAATTTATATTTACTTGTGCTCCTACTATTTGTGTTTATTACATGTATGTGTTTTCATTAATTATTATTTATATCTCAGGAATTTTCTTTGTGTTTTCTTAATTCTATTTAAGCAGAATAAATATAAGTATGACAAGTTTCATATAAGTGTCTTCCATTTTCTTATTTTAGCATCACATTGACACATAAGTTTATCAACATGTTAAAAATAAACATGTTCAAATCATGTAATTAAAGACCTGAAAATTGCCATGTAAAAATCAATTCTGGTCTTATGGAACATAAATATTTGCTGGTTTTGTGTTGAACAAAAATGTTTACCAAATTGTAATTAAGAATTTTTGACACTATAGTGTGGTTGAGAACAAGTCCACCAAAAATGGTGTACTTTGGCAATTAGGATAAGCTAAAACTGAACACATAAGTGATAAAAAGGAATATTCTCCCCTCACTTTCTATGTAGTTTAAATATACAAAAATCTCAGTGGTGTTCTGTTTAAATAATGGGCTTCAGAATTCAAATTGAATTTTGATCTTTTATATTAGGAGATGAACAGGTCATCTGATTGCTGTGGATTACTCCCTGGGCTGATGTAGACTACTATGAGGGCACTGCTGGAATCTGAAAACTTAGGACAACTTTAGCTGTACCCTTGTATGATATAAATGACTATCTTAATATTTAAATTCCCTTCTGTTAAGATATTAAAGATATGTGTCTATATATATAGCATGAAGAGATAAAAGATATATTTTGTAGTTTTAATACTTTCAAATACACTGTCTTGGTTTACTAAGTTTTGTTCAATTTTCTTTTTCATGTAATGGGACTCTATATGCCCTTGGAATAAAAGCTCTATAAAAATATTAATAATTACTCAGTATAAGAATTATTTCTGATTTTTGAAGAAATGTAAATTTGTATATCAGAAGAATCTCAAGAGTTCAAATTTTCCTCATTTCTAATTATTAACTTAGGGGTTGGAGTGTCAGGATTTAGTTTTCAATCACATTTCAATCTCTTATTTGACCTATAAGTATAGAGGAAAATAAAAATACCAAGAAGCAGTTACATTTTCATCCCAACTTTTTCTCAGTGAGAAACAGGGCAAACTGGGTTGCTTAAAACAGTCTTCAAATTTTGTTGTTTACCATAATGTCCTGACAAAATGCTATCTGTTACAGCTACCATTTATTATTGATGTAAGACATACTTTAATTTTGTATATAATGTAATTAACTTAGTTTAGGTAATTATTTAAATACTACCCAACTACAAGATATTATGAGTGACAAAAGAGTTAAAAAAATATCATAGTAATGAATAGTAAATTTAATTTACTTCATTATATGGTAACTGAAAACTCTCCAAAAGAATTAAATGTGGTTTACATAGATACCCAATTATATTATACTATTTATTCAAAAATGAGTATATAGTGCTGATATTATTTGGATGATGCCTAATAATAAAACTTATAGAAACATATAGACCAAATATATTAACCTCAGCCTTTCTTGGTGAGTTCTCATTGAATGTTCCCACCTCAGTCTCTAAACTTACTCCCAGAACTACCTCTGGCATGCAGCACACACACTATCTTCTCCTAGATATCCAGGATTTCTGTCATCCCCACAACCCCAGGTGTAGACCTATATAACACAGCTCTTATATCAGGCTTTCATGCTATCTCTATAAGACCTGTGTGTAGCAGTCTAGCCAGGTGAGTTCCCCTAGGAAACTGTCTGCCTCTGTTATCTCCATACTCCCAAGTCTAACCCTTTTTATGCACCTACCACACCAGCCATAACTGAGGCAGGCTGGAATTTCGCATCAAACACACAGCCGAAGAAAGAACTATATGTGCCCAGCTAAATCTCCACAGCACAAACAATGGAAAGGGCTGAGGATAACATAAAGAGAAAGTGGTAAAAATGATACATACACAGTACTCATCAGTCAAAGTCCAAATATACTTGACTTTTCCAGAAAAAAAATGAAGGTAGATGAGAGAAATCAGAATAATTGGTGATATGAAGTTAACACCAATGATCATTGACCATTCCAAAAATCTAGGGTCTCTAAGAATGGCAAGGATCCTACATTTCTCTATATGAAATGAAAAGCAAACCTACAGAACATCATATATGTTCATAGTATCATTAGTAGAACACTTGAAAAATCCACTTTTTTGAGTCTTATTTCCACAATAATATAAAAATAATTTCTAAAGGCTAGAGAGAAGGCCTAAAAAGGCAAGGCACTTGCTACTATTCTCAAGGACCTGAGTTGGATCCCTAGTACTCATGTTGGAATACTAGCAGTGTATGTAACTCTCGTTCTAGGGAAATGAACACCCTTCACATATGAGGTAATCACACACACAAACACACACACACACACAACACACACACACACTGCTATACATAAAGAAAATTAATAAAATAAACAAAATATTTGCCAAATTTATTTTTCATGGTAGTACACCTGGCAACCCAACTTTGAGAAATTTACAACAAATATGTTTCCTTTTCTTTCTATGATTATAATTTATTTATTTAATTAATAAATTTGGTAAAATTTAAGATTACACAAAAAACTGTTATATTGAAGTTGGACAAGTTAACCAAACCAAGACAAAAATTAAAAAAAATTAAGAGAAGTTTGCAGAATCAAAAACCCCTAGTTTACACATTCATGATTCCCATAAAATTACGAAATTGATGTCAGACAAGGCCAACATCTGCTACCTATGTATCTAGAGCCATGGATCCCTCCTTGAGTGGGCTGGAGAGGATGGGGAGTACCCTTATAGAAGCAAAGGGGAGAGAGGAGAGTAGAGTTGTGAGATGGGGGCTTTGCAGAGTGGTAACCATGAAGTGGGATATTATTTGAGGAGATGAAACAAATAGAATGGTTAATGATCAATAATAAATAATAATAATAATAATAATAATAATAATAATAATACCTGAAAGCTATAGGATATATGCAGAGGACCTGATGTAGAGCCATGCTTATATAGCTGTCTTCATGTCAGCTCTCACAGCGTCTATGAAACAAAATGTAATTGTGACTTGCCAGGCTTCTGGTCTAAGAAAGACATTTTATAAACGTATAGCTACCAGAGATGGTGCTTCCTCTGATGCAAGAAAACCTTTCTGGAAGAAGTTACCCTCCTGGGTTTCATAAGCTCTATGGTGTTTAGTAAATAGCATGTTCACCAGAATATGGAAGTAGTTGACTTCAAATTTTGTGGAGAACTCTAAGTTAACTTTCTGTTCAGTGAAGAGAGTCATGGAACTGAGATGTGATTAGATATTTGCAATGTTATGACAGAGCTTTAATGAGTGACATTTGAAATGTACAGATGACAGTCCACCCTCCCTCTCTCAAATAAATAGTTTATGAATACAGAATCTGCTCTTGTTAAAATTATGTGAGATTGTTGAAGTAATATTAGGTTTACAACAAGGTTATAAACCAGCACCAGATTTGGTAAAATTAATTTATTGGTTGAAATAAGTCTTTTATGGATAAAATACTGCCCCAAAATAATGAGCTACAAAGAAATTCTTGATGAAGAGAACAATTTACATATCTGGTAAACTTAACAGTCTCACATAAGGTAATTGTCACAGCCTCCACATCTTCAGCATCCACAATCTATTTAATAAGCACTATCAACAAAATGAATGGTAAAGGCCTCCACTGATAGAACACAACTCAACTAATCATCTTATGGTCACTAGAATATTTAGCAATATAGTACTTTTAAAATAACACATGGGGCTTTTAATACAAACTATGTCATACTAGATAGACAACAGAGTATCATTAAGCTTTGATATGAATACATGGGAAACAAAAAAGGAGCCATGACTCATTTTTTTATGATGTTAGCTTTCCTTAAGTGGTTAAGATTTGAAATTGCAGTTTCCAAGGTCTACAAATCTATAATATTATTACAACCTCAAATTAGGTAACAAATACTCTAACTATGAGATAATCGAACCATTTCAAGGCCAGGTTTCCAAGATATAAAAATATTTTATTAAAGTTACTTTATATTAAACAAAAGTGTTCCATATTTTTCCTCAACATTTTTGCTAGTAAAATGATTGATTTTTTTTTATTAGAAATTGCTTTCAAATTAAAAACTACCATATTGTGGTTCAGCTTTTGAAATATGTGAAACTTATCTACATTGTTTTAATACAGACAGAAAGAAAATGTTTCACTTGGAAGTGAGCTACTTTATTCCTTTCAGGATATGGGTATTTAAATTTTTTGATAACAATTTCAATTAGTTCTTCATGAGATACATCATGAATATTTTTAAAAATTGACTTCAATAAATTGCAATGGTTCTCATGGACTGTATGTTGAAATATGGGATTAACTTTTTTAAAGATTCAGACATCTCAAAGGAATTGAATAGTCATGATAATATTTCATAAGTAAAGGCTGTTTCATATAAAGTCTGATTCCCTGAAAAATTTTACATTATTTCACAATGATTTACTATTTTAAAGCACTGATTCTATTTTTCACTAAATAGTTAGTAGAACTCAAAATGGAATAGAAAGTAGGACATAGTGATCTAATACAGAATGATTGGTTAATATTCAAATATGTCATTCATTGTTGTTTTATTTTCTTTTTTGGAAAAGCATGTCATTATACTAACGAAACTGAAAAGTACAAAATGCCATCCAAAAAAGCTAAGCATATGCTTTCAATAAAATGTACGTAAGGTACAATGTTCATTTATTTCTTCAAAACTTATGAAACAAATGATTAATTATGAAAAGAATTTTTCTTTTCCTACAAATATTTTGGTATATCTGAATTAAATGGAAAATATCCTGCCATTTCTAGTTTTTAACATTATTGTATAAATAACTAACTATTTTACATTTATCCAAAATTTTATATTGAGAAATTTTATCGGTATCAGAAAAGTGACAATAAGACTAAGTGCCGTGAGTATAAAAAGCAAATCATGTCTATAAAATATAATTAGGCATGTTATAACAGGATTCTGTATGTATATGTGTGATGAACACCATAAATACAATACAATAAATACAATGAATACAAAATAAATACAAATGAATACAAATTAATGCATGTTTGTGTAAGAAATGCATTCCTTGAAAATTAGATTAATTCTTTCATTTAAAAAATCAGCCTTGAAAACATACAAATAAGCAGTACTATATAGACTAAGGTTATATTTAGGATCTATATCTACATAACTGTTCATATGTGCATGCAATCATAAAAATTCATCATAAATTTAAAAGAGAACAAGAACTTAGTTTACACACTGTCAAACATTTCACCTAGTATATTTAGCAATGGTCAAATTCCAGATAGTAATCATAAAGCAAGAATCTCTGCCAATACCACCTATATCATATGACCAAGATATTCATCCTCACTTGAAAGAAAGTAGAATAATAAATCCCTGATAGGATCATCTGAGAACAACTCAAACTGTTCTCTTCTTAAGAGAAATCCATGAATAAGTTCTTATCATGGGAGACTTTAGCATAATTAATGTTGAGTACTTTAAAACGTTGGGATGATTGTCATAAAAGTATGTGAGAGCATCATTTCCAAGATAATCAAAGGAATAGGCAAGCGAAGAGATGCAGAGACAAGTGAAATGGAAAATCTCTTAAAGAAAGTAGCCTGAGAGAAAAACTAATGACATGGCTCCCTTAAAAGTATTGTGATTTTTATATAACTGTAATTAATGCCTTGATGAAATGTTACAATTAGGCTTTAAAAAGGAGGATATTTCTAAACCCAAAGTTAGGATAGATAAGTAGGTAGGTAGGTAGGTAGATAGATAGATAGATGATAGGTGGATAGATAGATGGATAGATAGATAGATAGATACATAGATGATAGATAAACCATTTCCCTGAAAAATAATCTGTTAAAATATCCTCCTTTCAATAATTAGGAGAAAGTCTGAAGAAATAGCTCACTGAGGTAAAAGCACAAGTTCTGGAAGCCAAGTGACGTGAGTCTGATCCCCAGAATCCATGGAAAGGTTTTTAGAACATTCCACAAGTTGTCTTCTGACCCCCACATGCACTCAGTGGCATATATGCCCACACATGGACACTCCTTCTCATATATACACAGTAATACGTTTATTTTTTTAATTTTAAAATAATTATGGGAAGAGATCTGAATGTGTAAGCATTTCTGTAACAAAGCAGGTAATGACAATGGATTATCACTTTTATTTTTAATCATAAATTTCTTTAATATTTTCCCTGCCTCTTTCCATTTTTAACTCACCCTACTTCCATTAGCATCACTGCTGGAAGACATTATTTTCCTCACATTTGTTTCCAAGATCACAAGATTGGGTTCAGAATGACATTGATACCATGATTAGGGATGACCCTCAGTCAAGTTTAGCACAGTTTATGTCTGTACTTTCAAATACTGCTGACAGCTCTTGACATTGAAGTCTGTTAAGGAGCTCATGAAAAGAAGGCAACCCTTGGTCCCAGTTCAAACCATAGCCTTTCCCTGGTCTAACACGCCTGAAAGAGATAAGGTAAGAGATAATGTTGAACATCTTCTACATTTGCCATATCTAGCTGGAAAGATCATGGATATTGACCTGGGTTTACGGTAGTATTTTACATCCAAAATTAAGGCAAATGTAACTGTGAGTAGCATTAAAC
Organism: Rhynchomys soricoides; assembly: GCA_019843965.1. NCBI lineage: Eukaryota > Metazoa > Chordata > Mammalia > Rodentia > Muridae > Rhynchomys > Rhynchomys soricoides. The sequence continues at coordinate 22,038,824 of JADRCH010000012.1, forward strand.
TGTGAATGAGTTTGCCACATACTTTATAGTTTGTAAAGCACTACCTAGAAACATTAGAACATCAAATCTCCTAGGTTTCATACCATCTGTTTTAAAACCCGATTTACTTTGTAGAAAGAAACTTCTTGTTCACTACTTTGACAAGATAAAAAAGAACTATTTCTCCTTCGATAATCCCAATAACGATATTTAAGTTTTGGCATTTATACATGAGCAGAAGCTATTTTTTTTACATTGTAACAGGAATTATCTTTTGTTGTTGACCTTTAAATGGCTATCTGGTCTTGCTTCACTGTCCTCTCTTCCTGCTGGCATTTGCTATTTTTCTTCATCTACAAACATCATTGAAGGCAATCATCTTCAAAAAGGATATCACTGTAGTATTAAAGCCTTCCCTGTTTTGGATTCCACAGAAAATTAGAAATAGTTCCTTGGTTCTGTAATGACTTTCTAAAATCACATTAAAGTGTGAACTTTCTTGTTTCCAAAGTAATAACATATATAGATATTTCTATTATAAGTTAAGAGAAATATTCAATAAGAGATGAAAGTCATGTAACATTGAATAGAAATTTAAATTTTTTCATACTTTATTTACATTTCAAATATTTCCCCCTTTCCAGATCTCCCCTTTGAAGCCTCCCCATCCCCCCTGCCACTATAGGGGTATTACTCCACCCACCCACCCATCCACTCTTGTCTTCCCTCCTTGGCATTCTCCTATACTGGGGGATCTAACACTCTCAGGCCCAAAGGCCTCTGCTCCCCCTGATGTCTAACAAGACTCTCCTCTGCTGCATATGTGGCCAGCAACAAGGGTCTCTCCATGTGTATTCTTGGGTTGGTGATTCAATGTTTTGGAGAATCAAGGGGTCAGGCCAGTTGCCACTGTTGCTCCCTCTTTGGGGCTGCAAACTCCCTCAGCTCCTTCAGTCCTTTCTCCAAGTCCTCCATCTGGGACCTCACACTTAGCCCTATGGTTGCTGTGAAGTGACGCTTGGGTATTCCAAACTTTTGGGCTAACAACCACTTATCAGTGAGTACATACCATGTTCATTCTTTTGTGACTGTGTTACCTCACTCAGGATGATATTTTCAAGTTCCATCCATTTGCCTGCGAATTTCATGAAGTCATTTTTTTTTTTTTAATAGTATTCCATTGTGTAAATGTACCACATTTTCTGTATCCATTCCTCTGTTGAGGGACATCTGGGTTGTTTCCAGCTTCTGGCTATTATAAATATGGCTGCCATGAACAAAGTGGAACATGTGTCTTTATTAGATGTTGGAGCATCTTCTGGGTATATGCCCAGTAGTGGTATAGCTGGGTCCTCAGGTAGTATTATGTTCATTTTTCTGAGGATCCGTCAAACTGATTTCCAGAGAGGTTGTGTCAGCTTGCATTCCCACCAGCAATGGAGTTTTCCTCTTTCTCCACATCCTCACCAACATCTGCTATCACCTGAGTTTTTGATCTTAGCCATTCTGACTGGTGTGAGGTGGAATCTCAGGGTTATTTTGATTTGCATTTCCCTGATGACTAAGGATGTTGAACATTTATTTAGGTGCTTCTCAGCCATTTGAGTTTCCTTAGTTGAGAATTCTCTGTTTAGCTCTGTTCCCTATTTTTTGAAAGGGTTATTTAGATCTCTGGAGTCTGGTAGTCTACATGTAGAAGATTGTGAATTGATCCATTCCTATCTCTCTGTACAAAGCTCAAGTCCAAGTGAATCAAGGACCTCCACATAAAACCAGATTCACTAAATCTAATAGAAGAGAATGTGGGGAAAAGTCTCAAACACATGGACGCAGGGGAAAAGTTCCTGAACAGAACACCAATGACTTGTGCTCTAAGATCAAGAATTGACAAATGGGACCTCATTAAATTACAAAGCTTCTGTAAGGCAAAGGACACTGTAAATAGGACAAAACAGCAACCTACAGATTGGGAAAAGATCTTTACCAATCCTATGTCCAATAGAGGGCTAATATCCAAGGTATACAACGATCTCAAGAAGCTGAATACAAATTTTAAATTCAATGTTCTTTGAAGAATTTCTTGTACTCTAGAATTATAGTAATGAAAACAACAGCAACAACAAAAACTTCATTGTCTGTGATGGCTTTTTAATTTCATGCAGCAGAACCCATTCCAATAATTTTGAAAATATTGAACCATCCAAATCTTATAAACTTTCACATATGAATTATCATTGTATATAAAGAAATGCATTTGTTTCTTAATCCACAGTTTATGGAGGAAAATCTTAATGTAAACATTTTCTTCAATTATAATATTAACTGTGCACAGTAGAAAAATATTAATGTATAATTACATTTAGATGTGTGGGTTTGAATGCATGGTATGCATGTCTGCAAAGGTTTATCCATCATCTAAAACATGAACTTCAATAATCTGTCTCACGTTGGATCGGCATAATCATTAAGTAAAAGAGACACGGTGGAATTAATTCTTAGTAAATATACTCTATTTCAATGCAATGGATGTAATCTTAAAATAACTCTAAAACAAGTGAAATGTGAGGCTTCCAGATAGAAACAGAGGGACAGTAACTATAATGAATAAAAAGAATTATTGTAAAAACACTCTCTAACTCAATATTATCCAAAATGTTTACCATTTTCTTGGTTTACGTTGACATCATAGTAATTCAGATACATAGCTATACCTGTAGCTTACAATGCAGTTTTTAGGTGAATACATGTTATCTATAATGAGAGACATTATTAGAAAATATTTGTTTTCCAAATTTTCTGATTTTTTTCTTATTTTTAACATTACTACATATATAAACTTAAATATGGTCATATATATCCTCTTTTGTCCTTAAAACATCTCAGTGATTATCCAGATCTTTAAATTACTATAATTGTTTCTACTTTTCATTGACACTGGAGTGTGTGGCTTAGAAGGATGTGGGGAGGACACTTATTTGAAAAGTTTTGTTCTGTACATTAGTTTCATTTATATTTAATCTTCCAGTAGGATTGATAAACAGTACTGCTGGCTTACAGAGTACCACAAACTGGCTAAATGCTGAGAAAACAAAGACTAATGGCCTCTTATTCAGAGGAATGTGCAGTCTAATGGAGTAGTTGTTCCTTCACATGGCTGAGTAGAGTGTAATTTGCCAGGACTAAGTGGCTGGGGCCTCCCAGAGGAAGTATGATTTATGTTGTTTGCGGTTAGTGGATATTCATTTCAAAGGAACTGGCATGAAATTGGGCTATGGGATGTTTTGCTTTGCACCTCTGTGTTCCATATTGCCTCAAGGAGCTCTCCTTCAAACCTGTGATTTGATAATTATATAATTCCAGTTTACTCCCATGTGTTCATAGATTTGGAGGAGTATATGTTTGCATACTTACAATGTATGTATTGTATTTATACATAGATAGATGATAGATAGATAGACAGACAGACAGACAGATAGATGATAGACAAACAGATGTGTATGTGGGGGATGTGGGGGGTGTTGGGGGAACAGAATGTGTTGATGTCTGGCTCTAATGTCAACTCAGACATTTGTACTGTGGTGGCACAGCTTACTTTAGCTCTTTTCTTAATCTATGCCAATATACATTTATATTTAGACAGTATTATTCTGCTGTGCATTGTACTCCTCTCATCTCAGTACTCAGAGCATGCAGAGTTTGACACCAGGCTGTCACATAAAATGTGTGATGTCTCAAAGATAAAGAAGCACTACTCAGACATGTCACCAAGAGAGTGTGTTCTAAAAATTGGAGAGTCTGATTTCAAATGCCATCATCCATGTTAAGAGGAAGACAAATTAAAAAAAGAAGTCAGTGCTGGATGTGGCCAGGCACTGCTGGGCACAGGCGGGTGTGACACAAATCTATAAGTTGAGTGCTAATGGTCAGAGCCAGGGGAATCACTGGGGCTTGCTGGTTGCCAGTTTAGTTCTAGGCTAGCCCCAGTTTTAAAAGAATCCGTTGAAAAAACCAGAACCAATGTCTACGTTTGCCCTCATATGATCTCATATTTCAGGGAAATAAAGTAAACAATATTAGAGACCAAGAGTTTAAAACATTATTACTTACTTTGTTAGTAAAAACATTCATTTGGGCCATTTGTAAATAAAAATTATCTATTATTCCTCATTTTTGATTCATGAAACAATGCTGTGATACATACATTTATATAAGTATTACATATTTGCAAAACTTATAAGGATATTAAATATGAATTTTAATATTGTAATGTATCCATATATAAATATATTTCTGCCCTTTTATATACTTTGAATGGGTTATTATATTTTTTAATCTAAATACATCATCACATTTTTACATTTATTCTAAATTATCTTTTTAATGTGAGGTAAGACTACACAAATGATACAATAATGATGATACCTTTAACAATAAACAAGGACATTTTTCATAATGTTTCTTCTATTCATACTAAAGTATACAATGATCAATATTAAAGCAGTGGTTATTTAAGATCAAGTCTACTACTTACTACTGACACTGCCTGTATGTACCTCTCTCTGGTGTCCTAAACATAGTTACATAATTATTTCTCTCAATATCCTGTCTTTTCAGGTATTAAACAAACGGCAGTACTTCCATCTTAAAGCTGATTGTTTTAGCTGCTTGTTGGGTCTTTCAGAGGGCAGTCCTGATAGGCTCCTTTTTGTGAGCACACCACAGTCTCAGTAATAGTGTTAGGACTTAAGGCCTCCCCTTTGGGCCTGTCGATGGACCTTCTTTCCTCAGTCTCTTCTCCATTTTTGTCCCTGCAGTTCTTTCAGACAGGAACAATTATATGTCAGAGTTTGAGTCAGAAGCAGATACTTACACACAACCAAGGGACAGAAGCTGTTGACCCCATGGTTGAATTAGGGAAAATCTGGAAGAAGCTAAAGATGAGGGCAACCCTGTAGGAGGACCAACAATCTCAACTAACCTGGACCCCTGAGATCTCTCAGACACTGGACCACCAACCAGGCAGTATATACCAGCTGATATGAGGCCCCTACCACATATACAGCACAGGACTGCCAAGTCTGGACTCAGTCAGAGAAGATACACCTAACCCTTGAGAGATTGGGGTCCAAGGGTATGGTGAGGTCTAGTGGGGTGGGTGTGGGGACATCCTCTTGGAGAGAGGGCTGGGGAAGGAGGTGTGAGATGTTGAACAGTTGTAGGGTGGACTTGGAGGGGGATAAAATCTGGACTGTAAAAAAAATTATTTTATTTTAAAGCTGGTTGTTTTAATGACATTAAATTAAGAATGAGAAGACAGTAATTCTTAACTTTTACATTTTGTTAAATTCATCTTTATCCTATACTTAGCTATAATCCATGTTTTACTCATTATCTTACAGTTCAAAATGTCCAATTTGCCTTAAAAAGGGGAATAGGAAAGAATTCCAATGCTTCAGGGCTCTACCCCAAAGGAGTACAGAATGTATCCCCAGAATTCCAGAACCACAGCTGCAGAACCACAGACCTGAAATTTATACCTTATTTTTATTAGCAGATAATTTTTGCAGGTAGTGCAAAATGTAAAACCTATCCTGGAAGTTGGACCCACATGAAAGCCAGTAGGAAGTGTAGAATCTGCATATCATCCTGATGCTGGGAAAATTCTCTTATTAGCCACTTCAGTGGATAAATGGTAAGATGGCATTTTAAAATATGAGAACTCCTAGGTTGGGTAGCTGAGGCAAATGCCTGAAGGATCTAGGCTTGAAGATACTCCACTGGACAGCTTGCTGATTTCCTGTTGTGTGACAAACCTTTTCTTAGGGAAATGCTACATCCACATCTACTCCCTTCAGATAGGAAGCCTGCAACTCAGCAAAGTACAGACACCACTACAGTCTGACTTTGTGAACCATTGCTTTTATTATGGTTATTTATAGGAATATTACTGAGAAGCAAAAATATCTCAAAGAGAGATGCATCATCAAAGCTCACCCAGGACATATGACAGGTCACAAATGGTGGAAATTAGAGCACTCTGCCTCACCTGCAGGGAGCTCATCATGTTGGGCAATGTCCTTTCCAAGTTAGTCAGTTGGCTTTGAACCTCTTCCAGGCAGCTCTGCTAGCCTCACAGTCCTCTTTATAGCTTGGTACCATCTTGGAAAGGAGAGATCAAGATAATCTGTTCAGTTGCAGGGAATTCCTGAGGCTGTTTTGAGTGGTTTGCATTTCTGCTCAAGGAGCTTCCCTGCACAATGGGAAGTTCAGATCTCTGAGGAAACAGATATTCAGCACCACTTGGTCCTTTGGCTCTTACATTACTTTTCTACTCCTTTTTCCACAGTAATCCTTAGCCTTGGAAAGAGTGACTATAGATAGAAATTGTTCTCTAAGGCAAAACAGCAGTGACTTGCTCTCTGGAGCTTCACTGCTGCTTATGATTTGAGGTTGACCACAGTGGTGATGTAAGATCATAAATAGAAATGTTTAGAGGGCAGTTCTAGAGGTGCATCATGTCCACCTGGTAAAATAATAGAAATTAATTCGAAGTTGAGACCTATGACCTTACAGGAACAGGCTTCTCTCCCCCCAACCCCCACTTACATACATTCCCAGATGTAAACACCCTCCTTTGGAACAGCCTTCAATCCAATCAGAAGGCTGTTGGTCTTGTCCAGTACAACTGAATTATTATTGCACAAGCAAGCACATCCTGCCCAGCATGTCGGTATTTCAGCATGCAGGGTCCATAACCAAACAAGAATGTTGTTGACAGTTCTCCATCAGCAGCCTGCAAGGCCCTTCTGACACTGTGAAAGCTCACCAGCAGGGTAGGGGATTGTAGTTCAGCTCCAGCTTAATCTCTCCAAGTCCTGCATTTAAAACATGTGATATCTTCAGCAAGAGAGTCTTACTTTGTAGTTACAGCATACAGTCAACAGCACTAGTAATAGTAATAGCCTTTATGGTTTGTGAGACTTCAGAGGTTCCAAAAAGCAACAATTTTTTGGGAGGTAACCCACTGCTGGCATTGGGATTTTCTTTCAAGAGTTTATGGCCTTTGAGATTGTCCTTTTCTGCTCATGCAGGATACCATTTGTATTTAAGCTCTTTAGCTGCTGTTATAGCAACTCTACGCCCCACGTTTTTTCTTTAATTAACCCAGTCGAAACTCTGTTGTAAAGTCAAAAGTAGCACTGCAACTGGTTGTCTTCAACCCGGTTTTGTACATGAATGCTAGTGAAATGGCTATCTCTATCACAACTGATATTCCATGGACACTGTACATATCACTTCATTGCTGAGACCCTTAATGGTGGCTTTCCCTGTTCTCTTGCACATAAATGCTTGTAAGAGGACTATGGCCATGTCCACACAGGTGAGGGCATATATGTATCTTTCATTAACCGGCATAGTCACTATGAAGCCTACTTGCTTTAGTTGGTATGAAGTATACTAGCCAATCTCTCCCAGGACAGATTGATTTTTGTACATGTCTCTTTAGAGTATCAGTTTGTGGAGACATAATCGGGAACAGGTTTACTTGTTTGGACAGCATGCACAATATCAAAATATTTCATGCCAGCAGTCTTTCCTATTTTCCAACTTATGTTGGTTCCCCTATGACCAAACTTTATATGGATGCACTGGTCAACTTCCAAGGGTAACTAAGGGGAAATGACCCATAGTTCAGTAAGGATATCTACTTCCCGATTTCTGGGGAAATTTAATGGGCTGCAGACTACCACATGGAAAACTACCAGGAACTCTGATTACTGTTGAACTCTGCTATATATTTCTTTCCACATTTGTTGTCCCTAAGTGGATGACCCAGCACTTGCCTGTGTTTTCCGCAGGGCCATGCATAAAGTGAGGCTTCTCTTTACCATCCAACTGTCAGTATAGTATGACAAGGGCCAAGTCTAATGAATTCTTACTATCCATACTGCTCTTAATTTATCCATTGGCTACTTTTTCTTCTTCTTTTTCCAGTTAGATGGTATCAGTGTACATCTGAACTGCTATAGCTACTTATTCTTGTTTGGTGTGCTAAGCAGTTCCATCTGTGTAAAAGGCATCTATAGGGATGTTGGTATCCTTTCCAGCACTTTATCTTGTTTAGTTGTTGGTTTAATTATTGGAGATGCTCAATGTCTTTGTACACTGTTCCTAGAAAACAGCCTCTATGGCACTGGTGATGTAACTTGCAGACACCACTCCTCATTGCTGTAAATATGCATGCCATTTTTGGAGTTCAATTCTCTGACACAGTAGAAAGGGGAGACCTTCAATACAACCCTTTATTGGTTAAGCTGGTTTTACTGTCACTGAGGTGGAACTACTTATTGATTCTACCTGTCACAATGCTTTATTTTACAGACAACTAATAGTTCTTGTTCTAGTACTGTGTGTACCAAGTATCTCTCCTTTTCTTGACTGAGATCGAAACCCTATAGGAACCATTTACTCAGACTGTTTTTGTAATAGGCTCTAAACATAGCCTTCAGATCTTCTGGTAGCTCCTAACAGAAAGGCATACTAAGGTAGTAGAGGACATTGATACTTTTATTGTCCTACAGAGATCTTAGCCTGCTCAAAAGCCTACAGAGCCTTTTTGTCCCAATCTAACATAACAATTTTCTTTATCAAGTTATAGAGAGGACAAGAAGTTTGAGCAAGATGGGGTATAAAAATATGTTAATATCCCAAGAGCTACAAAAATGCCCATTGGAGAATTTTGTCAACAATCGTGTCAGGTATCAGACACATCACACTGGACCATAATATCCCCAAGAATTTTACAGCTGTGCCTGGCCCTTGCACATATTGTGTTCCCAACTTCCTTCCTTTAAATGTACATATATATGATGCTTTGCTAGATCTCCAAACACTAAGCAGTTAGGGTTAGCATTATCTTTTTTACAGAGGGTGAACAAAGGTCCTAGGCCATCAGCCTAATAGTGGGAATATGAAAGTAACTATGAAGTAGTAATCTGAATATCCACTGTTGATGACTCCGTTTGAATAAAATTAGTCTTTTTACTCAGAAACTAAGGGGAATGCAAAAAATAAAACTAAAAATAAGAAAGCATTAGCAAGGCCCAATAAAGACTCCACCAAGAAGGAGAATAATGGCAAAGAAGTTATTGGAGGATATCATCCCCAGGTATGGACTTGCTAGGCTCTGACAATGGACCAGCTTTCAACTCTCAGCTTGCACAGTCACTTGTTAAGATATTGGGGACTGACTGGAAATTACATTGTGCTTATTGTCCCCAGAGTTCAGGACAAGTAGAAAGGGTGAATTAGAAAATAAAGGAGACTAACTAAATTAACTCTAGAAACTGGTGGAGACTGGGTGGCTCTTCTACACTATGCTTTATATAAGACTAAGAATGCCACCTATATTTTGGGATTAACCCATTTTGAGATACTGTATGGGAGACCTCCTTCCCTCCTACCTAACTTTTAATCTGAAATTCTTGTAGATTATGGGCATCAGCGACTTCTGGAGGCGGCAGTTCAGGCTCTTCACTGGATGCCAAAGCAAATATGACCAATCATCTGACAATTTTGAGTCTGCACACCATCCTAATCCACATTGCTTTGAACCAGGTAATAAAGTCTGGATTAAAAGACATAACTCTGAGACTCTGGAACTGTGTTGGAAAGGACCTCACACCGTGATGTCTGTTAAGGTGGACTGGATCCAGATGTGGATACACTACTCCCATGTAAAGCCTGCCAGGAGAGAGAGGAGTCAGCAGTTGGACCCAAACTGATCCTGCTTGCTTGCAGCTCACATTTTTCTGTAACAGCCAGGAGCCCCTAATATCCCATGAATCTAACCTGGCATATTGTCAATATTGCAATCTTGCCAGCTCTTTCTTGCACTCCTCTCCCCCGGCACTTGGTTTCATCTTCATGTAGACTTTTGTGACTGAGTGAATGAAGGATGGCAGCCCAGCAGATCAATAGCCCTTTCCTGGTTAAGGTTCCAACTCACTCGGGCCATAAGAACACACGGTCTCAGGCCTTTAATGTCTACACTTTCAGGATCTGAGCCAGAAAATCAACTGTGGAGGTCTAGTCTTTTTCTATGTGGAATGTGGATGGGAATCTACTGGGTAGATGGACTGGAAGCCTCCCATCAAGGATGAACTCATCGCTGTGACCAGGTTTGGATATAGACTGTTATCGGAGCTTGGTCCTGTGTAAGAAGGGACACCCACCCTCCAAGGAGAGAGACTTGTGGACCTTGTCTTAACCCCCCCCCCCCACTATTTGGGTACCCCAGGAGGGAAAAGCAACAGTCTTGTCATCAGTTTCACAGCAGCTGTCAGGGAGGTCGATTGGAGGGCTGGTAAGACATGTGGACTGAGAGTACTCATCTCTGGCTACAGACTGGGACTCCTATTTACTATCCAATTATTCCAACATAATCTTGTTCCATGGTTCCCTTAGGCCCCACAAGGCATTAGTAAGGCCAATCCAACCACTCCCCCAACCACTACCACTGCCCACTATCACTCTGTCACCATGACCCACCACCCTTTTGCCCCAGTAAGGTCCCACTTTACCTAACCAACTACTCCCTAAAACCATGCTACCTTCTGAATTACCTGCTCCATTACCGGAGTCAGGAACCCTGCAATTATTACAAGCCACTTTTGGGGATCTTATACCCTCCTACCCAGACTAAACACAGGACTGTTGATTATGCCTAAAAGCTTATCTCTCTTATGAAGGAATAGCTATCCCTGGAGATTATACACAGAATACAAGTAGTACTCAATGTCAATGGCCATAAACAGTAGAGGTTAACTGACTCTACAGTTAGTAACAAGACAGAGATTTTGTATTGGAAATAAAGTGCCCTCAGCCTCTTCCTACCTCTGCAACCGCACTGAAACCCTTACCGTTGTAGGATCCATCTTTTCCCCAGAGAAGCTCAGAACTTACCCCATGCATTCATTGCCTGGTTGTAATGACAGTATGAGCCAAGAAGAAAAGTCTACAAGATTTGAGATAATGCAGGACTTAGGGAGAGTCCATTTTTCATATCCCATTTTATCTCAACTCAGAAACTAGGCCATGAACAATTTGTTATCTATCCGGGGTGTAATGTACTCTGCTTCACAGCTCAACTGCCTGAGTTGCTCTAGGTCTGGCAGCTACACACTCAGGCTGGCCCCTCAAAGAAACACAGCTGGAGGCTAAGGGAAGCAGCCTGTGAGAACTTCAGGAATTTAAGGTTCTAAGTTGAGGTCCAGGAGAGAAAAAGGGAGGAGGACATATCTCTGACCTTTGTTCTCCGTACTTGCATAGAAAGCTCACTTCAACTTTGCACTGTAACCCCCTGGAATGTGCCCTAAGTTTTAGAACTCTGCTGTTATCTCAGAAGCAATTAAGCAGTTCTGTTACAAAAGGAAATCAAATGTCTCTATCTCCCCTGACATTCTGAAACAATGGTAACCCTTGTATGCTAGATATTTCTGTAGAATAAACAACCTTTGTCTTTGCATACTATCTGAGTCTGGGATCTTCCTTCAACCATTTTCGAACCCTTACACTTGTAATTTTGATCATGCCCTCCACCCCAAGCATTCTGTATGGTTTGTCCTCAAACACCCCATTTTGAGTAGGCAAATTTACATGTTCCTATGTTGCCTGATCATGTATGACTTACTTCACTATGTCTACTCATAGCAAAACTTCCAACAGTGATAAACAGAGTGTGTCTATATATCTACTCCCATAGTGTTTCCTTGCAGTGGATACATACATACTCTTGTGGGTAAAAACTACCCATCCCAAGAACTAAATCATTTTCACCTGTACTATCTTATCACCATATGCATCTACTGGTGCCAAATATCTATAGATCCTTTTGTGGGCTACCATGTATTAAGTAAGCTACACTCAGCTCCAGAATTCACCAAACCCCAAGTATTTGAACATCAGTTTGGGACCAATAGATCACTAACTCAATATAAGGCCTCCATTTTCCGTGTATCTCCCTTATGTGTAGGCAAAATTATTCCACTGTCAGAGGATCAACCCTGGAGCACCTTTTTTCTTAAGTAGGAGTTGCTGTGGGAACCACCAGAACCTTCTCATCTTCTGTTTCTTTCAAGCCTTTGGTGAAATGCTAGTCAGGCCTTAGTGTCTTCCAAAGACTCACAAGCATATAAGATGGCTTTCTGTCAACATTTTACCTAGGAACTCTTGCTCATCACAAATGTAAGTGTATTTGTTTTCAAATAAGTCAGACAGAACCCAATGTCTGTTCAGTGTTCTCCTCATCACTGTCCGTGTGATTTAGCAACTTATGAACGTATGCAACTCTCTAGATCACTCAGGTCAGCATAACCACTAAAGCCCTATATCAACTTCAAGGCCCCTGTAGAATCAACTGTTTTGTTTTTTGGTTTATTTGTTTTATTTTGTTTTTAATTCTCCCTTATGTTCTGCATGGCACACAAATTTTAGGACCACATGCAACTTTTCTCTTATACCTAGTTCTCTCAATAGCACCTGGCCATCACCAATTTTGTTTCTATTCCCAGACATTCATGGGGAATACAGAGATAACCAAATGTACTTAATAGCTTTGATAAGCCAGTCCATTAAGGGAGTGTTTTCTATCACTCTGTCTCAGGTTATGTGTCTAAAGGAGGTATTGGTAGTTACATTACTCAGTTTTTCTACCTTCACAGCAATCACTTTGATCCTATATTCTCCCCTGTCCTACAGCCTCATAGGAGAGACTGCAACAGACTCCTTCATTGTTCATTTAAAAGTATTCCCCATTTTTATCATCTCAGGCACTGAATATTACCCTAGAGCCATAGTTTCTGGTACTGCAGCATTTTTAATGCTACCATTAGCATGTTGAATTACATATTTTCAATTTTACTCTATTAAAGGTCATGCCTACAAGGTAAATGCATATTACTTTTACCATGGTATCCTCTTTCTTATTTTTTGAATTTTCCCATCAAAATCCCAGAAAATCTTTTGAAATATAAATCTTACTTATACCTCCTTCCCCTGCAATCCCTCAGTCTTGAGAAGAAACCAGTGTCTCCATCTCAACCCTTTCTATATCTAATTACTTTGCCAAAGCAGAGGTCAACATGTTGGATAGTAGCTACCTCTTTCAATCATGTTCAACTTGAACCTTTACACAAACAAGTCCCTGCTTGGGTGCCAACTCAGCCTCATATGCATTTCTAATTACACACAACAGAGGCCAGACAACCTCTGTTGTTGCTTCTCAACAACATTGTTTGTTGATTGTATACTTGATGATTGTATACTAACCTTGTGAGCTAAGACTGGAAAATTTCCTCTAAATTTTTAACTGTTTTCAGGGCATCTTGTATTCATATGGTGGATCTCACTCATCTAGTAGGCATGCCACCCCATTACACATAGATGAAGACTGCCATCCTGGGTATCTTAGCACACACATTCCTAATCCTAATTGCTCATCCTTCACTACACATCTCATACCCAGAGCAAGAACTATGCAACCACTGTAGTAACACAAAGACACATTACCATACAGGAGAGGATAATTGTATTAGAACTACCTCCATAGATGCACCACTCTCAGGATGCACAGCCTCAATTGCATGCCTTAATAACTCAAAGCTATGCACTCATTCATTCCCAACTCATCTTTGGTTCTGTCAAGTCCCTGTTTGGGTACCTATTACATTGTGTCACAACACTTTTTCTGAGGAGATGCAATATATATATCTACTCATCCCTGAAAGGGATTACAAACTATAGACCAAATTGTAGATACCATCAAAATCCAACTAGGGGAAACAATGAGTGTTATAGAAGTTATAGGAATGTGGGCAAGGGGTTAAGTACATGAGTAGAAATGACTCAAAGACAGATGCAGCACCAAATCCCAATCAAACATTGGTAAAAATCACAAAAGCTGAGGAAAGGGAGCACACACTGTAACCGAAAGCAGAACAATGGATTTGAGAAGATCCCTTATCCCTTCCAAGTGGATCAGTTGCTCTAAACCTCAGTTTAGATTCTCAGCAGCTGGGCTGTTTTCCTCCTGAAGGAGGGTATCTGGGGAATCTCATCACTTTCAGGAACATTCTAAAGCTATTTTGAATTGTTCACCTTAATGCAAAAGGATTTTTCCTGCATAATGAAATGTTTCTGTCTCTGAGGAAATTGTTACAAACCACTTTCATATCCAATATCTAAAGACTGAAAATTATCTAGAATGTAAGCACTACTTGGTCTATACTCCCTCTAATTGAAGGGTGAAGAACACAATGATTCTCACAGAAAGCAAAATTTTTCTCAAAATTTCTGCTTGTCATAGGAAGATACTAGTCTATCTATAAGGAGTTGCACATGCTCCTACAATAGGATCTATAACAGACATACTATACATCAGAGTTCATGTGACTGAATACACAAGGGCAGAATTTAGACTACTGTAATGAGATTGAGCACAAAGAAACAGAATCTGAACACACATACAGCTGATTTATCTTACAGAGACGGACTCAAGAACTCCACCAGGAATGTGAAGCAACAGACCCTGGACATGCACCTGCACTCAGCATGAGTTACTCTGTAGAGACCTGTTGTACCCATGCCTTGGGGGACACTTAGAAACAGGTTCTATCATCCTGGCTCTGTTTATTTCTCTTCCTGTCACATTATATTTTATTTAATATCTCTATAAAGTATTATGGGCCTATTTTGCATTTATTCATCTTATTTATTGATAGATGATAGATAGATAGATAGATAGATAGATAGATAGATAGATTTATAGTCCTCTGCTAGGCTTTATTTTGCCCTTTACTCTTTCTATCTTACTTTTAATTGAAGCTGCCTTTATTGCTAGCCATCCTTCTCACCTTCCCCTGTTCCATTTTCCACGTAGACCTAATCCTGCTTGCTGTTCTTATTATACTTAATTTCTTCCCTTATCATCAAATTTCTTCACATACATCACACTATGTTTTCTCTTTTTCCCAAAAATAAATAAAGTTTAAGGGGTGAAAATTGGAAAAGTATTTTCATAGTGAACCTATCCAATGCTGATGGTTGCTTCTGGAGTTAGTGAAGAGACACTGGCCAGCTTGAATGTGGTGAGCATGGCTCTGGCAGGCCTTGCCCTCGATATCTATTTCCTCTACCTCCCTGAAAACCATTAGATTATTTTCCTAAAGCTAACCCAAGCTCTAAGGTCCAGCTATAAAAGTACTAAAGACCATCAATTCACCTAATTAAGACACCCAATCAAAACATACAACTACATCATAGCTGATTCTAACAAAGATCTCCCCATTTTCTCTTCTTAGAAGTTACACCTGCAAGGTCATTTGTTGCTGTTATTCTGCTGAGTCAGAAAGCAGCCACATTATTTTTTTTTTCAAGGTTCATAAAAGATGTCTCTGTGAAAACAGATATTTGGGTGTGACTTGTACCTAGTTTAGAGTCCTAAAAGGGATCACTCCTGTGTGGGGGTCTTCTAACAGTATTCTTCTTTTGGAGCAGTAAAGGGGATCAAGCCTTGTATTCTGAGTGGGTGAATCATGGTTTAGTTATTGAGCTACACTCTGCATCCAATGGGAAAGAACACACCAGTATAACTGAAAATTTAGTATCATTTGAACATTGCAAATACTTCGACTGAAATGATGGGGTTGAATCCAAGCAGAGAACCACAGATGTGCAATACCAAGTGCTGTAACAGGAAAAATCAGGCTCACGTGACTCCTCTGAGAATTAATACAGCAGTTGGTTTCAAAGAGAGTGAATTAGAAACCTTCCTGAGTAATTCAAAAGAATAACTGTAAGTATGTTATAGGAAATGAAAGAGTATATAAGAAAATTCCTTAATCACTTCAAAGACAAGACAGCTAGGTAAACAAGGGCATCAGTGCAGGATAGAAATAATGAATCACATGAAGTGATAGAAATAATGAAAGCATGAATTTGAGGTTTGGAAATGATGAGGTCAATTAAACAAATATAAAATTCAAAGAAAAACTTCACCCAGAGCTAATCATGGCTAAGAGAGAATATCATGAATTTAAGAAAAGAATGTTAAACAAGGTAAACCAAAGTCAAGAAAAGATCCAAAGAGAAGACACAAGAATCTGAAAACCAGTTTACACACTCAGTAGAAACACTGAACTGGAATCAATAATATATATGCAGAGGACTACTTTGTTATATTTTAAAGAAATAATGAATGAATTAAATAATTAATGAATATGAATAACAAATGAGCTATTACTTATAACTGCTAGGGGAAGGAAAAGTCAGTTTTTTTTGATAGAGGGACACTGGGTATATCAACAACTCCAGGTCAGACTTTGTGTTCCAGAGTAATTGAACAATATATAATTGGACTCTACAAGTTTTTTTTCGTTTTTTTTTTTGTTGTTGTTGGGGGTGGGGGGGAGGATGTATTTTGATTTCTTGGTTTGATTGGGATTTGTGTGGTATTGCTGTGGTTCTCAACCTGAAGGTCACAACCCGTTTCACAACCCTCTATTTCCAAAAATGTTTGCATGATGACTCATAGAAGTAGCAAAATTACAGTTATGAAGTAGCAATGAAAATAATTTTAACAATGGAGCCCACCACAACATGAGGGATTCTGTTAAATGTCAGCATTAGGAATGTTGAGAACCACTTTTGTATTTAGTGTTAGTTTGTGTGTTTTTGAGAAAGAACTTAAAGTGGTGTAGATGGGGAGGGGAAAGAGGATCTTGCAGTACTGGGGGCAGGAGAAGAATATGATCAAAATGTTTAAATTGAAAAAAAATTAAATAAAAATATGTTTTAAAAGATAATAAACAAGATAAATGTGTTAGCCCATTCAGACAATAAAGAAGAAATTGGAGGAACTGAAGAAAGGATTCTGGGAAAGATGGATATCTGATATAGAGGCATGAAACTTGATCTTTATTTCTCATTCTACACAGAAATCAATTCAAAATACATGAAAGACCTTAATGTTGAGACTTGAAGCTCTAATAATTTCAGAGAAAACAATTCCAAATATAAGGTTACAAATGGCTTTTGAAAATGATTCCAATGTCTCAAATAGTAATAGAAAGAATAGACAAATGAGATATTGAATTAAAAAGCTAATGCACTGCAAAATTATTATAAAAATTGAGTGTAAGAAAAGATAGTCTATAGAAGAGAAGTAAAATATTTGTGTGCTGTATACTTGACAGTATCTTTTTATATCTAGACATTATAAGAAAATGAGTTAACTAACAAAACAACAAACAACCCAGTCAATAAAGGTCCTGTGAAATGAACAAATAGTTTTCTATAAACAAATTATACATGGACAATTGTTGTCTGACAAAGGTTTAACAAGGTTAGCTTTAAAGAAAATGTAAATTAAAACCACATTGAAATTCCACCTCAACCCTTTCAAATGGCTATTATAATAAAATTATCAAATGTGGTGAGGATTCAAGGACATGGAAATTTTAACAACATTGTTTAGAAAGTAGATTATTCCCACAACTCTGGACATCTTGCTAGAAGTTCTTCAAAACATAGTAAAACTTCTTTACCGCTGATTTTTATCTTGCTGCGTTTATACCCAGAGGACCATAAGTGAACAACCTCAGTAATTCTTGCATATCAAAGCTTTTTATTCACTTTATCCTAATGATGAGATATGCCTATATGTGTGTTGCTACATGAACAGATAAGAAAAATTAAAAATATATTATAAAAAAGTTAACTTACCATTTCCAAAAGAAATCTGACGCAACTAGGAAGACTAAGTGAAATAAATCGAACTTGGGCAAATATATTTATCAATCTTATTTTATGTAAATAAAAAACCAAAGCAAGTCTGTAGGCTTAGGTTTTCCAAAACCTACTTGAATAAGGGTAAATGCCCTTCTAGCCCATAGGGGAAAAGAAAGGTTAATAGGATACAGGGAATGTGGACCTGTTTAGAAGTAGTTCTTTTGGGCAATTCCAATATTCATTGTTACAATTACAACAGTCCAGTCCATATGAAAGGGTATGTGATGTTTTGCTAGAGTGGATATTTGAGAGAATACATGATGTATAACCCAACAGATAGTAAATGACACTCTTGTAGTAGTTTGCCTTGCAATGTGTCACTGATCTTTGCTGATGACACTCTTGCATTGCTTCACTCTCTCATGTCTGCACGAAGTTATTCTTTTGTTTCATCAGGTTGCAAAACAAAGAGCAATGAGAAGCAAGTGGCATGGTCCTAGGCTGGGTGTTTTTGTTCAACTGGTCCTGCAACCAATTTGGACAAAGCTATAGAAACTTGTGCCTTTGTTCATTTCTGATTTAATATATTTAGATTCTTCCTGGTCATTTTAGAGTTTTTAATGGCTTTAAAATACTTTGCAGATGTATTTAGTGTTTATATGAATTTGTATCAAAAGATAAAACAGAACTAATCTATTATCCTTATATAAGTTGATGCCCCTAATATGTTGTTGAGCATACTGTGTTCAGGCTTTATCTATAAATAATGAAGGATGTATTCAGCTAGATGGCATATAATGACTGTCATGCCAATTGTGAACAATTCTGTCAGATGTAATTCTCATTCTATCTCTGGACTTTCAAGGAAGTCTAAATGGCCATAAAATGATAGGTTTGTTTAATGATGAGGTTGTTTAGTAACAAAATATAATTATGTAGTATCTAGAGAGATGTCTCAGTGATTAAGAGTGAGTTTTTTTCTGGAGAAGATGCAGGATCAGTTCCCAGCATCTATATGGTATCTCAAAACCATGCTCCAGGGATCTGAAATCCTCTTCTGACCAATTTGGGCACCAGACAAGAATGTGGTTCATATACATGCATACAGACAGGACACACACACATATAAATAAAATAAAAATTCTAAAAGGAAAACACACACACACACACACACATATGTGTGTGTGTGTGTGTGTGTATGTGTGTATGTGTGTGTGTTGTGTGTGTGTGTATGTGTAATTGTCAATTTTCACTTTTAAAAATATCACTAAAATGATTTTTTCAATTCAGTGATGTTAGTAGAATGAATATTTTTAACCATACTATATATGATATATATTACTATAATTTTCCAAATATAAAATTTATGGGAAACAGTCAGTAAGGTGCTCCCGTAAGTAAGGTTTCTTGTTACCAGGCTTGACAACCTAAATTCAATCTCTGGAAGCTATATGGTGGAAAGAGAGAACTACAGATTTTCACTTGACATCCATAGGAAAGCTGTGGATTTGATGTCCCAACACATGAACACATATTTCTACAATAAATACATAGAACAGTAAGGATAAAATTTCTGTATTCTATAATACAATTTTACTTAAATTCCATATAATATAATTCTAAAATGCAATTTTATTTAAAATTAAAATTTTTGCAGCAGTTAATGTAAGAAATAATTATTTAAAAAATCCATTTGCCAACTTCTATTTCTCTTTCAGTTTTGTTACATGTTTAATATATATGATAATATTAATTTAATTATATTATACTTTATTATATATTAACTATATTACATTTATAGAAACATCTATTAATGTATCTTTGAAAATCTCACCCACTTTAGCTACAGGAATGAGATTAAAGTTTTATTTTTATAATTCTATTTTTTAATAGAAATTCTTAGATTTTTTCTGTTAATATAATCTAGCCAACCAATCTATCATGCTAACCAACTATCAGAAAATATATATTTATTAATTATTAGTAATTTTCTATCCATTTTAAATGTGAGACCCAAGACCATAGACATTGCCAAAATTGGAGGAAATTTTAGAAAGGTAAATTGTGCTAACATCAAATTTAATGAGCAAAACTCGAGTTTGTCCCCAATACTAATGAATATTAATGCTATCTATATTTTATACCCCTCTTCTGAGAAATAAATTGTTAGCCAATGAATGGTCTTTCCACCACCTTTATAGCCTTGCTTAACACTTTATTTACCTATCACTTTTAATTTAATTAAAAATTTATGCAGAATGTTTATAATGTTCTCAGCAAAAATGTCCACCAGTTGCCCACCTGTCAACAATTTGTTCCCAAATACTTTATTTTCCAAAATTTATAAACCCATTATACAGTTGTAAGAATGTAGAAAAATCTGGTCTGTTGGGATATTTCAATTGGCATAGCTTTACCAGTATGAGGACCTGGCTTTGAATTCCCAGCACCCATCTAACAGCTGGATATTGGTGTATGTATGCCTATCACCAGTGTAGACAGGCAGGTTCCAGGGAATGGCTGGTCAGCTGTTCTAACCACAGTGGTTAACTCTAGGTTAAGTGAAAGGTGGTGTTCAAAATATAAGTTGAAAATTGTTAGAGGCCGACGCCATTCACCAGTGCTCTGCACAGGAGCAGGATGAAGGAGCTCATGAGCACACATTTGCATACATCCACATCACACTCCTGCTCTCACATATACTCCAAAATAAAATTGACAAAGCATGAACAGCATTCTTATATTTGTGGGTTTAGAATTTTTAAAAATTAGTTTTTAAAATAATATCAAGGATTAACTTATGGAACAACATTATGTTGTCCTGAGAAATTATCTCACTGGTACATTACCATTTATGAGGTGTCAAAGCATAACATTAAGAATAAATTATTGAGTTATATTTTCTTTAGAGATATTGTAGAAGGTTCCATGGAAATTATAGAGAAATTCTAAGATCTGTTTCTTTAGGTGGATTTTTTCCCTTCCTCCACTCCTGCTAGCTCCCCACCCCCAACTCTTCCCTCTCCCAAATCCACTCCCCATCCTTCTCCACTTGGTTTTTATTTTTGTTTGTTTGTTTTTGTTTTCTTTTCTTCTTCAGAAAAGAACAGGTCTCCAAGAGAGGACAGCTAAACAGGGCAAAGCAAGATACAATAAGAAAAGGAGAAAACCCTCATATGGAAATCTAGTAGAAAGAAAAGAATGTCAAAGGCAGGCAAAAGAATCAGAGATACATCCACTCCCACTGTTAGTAATCTGACAAAATAATCAAAATAATAGCCATAACATACATGCAGAAAACCTGGCACAGACCCATGCAGGCCTCATGCCTGTCACTTCAGTGATCTAAAATGAGCACGGCTTACTTGATTTAGTAGACCATGTTCTCCTGGTTTCCTCCATCCCCTGTGACTCTTACAGTTTTTTTTCTCCCCTCTTCCACTGGGTTCTCTGTAGAGACTTTCACTTGACACTTATTCACATAACTTCTGGCTGTGCGTTTCTGCACCCATTGCCGTCTACTGTAGGTGGAAGCTGTTCAGATGACACTGTTCTGAAGTATGAGTATATCAGAGAATTGGAAATCATTTCATTGATTTTCTTTCCAGTTGTGTTTCATTCTAGCCTGTCTCTGGGCTATCCAGACAATGGTTTCTAGCTCTCTAGGTAGTGTAGTACATGGGCTTCCTCTTGTGGCAGAGGCCTCAAGTTAAACAAGCCATTGTCCTCTCCCAAAAGTTTTGAACCAATATTATCCTCAGCACACCTTGAAAGCAAGACAGATAATAGGTGGAGGGCTTTGTGACTGGGTTGGTGCCCAGGTTTATCTTTACTTAGCCTGCAGAGTACCTTCCCCTGCCAAAGAGACTAGAGATAGGGTTAAAGGCTTCACGCAGGCACCAATTTCACCTATGTTCAATGAGCTGCATGGAAATTGTTCTCAGCAAGGGGACACACACACACACACACACACACACACACACACACACACACACACCACTGTTAGTTTTTTTAGAGTGACTTTGTGTCCTAACATCAGCCTGGGTGTTTTGGGATCTCCCCAGCGCCCCTCAGACAACAACTCAATCTAATATAACCCAGTCCCAGAATCGGTAGACATGCCTGGATACTAAAGAAAGCCAGTGCAAACTCTGTATCTTCTATTACTCAGAGACCTCACTAAAATCACCTCCATAATTTCCATGAAGTTCCTACTGCAATGGGTTTTCACACCAACTCCAAAATCTCCCGTAATTCAGGGGACTCTTCCAACATACTCTCCCTATCCACCCAACCTGACTCCTTCCCTTCTGCCACCCAATTGCCCACAGCCCACTTGCAGAATCTATTCTATTTCCATTCCCATGCAGAAAGACAAATACAGTGTGGGTCTCTACACTCTTGTGGGTCAGTAAGTGCAGTGGGAACAGAAATGAACAGGGGGGTCAAAAACCCGGGGAGTACAAATGATGAATAAACCACACCGGGATCACTTGTCAGTATGCAGATCAACTTTACTTCGGGTGACAGATGGCTTATTATATTTTGGGGGACTGAGGGTAGAAACATCTAGAATGGGCAAATGTCTTTGACCGGGGGCTTAGGGTATTTGGTATGCTTCATTAGCATGGGGGAGCATTTCAGGAATCTCAGTTGCTGGCTGAACAAGTCTTGACAGGAGAAAGGAAATTGGTACCATGAACTAATTGATCTTCCTCAGGTAGAGGTGAGTATGGGGGCTTAAAACTCCTTGGACAAGGTAAAAGAAGAAACTGCTAATGCTAACGGCTAACAAAGGGAGTCCTCCTTCATTAGGTGCCTGGCCCCAGAAGGCTATCCAGTCAATGGTAGACTTCAACCCTAATTAGAAGTTTTCCTACATATGGTATGTACTCACTTCTAAGTGGATATTAGCTATTAAGTGAATGTTGAACAAGCTATATCCTACATATTGGGAGAGGATAGGTACAGAGTGGTGGTATAGTGTGGAAGCATCTGTTTCCCAGTTCCCTTTCTATTGCTATTGTATCCTATCCTATAATAAGAAAAGTTATGTCAAATGAATTGTAAATAATACAAACAAACTAAATTACTCTTAAATGCACTAGATATTTTTTTCTATATCTTCCTAAATCATTAAATCACTTCCTTTGATATGTTTGTAAAACTTATCAGCTAACTATAAAACACATATGTTCAAGGGATTTTTAAAAATTTTCTCAGTGGTACAAACATTATTGACATATATTTGGGTATATCTATATCCTTCCAGACATTCTATTTTGTACTTTGACCACACCATCAATTTTTGTTTATCTTCTATAAGTATTTTATTTGTGCTTAACAAATATAAAATATTTTATAATTTTAACACCCTATCTCAAGCTAATAACTCAATTTTAATCCCATACAAATGCTCTTCATAGAAGTATATTCTATTGATATCATAGCATTTTAGTTCATAGCAGCGTATTCTATTGATATGACAAATGACATTCTTTTATATGTGAAACCATTAACCTATTTTTATATTTTGACATTTTGCCTTCTATACTTGTGTGTTATCATGTTAGTACTTCACAGCATAATGCATTTCTATAATTTGGTGCTCCAAAATATATTTTTTAAATTTTTATTGCTATGTAGAATCCTTTGATTTAAATTGAATTAATTCCTTTGGCTTTTCTTATTAAATAACTTGGGTTTTCTTCTTTTAATACTTTCTTTCATCATTTCACACCATCTAGGCCTGTAAGCCATTCTGGTAACTCCCCTTTCCATATAGATAGACTAACTCTATCAGCTATGCTCCTTAGAGAGCTCTCACTAATACAACATACTTTACTTCATTCTATCTTATTGATTTTCTAGGCTTTCTCTGCTGGTCTCATTTTAAAAAAAAAAGAAAAAAGAAAACTCTTCTACTCAGATGTTACTAACGTGACTTGTCTTTCTGTTTCTGTCTTTCTTTTTGTTCTGATCATAATTGGTGTTGAAAATGTTGATGTCCAATTCCTGTGATGACTTTTTTAATTCCTTTGTTGTGTTTTTGAAGTCCAGAATTGCTACAAATTAAATTCCCTGCATTTTATATATTCCTTGAAATTATATAATACTGTTTTATATTTTCAACTACTTAAAAGTACAAAAGCCATTAGAATTTTCTCGTATTATCTGAAGCATGATTTATTAAACATTTATGACTCTTCTATAAACAATTATTGAGTAAAAATTTTACTATTCACTTATATGTTTATCATTACTTCATCAGCCAGTTTAAAATGTATTGATAAAAAAATACCCATTGTGTCATTCACCGATAACCCATATTTTCAGTAACTGCAAAGCTAGGTGATATATAATGTCAGTAGCGTTCATGCTCCTGCTTTTCCCAAATAATTTCCTGGACCTCTTTCTAGAAGCACACTAATTGAGAAATTTTCATTTTTTTCCATTATATTCAAGTTAAATTTTATTTTAAAAATGCAGCTTTCTCCCAACGAAAAAATTCTGGGGAAAAATGTGATGAAGAACAAAGAAGACTTTAGTTCAACACAAATTAGTCAAGAAAATAGAAATGATTCTCTGCATTGATTTGTCTCTTAAGTTCTTAGAACCTAACAATTTAATTCTTTCAAGTCATTAAATTGCTTTCTTGCATTATTTTTCAGCATTTCCACAGGGAAAAAGCATGTTAAATATCTCAGAGAAATAGAGAATGGTTGGATTCCAGTAGTCTATCTGACTCCTTAATTCTTTGATTTTCTAATACATAAAGGAACAATAAAGTATGCCTGATGCTATTTAACATTTTATTGATGATATTATGCTCTTGTAGTTTTTCTTAAGATATTTCTATTTTTCTTTTCTATAATGGCTTAAGTATTAAATGTATTTTTCTTATTGTTCAGTAAATATTAGAATGAATTGAGTAAAAGAAACACTAAGATTTGCAGGAACTCACTCTGTTATGAAAGCAATTGATAAACCTGATTGAGTTTCCAATAATGCACTTCCTGTTCCTAGAATTTCTATAGAAATGACTTCATGTTGAAAATATTTGTGAATATATACTTAATGCATAGTTTTGGTTGAATAGAAAGTACAAATACCACAGAGACAAGATGAGACCTCTGAGAGGCTTAAGCTAAGCCATATAAGTTTACATTTCTCCAAGGATTTGTAGACCTGAAAAAAATCAAACTCATATGACATCCTCAGGGACATGGCTGTACTCTCTTATTACCTGTGACCCCATAAATATCACCACCATAGAGTTAATTATAGGAATGTTCCAAGTTAAGCCTATTCAGGAGAGGAAATGGCAATACTTAGATTTCATGAAAATTGCCTGATATTTTCAGTTCACTCTCTATCTCTTAATATCTTCTTATTCTCTAGAGTTTCTGCAACTCTGAATCTGATCTTACATTAGCCACATTATTAAACATATTTTCAATTTTTTCCAAAGCATAATTTGACAATTGTTGTTGTTTTAGTACTGTGGATTGCCTTAACATTATGTACCATTCATTTGTCCTTGTCTTCCCTCTTATCTTTGCAAAATTACATAGATTCTGTGTAAGTTTCTTTGTAACTTTTTAGTTAAAATGTTAATAAACTAGAAGTTAGTGCAAAGAGTGATCTTTCAATTTAACAAAGATTCTCCAAAGACAATAGGCATTTTTGTTTTCTTTTCCAGGGTCCCTTGTAGATGTGGTGAATATCATTATCAGTACTCACAATTCCTTCGCTGCTCTCCCCAGTGTCATACAACCACATTCACTGGATTTCTCAGGGTACATCTAACACTTGGCTCCAATTGTCTCTCACTTTTGAGAAGCAAGAACTACTAGATACTTTTATATAGGAAACAATTGTTAAATTTCTTTGTTTTCCTCCTGGTAAGCCTAACCAGTGATTCCCATTTTATGAAACTTTCTTAATCTATGCTTTCTCAGTTTCTAAAAAGTTTATTCTTTCTATATTTTATATATTACAATGTAAGCCCCAAGGTGGTAATATTGGAATGTGAGTCTTCTAAGAAGTAACCAGGTTAACACAATAAAATAGTCATGTATAGAACTCGAGAGAACCATTTCATCAGGCAAGCATTCAGAAAGAAGTTCCCCATTTGGAATGGTCAAAGAACCTCTCACTAGAACCTGAGGACATGAACATTTGACTATGGCACTCCAATCCCCAGAATGATGGGAAACAAATACCTATTTTATGTACTCACTTATAAATGGATGGTAGTTTTAAACCACACGATAATCATTCTACAATCCACAGACACAAAGAAGCTAAGTAATAATGAGGGTCTAAGGGAGGACATTTGAATTTCATTCAGAAGGGAAAATAATATAGATATCAGAAGTTGACAGAGGGAGGAAACGGAGTCAGAAAGGGGGTGGAGAAGGAACAGGAGGGTTCAAGTCAGGGGAGGACAGAGAGAGAGATAACTGTAATCTGCTGGCAGGAGACATCTCTTGGATGAGCTAGCAACCTAAGATGAAGGAAACTCACAGGGATCTATGAAGGTGACCCCAATACTTTTAACAATAGTGGCTATGAAACCTGAAATAGCAACCTTCTATAACTAGGTAAGACTTTCAAGTGGAGGGCTGGGGACACCCACCCAGTCACAAAACCTTCATCCCATTATTTATCCTACCTATAAGATATGCAGGGATAAAGATGGAGCAGAAATTGAGGGAATGGCCAACAATTGACTGGCCTAGTTTAAGACTTATACCATGAGAGAAAGCCCATACTGACACTATTAATCCTATTCTGCTATACTTGCACACAGAAGCCCAGTATAACTGTCATCGGAGACGCTTAACCTAGCAGCTGATGTAAACAGATGCAAGGACCCACAGCCAAACATTAGGCATGGCTTTGAGAGTCTTGTGGAAGGATGGGGCATAGGATTGAAAAAGCCAGAGGAGTCAAGGATATAACAAGAAAACCTATATACTCAACTAACCTCGACCCATAAGGGCTCACAAAGACTAAACTACCAAACAGCATACATATGACAGACCTAGGCCTTTGGCATATATGCAACAGCTGTGCAGCTGGTCTTTATGGGCGTCCCCTAATAGCAGGAACAGGAGCTGCCTCACACTTTGCTGCTTGCCTTTAGATCTCTTTCCCCTGACTGTGCTGCCTTATCTAGCCTCAGTAGGAGAAGATGTAACTAGGCTTGCTGCAACTTGATAGCCCAAGACAGGTTGATATCCATGGCAGGCCTCCCTTCTCAGAAGAGAAAGAGAGGCAGAAATGGGGGAGGGGGAGAAAGTGGATGTGGGAGTGTGGGACTGGGAAGAGAGGAGGAAAGGAAAGCTTCAATTCAAAAATAAAGTAAATAAATTAATTAATGAAAATATAAAACAATAATTTTGCTTATTAAACATGTACATACAAGACCGTTGACTTTAAATCATATCTTATGTGATATTATCTTTTAGTTTTCTGGATTATGATAAGCATAAACTGCATGCCAATACACATTAGTTATTTTTCTTATCTTCATTTTCATTTTTTTTAATTCTGCTTTTAAAACATCACCATAAAAACAGATGTGTCATATTAACTCCATCATAATACTAGAAATCTTTCATTTGGCTTTTGTGACACCCATGTTGCAATTTTAAAATCAAATTATTTTCAACATTATTTGATGAATATGTTTCAAGCAAGTAAAGCATTCCTAGGCCTTTATGATCTGTAAAATATGCCAGCACCTTTATGGAACAAAGCATACTATAAAGTATTATTGAACTATACACTTATAATATCCAATTTTTCATATAAGGAAAATTTTATGATGTACATTTTCCCTTTTGATTATGTATTTTCTAGGTTGTTTTAAATTAGGTATATTATCTACTATGCAAATGTTACAAAGCAAATAATTAGGTTCCATTTGTATATTTAAATGTAATTTAACCAGCAAAACTATTTCCAAAGCATTGTCTTCACATTCCATATTAAAAGTTTCTTCATTCATTAAATAATAACATCTTTTATTTATAAATACATCTTTTCAGACCTTTGTGATCCTTCTGTGTATATGGATTATGGATCATGAAATCTCCAATTACCCAATTTATTGATGAAGACACGCTTATTAACAATATTTAATTTTTTTTTATTATTTTAGGCTTTGGACTTTTTGCCAGAATGTCTAGATTTTACTATAGCATATTAGATGGAGGGGTGTCACTGAATAAATTGGTACAAATGATTAAATTACATTTTATTTTTTCTATTTTAAAAATTTAAAATAGCTTATCATTATTAATAAAAAGCACTTATAAATAATGATATCACTTATACTAAGCAGAATCAATCAAATACTATTAAAAATATATTATTTTTTCTATTTCTGTTAAAAGAGTGATTGAAACAAATGATCATAATTACTGTATTTATATAATCATTTAAAATCTGTTTTCTAAGATTTCTGTGTCAGAATTAATAAATTGTATACAGAATCTAGTTTTCCAAGGTGTTAAAATTTCTAGCACTGATATAGGTAATTCTAGCTTTTAAAACTTCATTAAACTCTTACAGAGTAAAAGAATTCAAATTCATATATTCCTGAAATGATGGGAAACTTGCAAACATTTTCCTTTCATTTGCACCCACGGGCAGCAGTTAGGTACAGGCAAAGTCTGAATGCAAAATACAGCTGTGACCACACATAGAGTATCACTCTCTATAGGCCTCTGTTTATTCTCCAAGTTTCTGATGAATGAATCATATTGTGATTCAACAAGAGTAGTGTAATGAGATTGACAGTAACCAACTGATACTAAAATCCAGGAGTGTTCAACTGATAAACATGAATATACATATGTGGAATGTGATGGCTTCTAGAAAGCAGTTAAAATTCAGTTGATATTTCATGGGATTAAGTGAAAACAATAACTAATTATATAAAGATGGTTCTATGTAATGTACATACTTATGATATGTATGTATGTATATATGTATTGATGTATGTATTTGACATATATGTGTCAAAGCTAACATCTACAAATGAAAGATAGCATGAGACATTTGCTTTCTGAGTCTGTCCTTAGTGCCTTAGTGTTCTTTATCCTTTATCTTTCTCTCTGCCTCGGAAAGATATGTGTTGACTGCTATCATATTATCTGTCTGTGTTCTCAGTATTATTTTTGTTTAGTCAATATAGCTTCATTTGTTGTCTTTCTCCAGCCTCTCTATGCTTATTCCTTCTTCAGTCTCGACTAGTGCTTTCAGTGTCTTTGGCAGTACAAGATCAGTAGACACAAATTCTTTTAGCCTGCTTATATCATAAAATATTGTCTTTCTTATTTAACTAGGGCACATAGTTCGTTTAGGTACAGCATTCTAGGTTGGCAACCACATTATTCCTGGATTGTATGGCTTTTAAAGTTTCCCTTGAGAAATCAGTAGTGACTGTTTTGGGCTTTCCTGTAGATGTCACACAGTTCTCCTTGTGCAGGTTCCAATATCTTCTCTTTGTTCTGTTTTTAGAGTGTTTTAGCCAAAATATGCATGAAATGTTCTTTTCTGTTCTTTTCTGTGGATTTCTGTGTACCTCTTGAATCTGCATAGATAAGCATTTCATCCATTTTTATTCTATGATTTTTTGTTTTTTACAACAACCAGTCATAAAAGTAGCATATAGTTCAGCAGGCTAGGCTAAAGTACTTACCACTCTGGGCTGGCAAATCTGGAGATAAGGTCAGGTTAGGACTCAAAGGGTAAACCAAACTGCCTGGTCCTGTATGTGAAGGAAATGTGCCAACTTGAAGGTTTGGAATGGCTCAGGAGAATCATGGTTTGTGACACTCACCTGACAACCAGTACAAAAGACATGTGTCTGGAGCTTGGTACAGTGTTGGGAAGGGTAGAGGTGGTCTGTTGACTAGGGAAAATACCAGACTAGACAGGATATGTATTGGGTGGAGCAAGAGTTGGCTAGACTTAAGCAGACTTACCAGAGAGGGTTATGTGCAGTATAAGGGATATGTCACCTGACTTAGATCTAGAGACTAGAGAAAGTAAAGATGACTATGGTCTAGGGACCTCACCAGACATCACCAGAACATAGGATTTAAGAACAGAGAAAAACCTATGTTAGGGTCAAAGAATCTCTGAAGGAGGACTCAAATAGTATGCAAAACAAAGAATGTCTATTTAGCTGAATTTGCTGCATGGAGGGGTCTCCCCATTCAAGAATGAAGACAACCCGGGTGGACTTGTAGGTCCAGCTTTTATTGCCAGTTAAGGCAATTCCAGGGAGAGGTATGTACCCTTTTACGTTGATTGGTTAGCTCTATCTTTAGGGGTCAGCCAGATTCTATAATTGGTTATGCTCTGAAGACTTCTCAGGGGGTTGTTACCTATTCTAGGTACCTATTCTTACTTCAGGACTGATGAGAAGGAGTCCTCATATTGGTTGACCACAAGTTCCTGGATCTGAGTTCTCATTTCTGGGAAACAGATACTTATGCCTAGTCTCCCAAACCACCAGTTTCGAGCCTGTCACCCAGTCAGCCTGGCTCTGAGTAACTCAGTCCTCTCCCATGGTGGTTGGGAACACTACACGAGGCATTTTTAATTTGAGATGGAACAACACATTTATTTAAGCTTTCAAATTCATTTTACCTTTTCTAAGGTCTAAAAAAATGGTGGTTTTTATCAATAAAATTTTTACCATCTATTTTATTAAAAAAATTTATTGAGATTCCCATTTAATTGTTTTGTGTAATTGATTTTAAGCCTATTTAAGCATTGTAAAGATACCCTTTGCTTCATAAATATATCTTTACCCGCTTTCATAGAAGCCCACAAAATCATTCTGCTCAGCTTATCAAAATCATATTGTATAATTGTTTCTCTGACATGTAATTTGAAGTCAAAGGGAAAAGGATGATTAAAGCCATAAATTCAACTGCAGATTTACATAATTTAATTGGTAGGGTAATTGCCTCAGAGTATTCTCTAAAGAAGAGAGGTTGTCTGCACAACCCCTCAGACCACATAGCTAATTACAGAATAATTTCAATAATTGAAAGTAAAAAATTCATTCAGAAAAGATGCAACTTTGGAAAAATACTAAAAATGTTGTAGGCTTGTAACATCATATATGTAAATCATTCATAAACACTTTTTTCTGTAACTAGCCTAAATTTCATTCACATGAAGGATTTACTTTAAAATATTAATGGTAACTACTGTATTAGAAATAACTGTTTCATTATTAAATATTCTATTTGAAATTCTTGATCTTTTAATAGCAAAAGTAATTTAAGCCTACCAACTTATTTTACTAAATGTATCAATACATAGGTTATATAATTTGCTCAGTCCCAGAAACTAGTGCTTAAGACTGTGTAAATGGCTCAGTGAGTAAAGTTTTGTTTAGCAAGCATGGGAACACAAATTCAGCAACCCAGTATCCTTGCAAGAGATAGGAGTGATGTAGTTCATCTGTAGCCTAGCCCAGAAAGCTGTTCCTAGCCAGTTATTAAAGCTGAAGAAATGAGATCCAAATTCAATGAGAAACACTATCTTAGTAAATAAGGGGAGGGAGTTATTAAGAAAAATATCTTGACAAATCTAATTTTCACATGCACCCACACGGAAAGAGGCATACATACAAAACAAAAACAAACTAGTATATATGTGTGTGAGTGTATATATATATATATATATATATACATTTTATGGCGGCCAATAAACAACATGTTATTATATATATATATTCTTTGATTTTAATAGCACAGTCATAAACCTGTATTTGAATATGAGCAAATTCAAGTTTTAATAGGCATGAGAAGGGAGTTGATGATCTATAAGTTACATGACAGTGTAAATGTAAAACATTAATAGCCTATTGCTTATAAAGTCACTTTTTCATTATATCATGTCTTATTTCCTGTATTAGACTAAATTTTCTGAGGTGGGGTTAAAACACTATGCTCGTATAAGATGTGATGCTTGTTATGAAAACTGGCTCACAACAGTCAATTTAAAATAAGCTAAGCTATTTTACTTCCTGGGTTAAACATAAATCAAAATTTTGATCAGAATCAATTAAATTTTCA
Organism: Rhynchomys soricoides; assembly: GCA_019843965.1. Lineage (NCBI taxonomy): Eukaryota > Metazoa > Chordata > Mammalia > Rodentia > Muridae > Rhynchomys > Rhynchomys soricoides. The sequence goes on from JADRCH010000012.1 coordinate 22,070,704, forward strand.
TTGTATCTTTAAACTATGTTAAGTTACTATTCTAATATTTGGATTTAGTAATAATTGAAGGCACTAGCATGGGTAAAGGAATTCATGTGTTGTTTACTCCAGCTGTTTTGAGCATAGGGAAGATTTGAGTACTCTACATTGTATGAAATAATCAAATGGCAAGGGCTTTGATGCAGGGTCCGTTAGGTTTTTATTGGGTAACATTCCATGATAATGAGGTTGAAAGAAGGTAATAAAAAAGTACTACTATTTCCTCTGGGCAATGTGTGCTTGAAGTATTCAATCCCACTTTTTATTTTTTTAGATTGAAATAATGTCTAGTTTTTGAAATAAGCACCATTTTTAGTAATTCCTAAGTTCAAGGCTACATGCTCCTATAAAACTCTCAATATAAAATAATCACAAAGCCTGTGCAGAGGTGCTCCATGAGAGGTAAACAAATCTCTAAGATTTGTATATGTAGTTCACAATCTGCCTTCTAAAATGCCAGATTAATGCACTGTTTATATTGATGTTTCTAGAACGAAGGAATGAAAAAGAACAAACAAACAAACAAACCTCTGTGCTGCTCTTAAAGTGCAGTATAAACAAAACACAAAATCTTTGTCTTTCACTTTCAACATTTCATTAAAATACTGATATTAATGCTAAATATTTGTGAGAATTCAGATTGTTTAAAATTTGTTAAATTAGATCCCCTCTCTCGGTTTCTCTCTCCCTCCTCTCTCTCTCTCTCTCTTTCTCTCTCGTGTGTGTGTGTGTGTGTGTGTGTGTGTGTGTTTGTGTGTGGCATTTGTGCTGCCTCTCTGTGCAGTTGTTATTCACTGAAATGAAGAACCACAAACGTTTCCCACTGCTCTAAGCATTAATGCTTTAGACTTTATTCCCATTATTACATCCCCATATGATTAATTTGACAATCAAAACTTTACAATAGCATCCTATATTCTAGAAAGAGTGTATGACTCATCACAATCTATTAACATTAAAATCCAACACCTTTATGGAATATGAAAGTATCTGTCATTATCCTCTAGTTTACCAACATTGCTTGTTTCCTGAACCTCCCCTAGAAAACAGGGCTAATGGAATCTGACATTTTATCTTAAAGTTCAAGATGCAAATTTTTTTAATAATAATTTTGTTTGTATTTCAAATGATATCCCCCTTCCCGGTTACCCCTCACAATCCCCCTTCCATAACCCCTCTCCCTGTCCACATTGCTTCTATGAGGCTGCTCCTGCACCCACTCATTCTTGCCTCACTGCTCTAGCATCCCCCTACACTGGGGCATCAACCCTCCACAGCACCAAGGACCTCCCCTCCCATTGATGTCCCACAAGGCCATCTTCTGCTACTTATGCATCTGGAGCCATGGATCCCTCCATGTATACTCTTTGGTTGGTGGTTTAATCTCTGGAAACTCTGGGTGGTCCCGTTAGTTGATATTGTTCTTCCTATGGGGTTGCAAGCCCCTTCAGCTCCTTCAGTCTTTCTCCTAGCTCTTCCATTGGGGTTCTAGGGTTCAGTATGATGGTTGGGTGTGAGTGTCTGGATCTGTATTGGTTAAGTGCTGGTAGAACCTCTCAGGGGACAGCCATGCCAGGCTCCTGTGAGCAAGTCCTTCTTGGTGTCTGCAATAGTGTGAGGGTTTGGTGTTTGCAGATGGGATGAGTCTCTAGGTGGAGAAGTCTCTGGATGGCCTTTCCTTCAGTCTCTGTTCCACTTTTTGTTCTTGTTTTCCTTTGGACAGGAACATTTCTGGTTTAAAAATTTTGAGATGGGTGACTGGCCCCATCCCTCATCTGAGTGCCGTGCCTATCGACTGGAGGTGTTTGCTCCATGTGCTATTTCCCCTCTGTGGCTTATTTCGGCTAAAGTCATCCCAGTTGAGTCCTGGGAGACTCTTGCTTCCCTGGAGTCTGGGACATTCTAATGGCTACCCCCACCTACATATATTCTCATAAGATCATCACACTGCTTCTTATTAAAAAGATTCTCTGTAAGTTTGTCTGCATAAGTCTAGGCCTGTCAGTAGCCATTCATGGATGAATGAGAGGCTCATTGTGCTTTATCCATTCATACTGATTTAAGGAGAAAGATGGTCATTTCCTTCAATTGTATGTTAAATAGGTAAGATCACTGGTCTCCATGGGTAATGCCAAACACAAGGCTACACAGATGGTCTTGGTTAAAATTTGATGATCAAAACTGAAGAAAGGAAGGAAGAGAGAAAGAAAGAAAGAAAGAAAGAAAGAAAGAAAGAAAGAAAGAATGAAAGAAAGAAAGATATGTTTTGCATGAAAGAACCTTTGCATAAGAAGGGAAGATATCAGATGTAGGAGAGACATAAGGGAGGATAGGGAAGGGGTAAACAGTGTGTGTCATATACACATATTATTTAATCAGGAAAAAATAAAATAGAGCAATATAACAGTAATTACCCAAAGTATATGTATTTTCTTGGTCAGTGTTGAATTTGTGCACTAGATATTTTGTTGATAACACTGTGTCATTCTTTATTTAATAGGCTGATTTTGTTTGTTTGTTTATTTGCCAACATGTCAAAGTCTCTATCTTCAGTATATATATATAGCTATGGTAACATGTACCAAATATAAAATTCCAATTTTCATGTCCCATTTTCCAGACCACTTGTGCTTCCTCTTTGTGAATTACAGTGCCTGAGCTTGTCCCAAAATAACCCATTATCTCCTTCTACACGCTCATGTATTTCCGGTGTTAAAATGCTGTAATATTTTCAGTGCTAGTCTGAGCATGATGGTATATTTTAAAATCCCACAGTGACTTTCATTATTGTTAATAAAGTCCCAAGACCACAAAATCATTAATAAGGGCTAACACCTTCTGATCACACTGCTGGGTTTGCCTCTCACCCCAGAAGGTTTTTGTGGACTCTCTAGCCTGCCATCTGATTCAAACCCCTAGAGACTGTTGCTCCAAAATTAGACTTTCTGAAAAACGAAAGCAAAAACAAAAAGCAAGCAAGCAACAACAACAACAACAACAACAACAACAACAAACTTCCCTCTTCTTTCAGACATCCATCCGTAACTCTGCCACATTCCTAGAATTTCCCCCACATGCCATTTCTCATTCATTTGGTGATTACCAAATTGACCATGCAACCGCCTCCAGGTGTGAGCTACATCTTGACTAATGAACACTTACCCTTAGATTTACTCTCTCACAGCTGACATTCAGCACATGATCAATGTTTACTGTGCTAAATGAATGAGTCCTCAACATAATACAATAGAGGGTCAAATTATACCAAATAGTTATATCTACTGAAAAAATTGGTAGAAATTTACATGCAAGTATTCATACTGGCTCTCACAGGAAAGGATGCCACTTAACTCCATTTTTTTTTGTTTGTTTGTTTGTTTTTAGGTATAATCTTAAAAACTCAAACCCTGACATCAAAATTGCTTTGGCACAGGAAATTTGCTATGAGGGTCTATACTAAATTGATATGAAATTACATCTGGTCCTGTAAGTGTCTGTGATTGCAAAGAATGATATAGCTCAGACTCAAATAGTATGCAACAGCAAAGAGTGTTTTTTCAGCAGAAAACCTGCAAGCAGGGGTCTATGATACTTCCCATGGAAGATAGAGCTGTGGACTTTGCAGGGAACTTAAAGCCTGTTAGGGGAAGAGAAGGTGATTTTTACCTATGTTTTTTCCTTTCATTAATTGGCACTCTCTCCAGGTGTATTGGTGCCTTTGTATTTAGTTAAGGCTCTGAGGAATTTGGGGGACATTTGCTGATTTACTACACTTGGCTCAAGCTAGGTGGTATGGCAGCTTTCTGATTGACTGCATGTGAGGGGTAGTTTTTGTTTTTTGTTTTTTGTTTTTTTTTCCAAAATTGACATGTTTTGGACTTTTCTAGTTTGGGGAAACAGAAACTTACGACAAGTCTGAAAAACTACCAGTTTGTAGCTTGTTATGGAGTCAGTCTTACTCTGGCTAACTCTGTCCTCTCAGTCCTGCTGTCTCTCATTCAGGGAGAATGCAATATTATAACATGCAGAAAATTGACTTGTATATGTCTTAGGGATTTCTTTCCTTTTGAAAGGAAAGAAAAACCCTCTTAACTTTAATTAAACTAATTTGTCCCCTCAAATTATTAAAATATATTTGGGGCCAAAATTGCCATTTTTAACTGCACAGCACTTACTATCTAGCCATCTATCTTTATATCCTCAATAAATATTCAAGAACATGTAACTTGGGATAGAATCAATAAGAGGTGGCTGTGAAGAATATGGGGTCATAACATGGAGGCAGGAAGAATAGAAAAAAGAAAAATCTTGGCCTCACCCTTTAATCTCAGATGTGATCAGAGTCAAAGGTTTCAACACAGGTTATGTTGTGGCACTTTGATTAACAGAGATCTTTATAAACTTTTGTTTCTGAGTCTGCTACCTAGAATAATCTGCTTTTCTAGGTTGATCCATACTTTTTGACAGCTGTTACTAATTGGACAGAATATAAATATTATAATAGAGACCTCTATTTTTAAGATGGGATTCCATTTATATGTATGTTTGTATTAAAAATTTATGGTTTACATAATTTAAATTTTCCTTAATTGAATTCTGAGAAAATATGTATTAGACATAACCTATGTTTACAATTTCAAAAGATTATGATTAAAAAGCTCAATGGTTTTATTTTAAAGATTTTTAGTTTTGGTTGGAACAGAGGGGATTCTAACTTAAAAGTCATACAACTGAGATCAAAGCAAGTTTTTTCTTTTCCTCCTGTGTTGGTAAGGGAAAAAATGCTCGTTTATAATCTTTGAAACTATATTTGAGGCAAACCAGAAGATCTACTAACCACAATGGAAGCATTTGTGTCATCCTTACCAAATAGATGCATAAAGAAAACACTATTCCAGAGATGTACACTGGCCTCCTTGCTACCATAGTCCAATGTGACTTCAGAGCTCGATGAGAAGTTACTTTAATTAAAGGCATATAAGGAAAGTCCTTAACAACCTTTCGATAGAACACATACTATGGAGTCATAATATGCAGATCTGAATCTCACATCTGCTACTTTCTCACTTCACAATCAGTCAAATTGTTTTTGTGTTCTATTTCCTCATCTGTGCACTGGGGTGACAACTATCTCTACATCATGGTTGATTTGAGGAAATTATCTCCTTAAAAATCTAATTGACACATCAATATGTAACTACTTTCCCTATTTTTTTGTGAATTTTTCTAGTCCCTTAGGCATATTTAAAATCAATAAGACATACCTACTGACCACAGTAATGACATTAAAACTTATCTGAGGTGCTACTGATGCAAACTCAAGTCAAACATTCCAGAATGAATATTCATTTTATTTCTAGATGTATATTACTAATATTTAATACGTAAAAATATTGATGATGCAACATGACTGCTAACTAAAGACTAGTGTCAACTAAGTTATTCTGTAAACTAAATCAACAAATTGACAAAGGTAGCCAAGATAAAGGTACGCGTGCGCGTACAGGTGTGTGTGCACGCAAATCAAAATAAACAACTCGGTTCAATGAAAGGCAAAAATCCTAACATCTGTTTTATTCTTGTGTATGTCTTACTAAAACTATGAATAAGGGATGGGGCTATACATACATGCTGCTCTTTCAGAGGAGTGAAATTAGCTGCCAGTACCCACATATCGTGGCTAACAACAAATAGCCTTTAACTTCAGCTCCAAGGTATTCAACATGCTCTGCTGGCCTCCACAGGTACCCACACCCATCATAAATACACATGCACACAGACATAGAATTTAACTTTTAAACATTTTAAGGAAAACTCCAGAAGGCATTCCAGAATGGAGATTTTACTTTTTAAAATTAAAATGGAAGCAATGGTATTTATGAACGCTCTTCTGAGAGACACGTGTGCATGTAGTATATATATTCCCCATCTTTACAATGTTTCTTGCTCTTCTGGAAGTTCCTTCCATAAAGAGTTCCAGTTAGTAATTAGGATTTGTCATTTTTGCACCAGAGAACAAAAGCCATGCTTACTTTAATTTAGTTTTATTATGAGTACATTAATGAATAATGTTGAATAAACATTCAATTCCAAAGCTGAAAATAGAATTGTGTCTAAACAACTGCACATGTGTGATCATCCATTAAACCACTATGCCCTCTGTTTATGTTTTTATATAATCCTCAAAAGAAATATAAATGATTTTCAGGGCTGCATTTGTGCTACACTATTTTTTAAATCAGTGTCTCTTTTGTCAGTTGATAGAAGGTCACACTTAAGTGTCAAGTTAACAAGCTACTTCTATGTACAATGTTAATATCTCTGTAATAATTATACTACTATGTTGGAACTCAAGATTAAATGTGATGTTTTCATATTTTATGACTATCAAAATAATATTCAAGCAATGATGTATGTGTTAGGTATTTTCTATGCTTAAGTTTTCAAATTTTGCTTCCTGGGAGAAAAGCAGAACTGTGCAATTCTATTATTGAAAATGTTAATAAAATATGAAATAAATATGAAAGAGAGATGTGATGTACTAAGTTGCAGTTTGATCGATTTCTTGTAATATTTTCTAATATTCTTCTGTATTCTAAGTTTATTTCCTTCCACTTCTTTGCTATTTTCTTTTTTCCTCTAAGGCTATTTTGCTATTTTCCTCTAAGACAGGGTCTCACAGTTTAGCCAGCTCATCTGCAATACAGTATGCAGTTCTGGCTGGCTTCTAATATATATCACCTGTTCAGCCTACCAGGTAATAGAATTATAGGCATGAGCTATTGTAACTGGCTTCTCACTCTACTATGTATAACCAAGTCATTTTGTTAGCTTTTAGTCCAGTTTATGTTTCTTTTGCTTATTCTTCAAGTGTTAAGATAGGTTACTTATAGAAATGCAATCATGCAGAGTAACACATTTCCATGTCCTGAATTTGTTACAAGCTGCAAGTTTTCTGTTTTTCTTCAATTCATTTCTAAGGGTTTAAATTCTCTTGTGTGTTTCTATTAAATCTGTTGGTATACCTCAGAGTGTGCCAATAGAGTCAAACATATTTGAAAATTACAGTTTTCTGTAAGTTTTTAATGTATAATCTTGCATATCAAACCAAAAATTGCCATTTGTACTTTTACTTCAATGAACAGTTGTTTTGAAAAAGAACCCATAGCCTGTACTTGAGAATTTTCTGTGCCTTCTCATTAGATTCTCTGATTGTGACACATTTCAATTCCTCAACTGACTCCACTTTTCTTTCTAGTTCTCGCTACATTACTCAAAGGCATAAATAGTAAATCTCAACTCTGATTTTCATGGCTCCCCTTTCTTCTCTTTTGTTCTGTTAATAACTGCATTAAGTATTTTGACATTTTATTCTTCTTTGTCATGCTCACAAGAACCATTGTCTCCTCACATAACTCTTCTTTTGTAAGTTTTTGGTATTGTCTGTCTACTTTGTTCAACACAGATAGAGACAGCTCCATTCTTTCCGACTTTCAAATATTTGCCATTTTTTCAAATCTAATCTATAGTTTTAGCTATGTATTTACTAGAGTTGGTTCCACAGCCACCTTCACAGAGACCATAACTCTAAAAGCTGGAGTGTTTTGTATCAAATAACATAGTGTTTATATATAGCCATTCACAGTCAGCCTGTGGGATTTAAATAATCTCTAAATAAGTTATAGTATCTAATGTATATAATGGAAGGCCTGTAAATAGCTCTTATTAAACTCATCATGGAAAAAGAGTAAAACCATTTTTCAGTGTAGTTGATTTCTTCCCTAAGAAAGTTTCAAGCTGCAGTTGAATGAACTGTGAATGGTAATGGTGATCTCTTACACACTGAGTACTTGAGATACCAAGAACTTTAGATAGTAAGTGTTTTAAATTATCAGTACATTAGATTTTGAAATTTAGATGGTGAGTACTTTGGATCATGAATACTTAGGATAGCAATTATTTTACATACTGAGTACATTTGATGATGTGTACCTTAAACAGTATTTCAATTGGATACAAATGCACAGTCATGAAAATAGCATAGTACTTTTGCTTTGGTAAAAAATTTAAATTTTGAAGATTTCTGCCTTTTCTTTACATAGTTTAATGTAGGAATCTAATTGAGTTGCTGATGAAAAGTTCATAATCTCTCATTTTATTGTGTTTGTTTTCACTATTTGCTAACTACTTTTATTCCTCAGATCTTCCTTGCTCTCTTCAAGTTTTTTTTTTAATGAATCATTCTAATTTATGTTTCCTTTCTTTTGTGCATATTTTAAAAGCTGTTGCATGTGCCATGAAAGTCAGCATCATAAGTTTATTAAATCTACTTTTAATCAATTTCAATTTTCCCTATGATCCATATAAAAAACTCCATTTTCTTTCTATACCTCTACCCTTTTATTGTGTGTTTTTTGTACGGAATCATATTTATTCCTTCATCTATTAATCTGTAGCAAATATATGTCAATCAATCTGGTTCTGCAGCAAATATATGTCAATCAACCTGGTAACTAAGAGTTATCAAGTAACTATTGGAAAGGCAGCAAAACCAGTGTGTATATGCTGAGCATAAGATGCTGTTTATAGAACAGAATATTATGGCACAGATTTCATCATGCTATTCAGAAGGATGCTCAATTTGATACTTTCATGTCTGTACGTTTCCAAAATAATTTCTTAATGTTGTTTATTGAGGCATAATTTTATAAATACTCAAATATTTGAATGATTTACATCTGGAAAACAGGATTCTTTTATTTCTTTGGGATTTTCTGGCTTTGTAAACTTTGCTTCTTATGTCATTTTTCATTGTTGAAATCTAAACAGGGTCATGTAATTTGAGACCTCTCAAAATTGTCATTTGCAATGACCATATTTCTTAATTGCATTCTTTGTCAACCTGGTTTCTGACTCCCTTTTATGTATACTCTATTCAAGTATTGCATTATACAATTCATTTAAAACCAGGAAAGAAATGTATCAGATAAATTAATATATGGGAACACCACCAGCAAAGTCATTCCTCACAGATGATCTGCCCCTGCATCTCAGTATTTATTCAAACTCAGCCCAGCTCTTGCTGAGTTTAGCATCATCTCAAGGTGAAAGATGAGTGTATTTTGAGATCTTGGTTGTTAATGCCTTTTGCTATGAATGTGTTAAAGGTCTTTCAAATTGACCACAAAGAGACCTGTGTTTGATTTTTTTTCCCCCACGGAAAGGTTGCTGAGATTTGCTTCTGCAGTTTAGACAGTTAACCGCAATGAACCTTTTTGCCCTTATAACTACAGGTTGTTTGACTTGTGAATTTTTTAAGTGATTCTTCCAGCTTGTCTTGGCCGAGTTTTGATCACTTGAAATTAAAAAACAGCCCGTTTGTCTTTGGGAGATTCACTAGACAGATTGGAACAAACATGTATAAGAATTAGAAATGAGGTAAGTTGGTTAGTTTTGTAAACCAACACCAGGGCCCAGTATTGGGCATGCTGGTCATCCTGAAAGACTTGGGAGACATAGTTAGATAAAGGCAATTAATCTCACGACAATGGCTCATCATTTTGAGGTTTATTATTTTTAGGTTTTTTTTCATCCAATATATTTGATTATATCCCCTCAACTCCTCCAAGACCCAAGTTCAGATACTTCCTCTTTCTAAAACAAAACCATAATCAAAACCAAACAAAAACAACACACACAAAAAAATGGAGTCCATTTCTATAAGCTTTTCCTATAGAATCTTCTCAAAAATGATCCTTTAAAATGTCCAAATTCTCCTACCTCCTCTTTTCAAAATATCTGAATAATATGGAACTCCTTGACTGTGCATGAAGTTCTTGCTTTTGCATGATATTAATTTATTATTTAAGTCCTCTGAAAATTTCTACTATTAATTAACTTTTCTGCTGAGATCCTTACAATATACTAAACTTTTGAAACTTATTATTTCAATTGTCAAGAAATAACACTTTAGGAATAATAACTTCAAAAGGAGAAATATCCAGCCTTTCTTTTAGAAGTCTAAACCTGAAATGTAATAATATAACAAAATATTTTCCAAACCTTACTGTAATTGTATATTCGAAATCTCTTCAGTTTCAGTTATATCTTATTAAACATTTATAATCACAGGTACAATGTATTTATCTATATATAATATAGTTATATTTTCCATAAATGTATTTATATCCTTTAATACTAATGATTAATTACATAACTGCCACATAGCAACTACATTTCATAATTAAATGTCTGCAGAGCAGATTTCCAATTGGTAATTGTGACATTTTGAAAAATAATTGATATGATTTGCAAGGGTACATTCAAACAATTACTATTAAAATAAAATAAACACTTTCTTACTTTAGAATATTTAAGACCACATAAATTAAGGCTGGTTTAAATAAAATATGACATGACATTTTAGGGTAAATTTGACAGGTTAAAATGATATTTCAAGAAAAAATAAATAACAGAAATCTCTTGAGATATTCCATTTAAAACTGAGAAGACAAAAGACCAATTTTTGATGATAGCAAATGCTTTTTTTGTAAGAGGATTTATGATAAGATAGCTGATAGATTGTCCAAAACAAGAAGAAATGCAGTAAAACGGAGACTTAAAATTAAAGCTAAATATCATAGTCATTAGTCCTCTGGTTTATGCTGAAAAATTACTATAAAATGTAAGAAAAATCAATGGCTAGTGGCTCTTAAAAATGAATCACTTCTTGCTATTTCCCTCATCCTGACTACTGGTTGGGTTTTTTTTACAACAGTCTGTGAAATCCAGCCTGAGCCATATGCTGCTATTTACTGATAAAAATAACAAGCTGTTGGAAAGTACCAAAAATTTCCTTTGACACCTTTTCTAGAGCACAGTGTGTCTCTTTATGATTCAGGCTGTCTATGTAGCCTGTTACTGAAATCAGGCTTAACAGGGATGCCATATTTAATGTAATTTTAAGATATAATGATCAAAAGGAAAAGTCATTATAAAATAAGAATATGGATATCTTCTACAACCGTCTAGATAGACAACCAAGGAAACAGATCAGGTTTGTCTCCCTTTGTGATTTCTTTATTGTTTCTAATTAAATTTTTAGATCTTGGATGGTTTTGTTCAATTCCTTCACTTGTTTGGTTGTGTTTTCCTGTATTTCTTTAAGGTACTTATGTGTTTCTTCTTTAAGAGCTTCTACCAGTTTGCCTGTGTTCTCCTGTATTTCTTTAAGGGAGTGATTTATGTATTCCTTAATGTCCTCTATCATCATCATGAGATATAATTTTAAATTAGAATCTTGCTTTTTGGTTGTATTGGGCTGTCCAGGACTTGCTGTGGTAGGAGAACTGAATTCTGATGATGCCAAGTAGCCTTAGGTTTTGTTACTTACATTCTTGTGCTTGTCTCTCCCCCTCTGGTTATCTCTAGTATTATCTGGTCTTGCTATCTCTGACTGGATATTGTCCATCTTGTGAGCTTGTGGTCCTGGAGACAAGCTCTCTCTGAGCAGGATTGGGGTATCAATAGCTGTGGCATAGGGTCAGCACAAATGGTATCTTATAAAATTAAAAAAAAACCTTTTGTAAGGCAAAGAATATTGTCAATAGAATAAAACGGCAACCTACAGACTGTGAAAAAAAATCTTTACCAATCATATATTTGATAGAAAGCTAAAATCCAATATATATAAAGAACTCAAGAACTTAGACTCCAGAGCACTGAATAACCCTATTTAAAAAATGGGGTACAGAGCTAAAGAAAGAATTCTCAATTGAGGAATATTGAATGGCTGAGAATCACCTAAAGAAATGTTCAACATCCTTAGTTATTAGAGAAATGCAAATAAAAATGACACTGAGATTCCTCTTCACACCAGTCAGAATTGCTAAGATGAAAAACTGAGGTGACAGCCGATGCTGGCAAGGATGTGGAGAACGAGGAACACTCCTCCATTACTGGTGGGATTACAAGTTGGTGCAACCACTCTGCAACAATCAGTTTGGTTGTTCCTCAGAAAACAGGACATAGTACTACCTGAGGACCCAGCTATACCACTCCTGAACATATACCCAAAAGATGCTGCAACACAGAACAAGAACACATGCTCTACTATGTTCATAGAAGCCTTATTTATAATAGCCAGAAGCTGGAAAGAACCCAGATGTCCCTCAACAGAGGAATGGATACAGAAACTGTGGTTCATTTACACAGTGGAATACTACTCAACTATTAGAAACGAAGACATCCTGAGTTTTGCAGGCAAATGGATGGAGCTAGAAAATATCATCCTGAATTAGGTAACTCAGACCCAAAGGACATGCATGGAATAAGCACTAATAAGTGGATATTAGCCGAAAAGGAAAAAAAAAAAGTACAGAATACCCAAGATACAGTTCACAGAACTCCAAAAGGTCAACAAGCTGAAGGGCTCAAGTGAGGAAACCTCAGTCACACTTTAGTGGGAGAAGAAAGCAATCACAAGGGGGGAGAGGTGACCTGGGAGAGGGGAAATGGACAGGAGGGGTGGGGGCTGGTGTCTTAGTCAGGGTTTCTATTGCTGCACAAACATGATGAACAAGAAGCAAGTTGGGGAGAAATGGGTTTATTCAGCTTACACTTTCATGCTGCTGTTCATCACCAGAGGAAGTCAGGACTGGAACTCAAGCAGGTCAAGAAGCAGAAGCTAATGCAGAGTCCATGGAGGGGCGTTTCTTACTGGCTTGCTTCCTTCTGGCTTGCTCAGCTGGCTTTCTTATAGAACTCATGACTACCGGTCCATAGATGGTACCACTCACAAGGGGCCCTCTCCCCTTGATCACTAGTTGAGAAAATGCCTTACAGCTGGATCTCATGGAGGCATTTTCTCAACTGAAGCTCCTTTTTCTGTGATAACTCCAGCTTGTGTCAAGTTGACACAAAACCAGCCAGTACAGTGGATATGAGTGGAACATAATGTGGTATTCAGTGGGGCAAAAGGACTGAAGCCCTGAGGGCCAGCAGAAAGAATGGAAACAGGCAACCTTGGGAGGTAAGAGGTTGAGAGGACCCTCCAGAATGTACAAAAAACTTGGCAGGTGAGAGACTCCAAGGAATAAAGGGAAGGACCTTAAACAAAATGCCCTACGGTGGGGAGAGCAAACTCCTAGAGCCCACCTACAGAAGAAAGTCATGGCATCAAGTGATGGGGTTGCCATACCACAGTCAAAACGCTGACCCATAATTGTTCCTGTCTGAAAGAACTGCAGGGAAGGAAATGGCTGTTGTGCTCACTGAGAATCTAACTTTTAATATTTGTTACAAGTATTTTCCTTATAATTTGAAGCTTACAACAAATATTAAAAACAAATGTAAAATAGTGCATGTTTTCATTATTTTACACTTACATCTAAAATTAACACACGCATATACAAAATTCTTCCAAAATTCTCAGTTAGAATTCAACATAAAAAGGAGTCTCCAAGACAAGAATATGGAAGAGTCGAGCTCAGCCTCTCACAACCCAGAAAAACAATGCAAACACAGCAATATCAATACAGAGAAGGAGATGACAGTGAGGTCCCTCTGACCCAGTAGCTAGCCAGTCTAGCTGAATTGATGAACTTCAGCTATGAATAGAGACTATGTCTCAAAAATTAAAATGGATAGTAACTGAGAAAGAGAGTTGGCATCAACCTCTGTTCTTTATACTTGCTCACACACATATACATACAAACCATACACTTGCACAGAAAGGAAAGAGGAAAAGTTGGAAGAGAATTAGGAACTCCACATTAAAGTGTAACATGCTCTTCCTTAAATGTGATTTCTATCCCACACTACAATTTCTTGGTTTCGTAACTCATAGGGGAACAGTAGATGGGTCTGCCTTTCCACTCACGTTTTATTTAAAAGGGAAGTCTAGTGTATCTGTCTGGCGGCCTTGTAAGGGGACAGCTTTGAGAAGGGAGTCAAGAAAAACCCCTTGTTTTGGGAAAAGACTTTTGCTACCATCTTCACACTCTTTGTGTCACGTTAGGAAAATAGATATCTCAAAATACATTTTAAAAGACCTAAAGTAATTCCTAAGTTTACACTTTTAAGGGAAAAATTATGACTTCTAAGTGTATTAGTAACAAATATCAAAAAGAAAAATTACATATTTTAGAGTATGCCTTTGCTTTGTATCCTGTAAAACAATATTAATACTTTTTAAAAAGAGTGGCTTCAAAATGAGATTTGCAAGGACCACACAATTCCAATTGAAGCCCTTCATAAGTTTCCCCATCTATGTGTGCCACAGTACAATGTTAAACAATATAATATACCCAGTTCACACAACATCTTTGAACATTCTGAGTTCAAAGACCCATCTGGGATAGGTGAAATTCAGGTCCCAGCACCTCCCAAGTGGATGGGAATAGAGTTCACAGGTGAACTAAAGTCAAAGAGTTAATTGCCTGGGTGCTGGCAGAGTTGATCTTGCTTTACTGAAAGAGAAACTGCAGAATAAAGAAGGGCATGGATAACAGAACACAAGTTCACTTGTTAGAAAAATAATCCTTTTATAACTCAGGCAATTTAAACCCTTCTGCAATAGGAATTCACTTAAAAATATATAGCTATCATAAAATACTTTCAGATGTTCAATGGCTTGCTCAGAACTGTTTCAAAACTATTTGAGGTTCACAGGATAGGAAATGGATAAATCAGTATCTACAGTGTATGGGTCAACACCCATTTCTTGATCCATAAAAATGGGATTTTAAACAAAATTATTAAAAATCACAGGCCATTATTCTGTAGTCATGGGGTGATTCAACAAGTATATAGCTGCATCATATAACATCATCAGAGAACCAATATGATGACTTTTTTTACTTATATTTTAAAGATGAATCTACAGCTAATTTTCAGGGCTATCAGTTTGCTCTAAATATGGACAAAAATTATATTGTAATAAAATATTATTAAATTATAGTCTTGAATTTTAAGAAAGAATGCATTTAAATTGTATTTATACCACTATAAATCATTATTTTGATATTAATTTCTCCAAATGATTACTTGGAGTATTAAGTGTTTTTATGTTTTAATATGCATACATATATATAATACACGTTGATTAAGTCCAATCCTCATTTTTTCTCATTAAATTTATCCTTATCATATTTCACCACTTTCCCCACCTTTCTTTATTTTGTGTTTGTTCTCTCTGGGTTGTGTCTCTCAGTTTCTATCTCCCTTTCTCTACCATCTTTCACATCTCTCTGTCTCTCTGTGTCTGTCTCAGTTTCTCTTTGCTTTCCCTCCCACACTCTTTTTCTCTCTTATACACAAACACACACAACTCTCACAAAGACACACACAGAACTCACTAATCTATGGGAATTATGATAAGAACGTGGAGGTGAGTTTATTGCTATGTCCATTTAACAAAATAACAGTACTAAGTTCTTCCTTCATTGATTTAAAATAATCAGTGACAAAAGCCTGAATCTCAATGGAATACTGAAAGATTCAGATTTAATTTTCTTTAACATGTGGTGTCTTGTAATTTAATGTTATGGAACTATTTCTTAGGGGTCATTTCCATTTGTTAAAATAGCACATGCTTTTCTTAAACTGACAAAACCCTTATAATTTGTTCATAACTATCACCTGCAAAATTATCAACTCCTCACAGGATTTTCATGGAGCAAAAAAACAAGACAGGAGTAAATGCACAGTATATAGTAAGATTGCTTTCTGTAATGTGTGTAAAAGAGGTTTCTGGTGATTATAAATACACAGTGGAGTAGAGGTAAACAAATATATTCAGTCCGCTGAGATGGCCTCTGGCTGGGTTTACTATGTGCTGTAATGCATGTTATAAGAATTTATAACCTTCATAAGCATATCTAGTGTTGTGTGTATTTCACTTACAGTCAGAAGGCTTCCCTGGATACCCACAGCTTCTCCCATTGACTCATTTGACTTCCACACATGTCAGAATCATCTGACTGCTGGACATTTCCAGAAGCTATAACTTACAAAGACCTCTAACCTAAAGACTGAGCAATTACTACATATATTTTAAAATTCTAGAGTAATAGTACTCAGAGAAAAATTTAGAATATCTTTTTATCTTAGACTATGTATGGCTTCTTGATATTCCTAACTAAAAACTGGTCCCACATTAGTTTTCTCATTATGTAATTTGCTTCATTCAGTTTTCTTTGTCTGATGTTATTGGGGAGTGTTCCACTAAAGCTCTCCAAATTGTTGTGTTTTATGTTTTTGTTTTGTTTTGTTTTGTTTTGTTTTTTAGGTTAGTAGATCTTTCTTGGAAAAAGGCTACAAGGTTGTGTTGGTCTTTTGGGGGGGGTTACGTAGAAACTATCCAATGTGCTAACTCAGGCCCACGTTTGACTGTGCCTTGGTGTTGGGAGCTGAAGCAGAGATGAAGTCTTCATGCTGCTCCTAGGAACCTGACCCCACCAAGCTTGGCACAGCCTTGCGGTATCTTCTGAGAACTGGTCACAATTGTTTGAAGATTACTTGTTCCCCATGCTCTGGGAACTGGCCGTTCTGAAGATCGATGAGTCAGAGCGACCAGAAACCACAAGCTCCCTTCTTCCCATTCCTCCCTTTGCCTCAGTCCCATCCCTCCCTTTGCCTTACTTCTGCTTTAAAAACAGCCTATGTTTCAAGAATAAATGAGACCTTGACAAGGTTTTGCTTGGTCTCGCTCCTCTTTTTCGCCCGTTTTTCTTTCAGGCTTGGTCCCCCTCGACCCCATGAATAACGAGGTCCTGCAGGGCGGGACACCTTGGCTCACCTTTCAATGCTTCTCAGTTTTAGAATAATAGTTCTATGTTACTGTTCACAGTTTCACAGTAATGCGGTGTCTCTGTTCCTACTTCTTGTTGAAGGACCAGTCTGTACTATCTGGAGATAAAGCATGGATGAAGCTAGAGAGGTCTATAAATCATGCAATATTTACTGCTGTTGTACAGTTTAAAGTGTGAACTAAAAATGATCTTAAAAGGCATAATACAAAATTAAATTATGCTTCTTTTCAAATGGTTTATGTTAAAACACTTAACACATTGGTTTAAGTGCTATTTGTTGCTTATGTATTAATAGTATAAATATATTCAAGAAAACAATATGATATAGTAGTATATCTCATACTAAAAGAAGCAAAATGGTTTATTTAATTCATGGAAAATTGTGATATGTGTGTGTGTATGCACGTTTAGTGTATACTCTCAGTGGCTTCGAATAATGATAAAATTAAATACAACGCAGATAAATTGGTTATACTTTTTTTTTTCTGTTTTAAGAGTAGTGGCTGCTTGCTTGATATAGAGAGTTCATTTGCTCTCAGAAAATACAGTGTGGAAGCTGTTGAAATAGCAATCGCATGGAGTAAAGCTTTGTCCTATCCATTTTCAAAGCTGATGGCAAGTTCTTGTGTCCTCATAATGTGCTTTAAAATGTATATTCTTAACCCTAGGAAAGAGATCAGGAGTCATAGATGCAAGCATCACCAACAGAATACAAGGGATAGAAGAGAGAATCTCAGGTGTAGAAGATACCATAGATAACATTGACAAAACAGTCAAAGAAATTGCAAAATATTAAAAGCTCCCAACCCAAAATATCCAGGAAATACAGGACACAATGAGAAGACCAAAGCTAAGAATAATAGGTATAGTAGAGAGTGAAAATTCCCAACTTAAAGGGCCAGTAAATATTTTCCTCAAAATTATAGAAGAAAACTTCCAGAAACTAAAGAAAGAGATGAACATAAACATTTAAGAAGCCTACAGAACTCCAAATAGATTGAACCAGAAAAAAAAAATTTCCTGTCACATAATAGTCAAAACACCAAATGCACAAAACAAGGAAATATATTAAAGGCAGTAAGGGGAAAAAGTTAAGTCACATATAAAGGCAAACCCATCAGAATTACACCAGACTTCTCACCAGAGACTATGACAGATCACATTCAAACCCTAACAGAACACACATGCCAGCCCAGGCTGCTATACCCAACAAAACTCTCAATTACCATAGATAGTGAAACCCAGATATTACATGATAAAACCAAATTTACACAATATCTTTCCACAAACTCAGCCCTACAAAAGATAATAGATGAAAAACACCAATACAAGGAGGGAAACTACACACTAGAAAAAGCAAGAAAGTAATCTTTCAACAATCCCAAAAGAAGATAGCCACATAAGCTTAAAAGTAACCAAAAATAACAGGAAAAAATGATCACTATTCCTTAATATATCTTAACATCAATGGACTCAATTCCCCAATAAAAAGACATAACCTAACAGACTGGATACACAAACAAGACCCACCAGTTCACTGCATAAAGGAAATGCACCTTAGGATTAAAGACAAACACTACCTAACAGGAAAGGGCTAGAAAACTATTTTCCAGGCAAATAGTCCAAAGACACAGGTAAGAGTAGCCATTCTAACAACAGATAAAATCGACTTTCACCCAAGAGTCATCAAGAAAGATAAGGAAGGACACTTCATCCTCATCAAAGGAAAAATCTACCATGAAAATCTCTTAATTCTGAACATCTATGCTCCAAATGCAAGGGCACACACATTCATAAAAGAAACTTTACTAAAGCTCAAAGCACACATTGAACCTCCCACAATATTAGTGGAGACTTTAACACCCCACTCTCATCAATGTACAAATATTGGAAACAGAAACTAAACAGACACAGTGAAAGTAACAGAAGCTATGAACCAAATGGATTTAATGGATATCTATAGAACATTTCATCATAAATCAAAAGAATATAACTTCTTCTCAGCACTTCATGGTACTTTCTCCAAAATGGACCATGTAATTGGTAATAAAACAAATCTCAACAGATATAAGATTGAAATAACCCCATGCCTCCTATCAGATCACTATGGATTAAGGCTGGTCTTCAATGGCAACAAAAACAATAGAAGGCCCATATACACATGGAAGCTGAATGATGCTCTACTCAATGATAACCTGGTCAAAGAAGAAATAAAAAAAAAGACATTAAAGATTTCCTAGAATTAAATGAAAATGAAAGTACAAAATATCCAAACTTATGGGATACAATGAGTCTTAGTCAGGGTTTCTATTCCTGCATAAACACCATGACCAAGATACAAGTTGGGGAGGAAAGGATTTATTGAGCTTACACTTCCATGCTGCTGTTGATCTTAAAAGGAAGTCAGAACTGGAACTCAAGCAGGTCAAGGAGCAGGAGATGATGCAGAGGCCATAGATGAATGCAGCTTACTGGCTTGCTTGCTTCTCCTGGCTTGCTCAGCCTGCTTTCTTATAGAACCCAAGACTATCAGCCCATAGATTGTACCACTCACAATGGACCTTCCCTGCTTGATCACTAATTGAGAAAATGCCTTACTGCTGGAGGCATCTTCTCTACTGAAACTCCTTTCTCTGTGATATCTTCAGCTTGTGCCAGGTTGACACACAAAACTAACCAGTAAACAATGGAACAGGTGTTAAGAGGAAAATGCATAGTTCTGAGTACCTCCAAAAAGAAACTGGAAAGTTATACAATAGCAGCTTAATGGCATACCCGAAAGCTCTAGAACAAAAAAGAGCTAATACACCCAAGAGGAGTAGAAGGCAAGAAATAATCAAACTCAAGGCTGAAATCAGCCAAGTAGAAACAAAAAGAACTGTACAAAGAATCAACAAAACAAGAAGCTGGTTCTTTGAGAAAATCAACAAGATAGATAAACCCTTAGCCAAACTAACCAGAGGGCACAGAGACAGTATCCAAATGGACAAAATTAGGAATGAAAAGGGAGATATAACAACAGAATCTTAGGAAATTCAAAAACTCATCAGATCCTACTACAAAAGCATATACTCAACAAAATTGGAAAATTTGGATGAAATTGTCAATTTTCTACATAGATACCAAATACCAAAGTTAAGTAGGATTAGATAAACCATCTAAACAGTTCCATAACCCTAAGGAAATAGAAGCAGACATTAAAAGTCTCCCAACCAAAAAAACAAAAAACCCAGGACCAGATGGGTTTAGTGCAGAATTCTATCAGACCTTCAAAGAAGACCTAATACCAATAAACTTCAAAATATTCCACCAAATAGAAACAAAACAAACAATATACAATTCATTCACGATCAACTAGGCTTCTTCCCATGAATTCAGGAATGGTTCCAAACCCAGAAATCCATCAATGTAATCCAGTACATAAACAAACTCAAAGAAAAAACCCACATGGTCATTTCATTAAAATGCTGAAATAGCATTTGACAAAATTCAACATCCCTCCAGGATAAAAAGTCTTGGAAAGATCAGGAATTTAAGGACCATTCCTAAATATAGTAAAAGCACTATATAGCAAACAAGTAGCTAACATCAAAGTAAATGGAGAGAAACGTGATGCAATCTGTCTAAAACCAGAGATAAGACAAGGATGTCCATTGTCTCCCCATCTATTCAATATAGATAGCTAGAACAATTACACAACAAATGGAGGTCAAAGGGATACAAATTGGAAAGGAAGACACCAATCACTATTTGCAGATGATATGATGGTATACTTAAGTGACCCAAAAAACTCCACCAGAGATCTTCTACAACTGATAAACACCTTCAGCAAAGTGGCCAGATATAAAATTAACTAAAACAAATCAGTAGCTTTCCTATACATGAAAGAAAAACAAGCTGAGAAAGAAATCAGGGAAATGACACCCTTCACAATAGTCACAAGCAATATAAAGTATCTTGATGTGATTCTAACCAAACAAAAAAAGATCTATATGACAAAAGTTTCAGGACTCTGAGGAAAGAAATGGAAGAAGACCTCAGAAGTTGGAAAGATCTCCCAAGCTCATGGATTGGCATAATTAACACTGGAAAAATGGCCATCTTACTGAAAGCAATCTACAGATTCAATTCAATCCCGATCAAAAATTCCAACTCATTCATTCATAGACATGGAAAGAGCAATTCTCAAATTCATATGGCATAACAAAAACCCAAGATAGCAAAAACTATTCTCAACAGTAAAAGAACTTCAAGGGGAATCAGCCTTCCTGACCTCAAGCTGTATTACAGTGCAGTAGAGGAAAAAAAAAAAAACCTGCATAGTATTGGTACAGTGACAGGCAGGTAGATCAATGGAATAGAATTGAAGACTCAGAAATGAACTTGATCTTTGACAAAGAGCAAAAATCATCCAGTGGAAAAAGACAGCATTTACAGCATATGGTGCTGGCTCAACTGGAGGTCAAAATGTAGATGAATGCACACTGATCCATTCCTATCTCCCTGTACAAAGCTCTAGTTCATGTAGTTCAAGGTCCTCCACATAAAACCAGATACACTGTATCTAATAGAAGAGCTAGTGGGGAAAAAAATCTCGAACACATGGGCACAGGGGTAAAATTCCTGAACAGAACACCAATGGCTTATGCTCTAAGATCAAGAATTGACAAGTAGAATCTCATAAAATTGCAAAGGTTCTGTAAAGCAAAGGACACTCTCAATAGGACAAAACAGCAAGCAACATATGGGAAAAGATCTCTACCAATACTACATCTGATAGAGGGCTAATATCCAATATATACAAAGAACTCAGGAAGTTAGACCCCAGAGATCCAAATAACCCTATCAAAAATAGAGAACAAAGCTAAACAGAGAATTCTCCAATGAGGAAACTCAAAGGGCTGAGAGGAACCTAAAGAAATGTACAACATCCTTAGACATCAGGGAAATGCAAATTAAAACAACCCTGAGATTCCACCTCACACCAATTAGAATGGCTAACATCAAAAACTCTGGTGAGAACAGATGCTGGTGAGGATGTGGAAAAAGAGGAACAGTCCTCCATTGCTGGTGGGAATGCAAGCTGGTACAACCTCTCTGGAAATCAGTTTGGCGGATCCTCAGAAAATTGGACATAATATTTCCTGAGGACCCGGCTATACCACTATTGGGCATATACCCAGAAGATGCTCCAAGATATAATAAAGACACATGTTCCACTATGTTCATAGCAGCCATGTTTATAATAGTCAGAATCTGGAAACAAACCAGGTGCCCCTCCATAGAGGAATTGATACAGAAAATGTGGTACATTTACACAATTGAATACTACTTAGCTATTACAAACAATGACAT
Source organism: Rhynchomys soricoides (assembly GCA_019843965.1). Lineage (NCBI taxonomy): Eukaryota > Metazoa > Chordata > Mammalia > Rodentia > Muridae > Rhynchomys > Rhynchomys soricoides. Next base: position 22,092,900 of record JADRCH010000012.1, read on the forward strand.
CATGAAATTTGCAGGCAAATGGATGGAACTTGAAAATATCATCCTGAGTGAGGTAACTCAGTCACAAAAGAAAAACCACAGTATGTACTCACCAAAGAGCAGATATTAGCCTAAAAGTTTGGAATACCCATGATTCAATTCACAGCAACTGTTGGACTGACCATGGGGTCCCAGGTGGAGGAGTTGGAGGAGGGACTGAAGGAGTTGAGGGAGTTTGCAGCCCCATGGAGGGAGCAACAGTGTCAACTGGTCAGGCCCCTTGGTGCTCCCAGAGACTGGACCACCAACCAAAGGATGCATATGGAGGGACCCATGGAGCTGGCCACATATGTGACTTAGGAGGGCCTTGTTAACCATCAGTGGGAGGAGAGGCCCTTGGGCCTGAGGGTGTTAGATGCCCCATTATAAGGGAATGCCAGGGAGGGAAGATTAGAGTGGGTGGGTGGGTGGGGGAATACCCTCATTGAGGCAGGGGGAGGTGAGATGGGATAGGAGGTTTCCAAATGGGAGACATGGAAATGGGAAAACATTTGAAATATTATGTATAAAAAGAAAGAAAAAGAAAAAAATGTGTATTCTCCATTACAAACCCCTTGTATATTTAAGGTGAAAAATGTTAATGATAACAAGGGATGGATACTATGAAAGAGACATTTCAAAATTATGTATTGCATACTATCAGTTACAGGCATGTAGAAATCAGTTGTATGATCTTTTCTAAATTCTAAAGAATCTAGAAAAATGCAATTTCTAACTGAGTGATACTGAAATTTATGAGAAAAAATGTACTATCTGCCCACCTAGGACACTCTACCATACTATCCTATACTATACCACACTATCCCACACTATCCTACACTATACTACACTATCCTACACTATCCCACACTATCCCACACTATCCCACACTATCCCACACTAT
>JADRCH010000012.1:22094221-22188899 GCA_019843965.1 Rhynchomys soricoides
CTATCCTACACTATCCCACACTATCCTACACTACACTATCATACACTACTCTATACTATACTAATCTATAGTACACTACACTACACAATGCTCCTCTCCTGTACCTAACATAAATTCACCTCAATATCCTTAGTCCTTTCTAAATTACCGAACCCAACATAGTCCAGGTCTTTTCCCACTAGCTCTGAATATGATTTCCAACGCCCTTGTTTCTCAGAATACAAAGGGAAAGTAGTGCAATGATTATTTCCAACTGAAAAAGACACAACAGTTAACACTCAAAAGCCAGTGTTCACTAAACAATAAGCCTTGTCTAGTAGGATTAAAACTGCATCCACTGATGATGAAGGATTCCTTTCCTTAATACGTGTACCACTATACCTTTTGTTGACATGTGATCCCATGATTCCCTTGGTAACATGTGGTTTATGTTTCCCTTTTTTTACAAGCTTGATTTTTTTTTTTTAAAAAAGAAAGAATTGAAGAAGGACTATAAAAAGAATAACATGAAAATTGTTATGAGTGGGAAATGGAAAGGTTATAAAACTAAAACTAAAGCAAGTAAACATAACTGCTTTCTAAGAATTAGAAATCTAAGAAGAGAAGTATAAAATAGGTTAAAGTCCATTTCCTTCTGTAGCACAAACTCCAGTGTGCTTCTCTGTCCAATTCTAAATGCTGTGACTCTCTTATTCCACATCAACATCATGATACCTATATACAAGTACTACAATAATCAGTATAAAATAATCCATATTCTACTTAATTATTGAAAATATAGTTTTATGTTTTATATAAAATGTTTTAAAAACCATCAAAATATATAATCATAATTAGCAAAATCTATACGAAATTTACTGAAAAAGTTATAAAACCATACAGAAATCAGCAAATATTTTTAGGAGGGGCAACTTAGCAATGTACAGAGACAAAAATTCTACATTGTTTCTTCTTAATGAACTCTAAATCATAAAAGTGTTTCCCTGGGCCTGTCAAATGATACTTAAAATTCATGAATAGTGGAAACAATTGAGAATTTCTGAAAATTATGGAAATGAATAGAATGGAGATTAAATGTCAGAAATTACAGAAAGGGGCAAATCTCAGAGGAACATATCTGAGTTGTAGAAACATTAAGCTAACAAGGAAGGTTGATTAATCAATTGTTTTCCTGACACATGGAAAATAGTTATCTGTGATACAGCAAAAAGTGCATAAACACCAGAGGTTTCTGCTGTTCAGCATATGACATAAGCAATGCTCTTTATCACAGTACCTGAAAATGGAGTTAAATTTTTAAAGCAGACAGTGTCCTTTTACACAAATATTAAATAAAATTATTAGCATAATATTAGCATCTTACTAATATGAAAGTATCTATACAAAATTATGCACTATGAAATCCCAAAGAGGCTTCTAACTGGTAACTATTATTCTATTCTTATTGTCTGTAATGAATTTTATAGTTCAGATGTTTCAAAAAGTTAGCATGGGACTATTAAAATAAAAATATGTGTATTATGCATTCCTTCGAAAGTAAATTAAATAAATATAGCTAAAGGTTTAAGGACCAAAGAGAGAGGACAGCAGTAAAGGTCCCAAATACAAATTTTATAGTAGAAATGATTATCAATATGAGCAAATAATTCATATCAATAAGAAAACATCATCAATAGCTATTTTTCAGCAATGCTGTATGAAGGGTGTACTGTATCAGAAATTCATTTTCAGTAGTCTATATTTCACCAATCATTACACTACACTGTACATTGTAGTAATTTATTTATCTTTGCATAAACAGATTTGCTTTTAGTTACATTTAAATCACACATTTTGATGAGTGTTGAACACATGGGATTACTCAGAAAAAAAATAATTCCAATTAAAATAATAAGCACTTATACTTTTGGCTCCATTAGGTATGTTACCTACTGTATATCCTTAATCATCTAACTTGTGTTTTCTAATTTTTATGTTTGTGAACAAATACACTTGAGAATTGCAGAATACTGCCAGAAGTTTGTCACAATCTAGAAGATCTAGCAATAGGTATGAAAAGTGTGCAGTATGCAATTAAAACAATAAGTAGAATTTTAGAGGACTTTGGGTTTTGAGATGTAAATGCTATGTTAAAAATTGGAATTGGTTTATATATTTTAAAAATAAAGAAAAAGACTAAAAAAAGTCAAAAGATAAAAAAATCAAAAATATTTTAAAGATATATTTTTAATCATGTTTTATTAGATATTTAAAAATTTTGTCCCATATAATTTGTTATTTCTCCCTTACTCATTCTCTTCACAGATCTACTTCCTTTCTCACCCACCCAATGTGTATTTCTTTTCTCATCAAATATAATCTGTACTGTTCTTTTTTTTTTTTAATGGTGTATATGCAGATTTTTAACTTTATTTATTTTGATACTTTATTTACATTTCAAATGTTTCCCCCTTTCCAGATTGCCCACACTCATCTTTACTTCTTGGCATTCTCCTATACTGGGGCTTCTAACACCCTCCAGCCCAAGGGCCTCTCCTAACCCTGATGGCTAACAAGACCTTCCTCTGCCGCATATGTGCCTAGCAACATGGATCCCTCCATGTGTATTCTTTGGTTGGTGATCCAGTCTCCAGGAGCATTGAGGGGACCGGCCAGGTGACACTGTTGCTCCCTCCATGGAGTTGCAAACTCACAAAGCTCCTTCAGTCCCTTCTCCAGTCCCTCCATCTGAGATCTCACACTCAGCCTTAAGGTGGCTGTGAAGTGATTCTTGGGTATTCTGAAATTATGAGCTAATAACCACTTATAAGTGAATACATACCGTGCTCATTCTTTTGTAACTTGTTGCATTGCTGAGGATATTTTCAGGTTCCATCCATTGCCTGCGAATTTGATGAAGTCTTTGTTTTTAATAGCTGAGTAGTATTCCATTGTGTAAATATACCACATTTTCTGTATCCATTCCTTTGTTGAGGGACATCTGGGTTGTTTCCAGTTTCTGGCTATTATAAATATGTCTGCTATGAACAAAGTAGAGCATGTGTCTTTATTACATGTCAGAGCCCCTTCTGGGTATATGCCCAGGAGTAGAATAGCTGCGTCCTCAGGTAGTATTATGTTCATTTTTCTGAGGGTCCGCAAAACTGATTTCCAGAGAGGTTGTATCAGCTTGCATTCCCAGCAGAAATGGAGGAGTGTTCCTCTTTCTCCACATCCTCACCAGCATCTGCTGTCACCTGAGTTTTTGATCTTAGACATTCTGACTGGTGTGAGGTGGAATCTCAGGGTTGTTTTGATTTGCATTTCCCTGATGACTAAGGACGTTGAGCATTCCTTTAGGTGCTTCTCAGCCATTCAAGTTTCCTCAGTTGAGAATTCTCTGTTTAGTTCTCTTCCTCATTTTTTGACGGATATTTGGATCTCTGGAGTCTAGCATCTTGAGTTCTTTGTACACATTGGATATTAGCCCTCTATCAAACTTAGGATTGGTAAAGATTTTTATCAATCGGTAGGTTGCCGTTTTGTCCTATTTACAGTGACCTTTGCCTTATAGAAGCTTTGTAATTTCATAACGTCCCATTTTTCTATTCATGATATTAGAGCACAAGCCATTGGTATTCTGTTCAGGAACTTTCCCTGTGCCCATGTGTTCGAGATTTTTCCCAACTGTCTCTTCTATTAGATTCAGTGTGTCTGGGTTTTAGGTGGAGATCCTTGTTCCACTTGGACCTGAGCTTTGAACAGGGAGATAGGGATGGATCAATTTACAATATTCTGTATGCAGACAGCCAGTTGAACTAGCACCATTTGTTAAAGATTCTGTCTTTTTTCCACTAGATGGTTTTAGCTCCTTTGTCAAAGATGAAATGACCATACGTGTGCGGGTTCATTTCTGGGTCTTCAATTCTATTCCATTGATTTACCTGCCTGTCGCTGTACCAATACCATGCAGTTTTTATCACTACTACTCTGTAGTACAGCTTGAGGTCAGGGAGGCTGATTCTTCCAGAAATCCTTTTATTGCTGAGAATAGCTTTAGCTATCCTGGGATTTTTTGTTATTCCATATGAATTTGAGAATTGTTCTTTCTAAGTCTATGAAGAATTGAGTTGGGATTTTGATGGGGATTGCGTTGAATCTGTAGATTGTTTTCAGCAGGATGGTCATTTTAACTATAATAATCCTGCCAATCCATGAGCATGGGAGATCTTTGTATCTTCTGAGGTCTTCTTCAATTTTTTTCTTCATAGACTTGAAGTTCTTGTCATACAGATCTTTCATTTGTTTGGTTAGAGTCACACCAAGATACTTTATATTGTTTGTTACAATTGTGAAGGGTGTCATTTCCCTAATTTCTTTCTAAGCCTGTTTATTCTTCGAGTATAGGAAGGCTTGAGTTAATTTTGTATCTGGCCACTTTGCTGAAGGTGTTTACCAGCTGTAGCAGATCTCTGATGGAGGTTTTCAGGTCACTTAAATATACCATCATATCATCTATAAATGGTGATATTTTGATTTCTTCCTTTCCAATTTGTCTTCCTTTGACCTCCTTTTGTTGTCTAATTGCTTTAGCTAAAACTTCAAGTACTATATTGAATAGATAAGGAGAGAGAGGGCAGCCTTGCCTAGTCCCTGATTTTAGAGAGATTGCTTCAAGTTTCTCACAATTTAGTTTGATGTTGGCCACTGGTTTGTTGTATACTGTTTTTACTGTGTTTAGGTATGCTCCTTGAATTCCTAATATTTTCAATAATTTTATCATGAAGCGATGCTAAATTTTGTCAAATGCTTTTTCAGAATCTAACAAAATAACTATGTAATTTCTCTCTTTCAGTTTGTTTATATACTGGAATACATTGATGGATTTCCAGGCACTGAACCATCCCTGCATCCCTGGAATGAACCATACTTAATCATGGTGAATGATTATTTTGATGTGTTCTTGGATTTGGTTTGCAAGAAATTTATTGATTATTTTTGCATCGATATTCATAAGGGTAATTGGCCTGAGGATGTCTTTCTTTGTGGGTATCAGTGTAACTGTAGCCTCATAGAATGAATTGTGTAGTGTTCCTTCTGTTTCAATTTTGTGGAATAGATTGAAGAGTATTGGTATTAGGTCTTCTTTGAAGATCTCATAGAATTCTGGACTGAACCCTGGTGTCATGGTACTGTTTAGATGGTTTACCTGATCCTGACTTAACTTTGGTATTTTGTATCTGTCTATAAACTTGTCCATTTCATCCAGATTTTCCAATTTTGATGAGTATATGCTTTTGTAGTAGGATCTGATGAGTTTTTGAATTTTCTCAGAATTTGTTGTTATATCTCCCTTTTCCTTTCTGATTTTATTAATTTGCATACTATCTCTGTGCCCTCTGGTTAGTCTGGCTAAGGGTTTAACTATCTTGTTGATTTTCTCAAAGAACGAGCTCCCGGTTTTATTGATTCTTTGTGTAGTTCTTTTAGTTTCTACTTGGTTGATTTCAGCCCTTGATTTGATTATTTCCTGCCTTCTACTCCTCTTGGGTCTATTGGCTTCTTTTTGCTCTAGAGCTTCCAGGTGTGCTGTTAAGCTGCTAGTATATGCTCTTTCCAGTTTCTTTTTGGAGGCATTTAGAGCTATGAGTTTTCCTCTTAACACTGCTTTCTTTGAGTCCCATAGGTTTGGGTATGTTGTATTTTCATTTTCATTAATTTCTAGGAAGTCTTTAATTCCTTTCTTTATATCTTCCCCGACCAAGTTATCATTGAGTAGAGTATTGTTCAGCTTCCATGTGTATGTGGGCTTTCTGTTGTTATTGTTGTTGCCATTGAAGGCCAACCTTATTCCATAGTGATCTGATAGAAGGTATGGGATTATTTCAATCTTCTTACATCTATTGAGATTTGCCACCAATTATATGATCAATTTTGGACAAGGTACCACGATGAGCTGAGAAGAAGGTATATGCTTTTGATTTTGGATGAAATGTTCTATAGATATTTGTTAAATCCATTTGGTCATACCATCTGTTAGTTTCACTGTGTCTCTGCTTAGTCTGTGATTGCAAGATTTGTCCATTGATAATAGTGGGGTGTTGAGGTCTCCCACTATTATTGTGTGAGGTTCAATGTGTGTTTTGAGCTTTAGTAAAGTTTCTTTTATGAATGTGAGTGTCCTTGCATTCGATGCATAGATGTTCATAATTTTTTCGTGCTAGGTTTTTCGTGCTAGGTTTTTCCTTTGATGAGTATGAAGTGTCCTTCCTTTTTTTTTTTTTTTAAATAACTTTTGGTTGAAAGTCTATTTTACCCAATATTAGAATGGCTACTCCAGCCTGTTTCTTGGGGCCATTTGCCTGGAAAATTGTTTTCCAGCCTTTTACACTGAGGTCATATTTGTCTTTAACATGGAGGTGTGTTTCCTGGATGCAGCAAAATGCTGGGTCCTGTTTTTGGATCCATTCCGTCAGTCTATGTCTTTTTATTGAGGAATTGAGTACATTGATGTTAAGAGATATTAAAGAATAGTGATTGTTGCTTCCTGTTATTTTTTATGTTGTCTTTATGTTTGTGGGGTTATCTTTTTTTAAGTTTGTTGAAAGATTACTTTCTTGATTTTTCTTGGGTGTAGTTTCCCTCCTGATATTGGTGTTTTCCATCTATTATCTTTTGTAGGGCTGGGTTTGTGGAAACGTACTGTGCAAATTTGGATTTGTCATAGATTATTTTGGTTTCACCATCTATGATTATTGAGAGTTTTCTTGAGTGTAGCAGCCTGGGCTGGCATTTATGTTCTCTTAGGGTCTGTATGAGATCTGCCCAGGATCTTCTAGCTTTCATAATCTCTGGTGAGAAGTCTGGTGTAATTCTGATAGGTCTGCCTTTATATGTTACTTGCCCCCTTTCCCTACTGCTTTTAATAGTCTTTCCTTATTTGTGAATTTGCTGTTTTGACTATAATGTGACAGGAGGAATTTCTTTTCCTGTCCACTCCATTTGGAGGTTTCTTGTATATTTATGTTCATCTCTTTCTTTAGGTTAGGGAATTTTTCTTCTATAATTTTGTTGAAGATATTTACTGGTCTTCAAGTTGGGAATCTTGAGTCTCTTCTATACCTGTTTTCCTCAGGTTCTGTCTTCTCATTGTATGCTGGATATCCTAGATGTTTTGGGTTAGGAGTTTTTTGCATTTTGCATTTTCTTTGACTGTTGTGTCAATGTTTTCTATGTTATCTTCCACACCTGAAATTCTCCTTTCCATCTGTTGTATTCTTTTGGTGATGCTTGCATCTCTGACTCCTGGTTTCCTTCCTAGATTTTCTAAGTCCAAGGTTGTCTCACTTTGTGATTTCGTTATTGTTTCTATTTCTGTTTTTAGTTCCTTGATGGTTTTGTTCATTTCCTTAGTCTGTTTGATTGTGTTTTCCTGTAATTCTTTGAGGGATTTTGCGTTTCCTCTTTAAGGGCTTCTAGTTGTTTACCTGTGTTCTCTTGTTTTGCTTTAAGGGAGTTTAATGGCTATTTCTGGTTGTCAACTTGACTATGTCTGGAGTGATTTACAATCCAGGATTAGAGGGCTAACCTGTGATCTATATCAGGTGTAATGGTACGCACACATCTGATCTGTGCCTCACCTGCTGCTGAAGATCTACATAAAGACGTTAGAAGGAGGAAGATTCAATCTTCTTCGCCTGTGAGTCTTGTGGGACTAAGCAACTGATAGATCCTTGGGTTTTTATTCATAGCTACTGCTGACCATTGTAAAAGGAATTTGACTACAGACTGTAAGCCATTAACAAATCCCCTTACTATATAGAGACTACCTATAAGTTCTGTGATTCTAGAGAACCCTGACTAATACAGAGAGTGATTTATTTCCTTCATAAAATCTTCTATCATCCTCTTGAGATGTGATTTTAAGTCTGTGTCTTAAAATCTGTGTTGGGAGAGCTGGGTTCTGAAGATGCCAAATAGTCTTGGTTTCTGTTCCTTGTGTTATTGCCCTTGCTGTTCATCACCAGGTTATCTCTGGTGGTAGCTGGTCTTACTCTCTGTGACTGTGGATTCTCTTTCCTGCAAGCCTAGGTGTCAATACTCCTTGAAGACCAGTTCTCTCTGAGAGGAATATGGGTTTGGAGAGCTTTGGTGCAGGGTCAGTGCTGGGGTGCAGACAGAAACTAGAAGGATCTAATCCCCAGTTGTCTCTTGTTTTCTGTGTCCTGATGGCTCTGCAAGGGTCTCTCTTGGTCCAGTGAATTTGAAAAGAAGTGATGGTCTTGCCTGTGTTAGAAGGTGTTTTGGCACTCCTGGTATACCAACTCTCTCCTGGCACTATTTGAATATTGTGTCCTCTGTCACAGGATCTGCTCTCCAGCCACCGAAAGAAACCAGAAGTCTGCTCTTCAGTCTCTTTGTCCTCGGTATTCCAGGTGGGTCCCTCTGAGAACCAGGCTTACCCACTCTCCTGGGAGGCTATCTTTCTCCCAGTGCTATTTGACTATGGAGCCCTGGTGGCCCAGTCAGAGGTCTCCCACCACAGATGGAAACCAGAAGGCTCCTTCCTCCAGTCTGATCCTCAGTCCCTGCATCCCAGGGATTCTGGGCGAGACCTGCTTAGCAATTTTACTCTTATTATTCCCTCTCAAGAACTTTTCCACATTCCTGGCTAGCTTTCTCCCAGAGCTATTTGGCTATGGAGCCCTGGTGGCCCAGGGGTAGAGCATCTGTTCTGTTCTTATCCTTTTATTTTCATGAAATTGGAGTAAAACTTGGCCTACATATACTAGGCAACACACTTAAGGAGAACTGCCTCTCTCCCACCAGCTACCAATTGCCAACAGCTTTGAAATAAGGGATAGAACATTGTGCTAATTAAAGTAATGGAAAGAATATATAACTTTATTTTCTATAAAAATGTAATTAAAATGAAATTATAAGACTAAAATTATAGTTCACTGGAATAATCCTTGCCTAATGGATGCAAGGTTTAGATATGTTTTACACACAACTTACATTAATTGTAAGTAAAATTATAAGTAGTAATAAAGTTTATTTCATTTATTAATATTTGTTGAATCATTAATATTGGCTTTACATATTGTTTTTATGTAGAGAAGATTATGGTAGTCATCTCAACATTATATTTAAATCTATGATTTTTTTGGCTTGTAAATAATGTCATTGTTTAATAACTATTATATTCAATATATACTGTTTTCTATTTTCTCATTATTGAGTTAGGTAATGGTGTAGGATAGATTTTCTAACTCATTTCTTAATGAGATGAAAGCCACATAATCAGTTGTAGAGTTTATTGAGAAATAGTACTATAAGTTTAAATCTATTGTCTTAATAATAAAAAGAGGGGCTACGAGATGATTCAGTGTTTAAGAGGATGGTCTGCTCATCTAGAGAACCCAGATTTGATTCTTATATCAACATGGTATCTCACAACCATCTCTAACTCCAGTCCTTGGAGATCCGCTGCCTTTTCTGATATACTAAGATACCAGGGACATAGGTAGTGAAAACAAACATGCGGGAAAAACACTCATATACATAAAACAGTATTTAGAAATGAACACATAAACCATATGACCTATGTTGAATGGTAAGAATGGGATAACACATTCATAAATATGTACTACTGACTCACTTTTCCTAAGCATGATGGTTGGAATAGCATTATCATATATCTATTAAAATACCTGGAATGTAACAGTATGCAAGATTGCATTAAAAGAGCTTAGTGCTTGATGGCTCTTTCAGAGAAATAATTTTTTATTCTTCTGGCTGATTTTCCTCATCCATGAACTGAGAATAATAATGTGTCTTGTTGTCAACACTGAATACAGACAGTGATAGAAAGCTTGAGTAAGATCAGAGTTTGGCCTGTGCTCATTCAATTTAGTTGTTATCATTTTTAATACTAACAGTTTAACCTTGTGCAAAATATAAACAATCAAAACTTTAATCCAAATATATCCTATTTTTGAGTTTTTCTGAAAACTGAAAACACATAACCTTACACTTCTATCATATCGATTTATTGCATACTGAAATATGGTTGTATGCCCAATATAGAGTTACAGATTTTCATGTTTAATTTCTAGTTTTATAAAAAGTATAATATTTGATAATAATTAATTAAATCACATTCCCTAGCCATTGGAACACTCCAGCCAGATACCTGACAAGATACAGAATGAAGTTCCTTTAGACCCTGTTGAATTAGTTGAATCAGGATAACTCTCAAGAATTACATCACTAAGAAGTACAAAATAGACAATAGTGATTAGAGGGTGTAAGTCTCAAAAATTTCAACACTGTCACTAATTCAGAAAAATGTGTAACAAAGCATTCACATATTGAAAACTATAATACTCTTTAGAATAGACTATTTCTATGTTGTTATTAACATACAAATAGAAGAGTCAGTTATTAACATGAAAACACCAAGATACTGTAAGAAAGGTTAAGCTTTTGACAGTCTACTGGTGCCCAGATATTGTAGCTAATAGCTTCAGTAGTTGAAGAGTCTTGATAACTTTCCCATAATTGCAGATAGGATCCTGAAGGATGTGTCTTAGCAATGGTGCTGAAACACAGACTAATCCTCACAAATGAGTAGTGACCACTTTAAAATCACACTAGATTCAGAAAATTGTTCTCTTCAGGTTGCCCACAAGATATAAGTGTTATCTTATGGGCTTCAAGCGAGATAAGGCAAGAGTGAATCATAGAGGGGCGAACTTTTCTGAGAACCACCAAAAAAAAAAAAACCAAAAAACCAAGAAGTCTGTAGGGAGTTAGGTAGGTTTAAAGCATCAACCATGACAGCTGGTAGATGGCGAACCCAAAATGAACTCAGTAGTATTTTTGTGGACTTCTTGTCTAACAATGGTTCATTTATTATTTCATTTTTTGTTTTACTAGTCTCATTTTTTTTGTGTTTTATGGTTGCTGATTTTTTTTTTTTGCTTCTATGGTGTGTGTGTGTGTGTGTGTGTGTGTGTGTATTGTGGTCTTGTTGTTGTTTAATTATCATTTAATTGTGAGCTTTTTTGTTGTTGTTACTTGCCTGTTTGTTTGTTTCCTAAAAAGAGAAATATAGAGAATGGATATAGGTAGGTGGTATGTAGGAAAAATGTGGGAGAAGAGTCAGAAGGCAAAACCACAACCAGAATGTATTTTATAATTTTTTTAATTAAAAATATAAATTCATTCCGTAAGCCCATAGTAATGGGATCTATGAAAGTTACATTTATACTATTTGTATTTCTTAATGTTCATCATGAAGAATATATGTAGCTCTCTTTCACACACATAATTCCTATGTGTAACTTCAGTTATGGAAATAGATGTAGCTTTTGAAAATAGGTGGAAACTCTGAAACTCTCTTTGAAATAGGAAATAGATAAATTTAAACTGTCATCACACAAAATGAAAGGAAACAGAATTTGGGTGAGTAGTAAGGGAAGTTGTTTTGAGAGACACTGGGAGGGAAGAATGAATGTGAGTGAAAACAATATATGAAATTCACAACCACTAAAATTTTAAATTTTGTAAAAACAAAAGAAATCCAAGTGACAAAATGAGAAAATATGAAAGATTTCTTTAGCTATCCAAAAATAAGAGTCAAATCCATCATGAGATATTATTATTCCTCAATCCGAGAGATCAAGAGAGAAAAATTTTACAGAGTGAGTTCCAGGACAGCCAAGGCTACACAAGGAAACCCTGTCTCAAAAAAAAAAAAATAAATAAAATAAGATAAAAATAAATAAATATTCACAAGACATAGAATGACTTATATAAGAAGTGAGATAATAAACTGATACAATAACTGAAAAAAGATTCTTTCTCCAACTTGATTGCAGATACCATGTGACCCAGAAAACCTTTCCTGTAAGTGTAAACCTACATGAGGGCCATACTTGAACATGATGAGCTAGAACATTTGAGTAGAATCATGCATATTAGCCAATATTACACAACATGCATGTTTACCAAAACTAAGTAGATTTCATTTTATCCTTATACCAATAGCAATTCATGTACTGCTAGGACTCCTAATCACATAAGTGCATCTTTGTGTTGAACAACAACAAAAAAATATCATGAAATAAAATGTAGAGTGTACTTCCCATTTAACAACGATGATGATGACAACAGCAAGAAAAGCAACATGTAAGCCCTGAAAGAAGATCAAACATAAATCATGGTGGCAGTAGATAACTGTCATGACCAATGAAGGCATTGAATTTGAGGCTAATTCTACTTTGTTATTTGAATTGACACCAGTAAAGTTTTAGTGAAATACTAAAAGCTGTATTAAAATCAACAACCATAATTTTTGTTACGCTGGAATATTTGAACAAATTTGAACAAAACCAAAAAGCTCTCCTACTATGAATGTATTTAGCACCCCTCAAAATCAAGAGTTTATAACTTATCCTTTGAAAATCAGTTTCCTCATCCATAATAAAAAACATAAATCTATTCCATAAATTGGCTGCAAAGATTCGCTATGATAACGTACAAGAAGCACATATCTAGTTCTCTACAATAAATATTTATAATAGTAAATAAATTTCATGTATTTTCCTAAGATGTGTATATTTTACTTCCTTAATTGTTTCCATTTTTAAAATGGAAAAAAGTTGAAATTTACATGATTGGCTCATTTATGTTTACAAAATAATTTGAAACATATAACTTCATTTTTGTGAGTACATATACTATTCTATGTACACACACATATACTGAGACTCCCAGACCTGTTTTCACAGTATATAACAGAGTATGACAACAACTGCTGAGCAAAAAGTTTACATAGTTTATTTTTGTCAAATTTATTGACCCTAAAACCATCTGTCCTGAACTGAAATGATCAAGACTGTCAGCATTTGCTTTATTAATGTGATAATGAGTGATATACCACAGATATTAACTCAAATATCTAATGTAAATGGTACCAAAATAGTCAGGGGACACTTCTCTCCCTGTTTTAAAACATAATAAAATGTGCTTAGCTTCAAAAGGACTGATTGATGACTCTGCTCTGCCTCTCAGACAAAATGTATAATATGATTACAGGAAAAGAGACTATTCTTTCAACTCATAATGTTCTTTTAACATGTATTTATTCTGTAGTACATGAATGATTATTAAATATTTAGGACAGAATACTATATAAAATGGTAGCAATCACCTGGGTAGACGCTGCCTAGCTTAAGAACTGCAACATTCTTAGGATAGTTGATGGAGTTTGTTTGCTTAGGAAATCTCCCGTCTGCAGGTAGTTTCGAAAGTACCTTCACGAATTTACATGATATATTCCTAAATCACTAAAATGTGTCCACTCATTTGCATATACTAGAATAAGGGTGAAAATTTTTTTAAATTTTAATTTATGTGGCGTTTATTAAGTTGTAAAACTACAGTATGCTTTCTATTTGTCTGAAATATATCCAGATAATGCCATATTTGAGTGCATCTTTAGTCACATGCTGTCTATGACTACTGGCTTTGTAGATAATATTAATAGCCAAGAGGGATGCTTATACCTTTCAACCCTTTACTATTTAGTTACTCATATATGCTAAATAGTATGCTCATATATGCTTTTGTTCCTATAATTTAACATCTGATTCTGGAAATGCCCTTTTTCTGAGACATACAGAATGTTGATACACTAAAATTATTTTAAAACATATCTGAATATTTTTGAAAATGTGAAATTTTAATCTTTATTGTTTCAAGTTCAATGCATCTCTATCAAATGGATCAATTTGGGCTCCTCATGCAATCAGACATTTGGAGAGAAAGGGCAAGCTCAAAAGGGATGGGGGGAAGCAGACTTGAGTATAGCATAATCCAATCCTGTGCCTTTGAATGTTCCTCTGCTTGTGTAGATAAAAGCATCTCAGATATCTAGGTTTCTTATATTGATTACCATTGTCACTACTTTCTGTATTTATCCCAGGGTTGACTTTTGTGTGTAGAGGAAACACACCAGAAATATAAACTAAATTATGAAGCCATCATTAACAAAAGCATTTCAAATCATTCAACCATCAAATTATCCTTCAACTTGTTGAATAAGACCAATTTTATAAAAACTAAGCTTTTATAACTAGATGCACTTCACACTTTGATTTGTATGTACAGTCTCTTCCACAAATAGTTCCAGATACTTAGGAAAATAATAATGGATGTTGATGTTACACTATCTAAGTTTGAAAATGCATTCTTCATTATCAGTATACAAGCTTTGGGTGCTCCATTTTCTCATTTATGAATAGAAAATAATAAGGATAAGAAGAATACATTTCTTCAGTGGATTATAATATCATGATGTTAAAATTGAACCTGGAACAAAATTGGATCAATTAAAAAACTCAAATTGCACTCTGTATTCATATTATATTTCAATATGATATGAATAGTTTCCATCAAAGTTGAATCTTATTATCTAAATTTTCTTTAAACCCCTAAAATAAATTTTAATTGAATTTATATATTTATAGTTATAATATTTAATACACGATATATGCTTGTTTTTAAGAAAATCTGTGATATATTTTGATAAATTGTCTTATTGAGCATTGGAGAGATGATGTAATCAATAGTGTGTCTTTCATGAAAATAAAAGGGCTTTGAGTTCATATCTTCAGCATTTTGTTGCATGCCATAATCTCAATACTGAGAAGAAAGAGAAGTCAGATTCTCAAATTTTATTGGCCAACTAATCTATCAGAATACTTCAGTTACTGTTTTTATGAGAATTCCTGTCTTAAAACTTATACTAAATAAGAAACTGAAGACTTCCAGCACAAAACTCTGACCTCCATTCTTGCATGATGCTCTCACACACCTGTACATATATATATCCAGGTTTGCACTCATATGCACATTTATAAGACATCACCAAACACATACAAATTATGTTTATAATTTATAATAGATCCTTTTAAACATTTGCATACTTGTTTAAATTTGAGTGTTTGGGGTTTTCTTCTATACTTATAACATAACTATCTCTTTAATTTTTATTTATACGTGTTACTTTCAAACCCAGTTACCCTGTGTTTGATATTATAGCACTTAACTATTTACCCACATTTGAAAAACAAAATGGCTTCACTGATTTTGTACAGGCAAAGGAATATTGTTCTACAATACAGTAGTGTGAGATACTACTTTTGAAAATAAATGGAGGAAGATCAAATGTGAATTACTAAATGAAAAAAAAAAAGGCTGAAATATCACCACATGGTAAGAACAAATGCATAGCTGTGCTAAAACGGTACTACATAGATATGGTAAAAAGCATACTGGTTGCCAACAGTAAGAGGGAAAAATGAACTGGCAGAACATGGGTTTTGTGTTTCTTTTGTTTTGTTTTATTTGTTTGTTTTGAATATTAACCAGTTCATTCTGTACAGCAATGCAATTGTAAGCCAATATCCATCTGTCCAGCACCATTAATGTACAACCTCATAAGAAAATATTCAACCTCCTAAGAAACCTTAATGTATACCACAGTCTCCATGATATTGCTATAGCAGCAGAACAGGTGATGATCATGAAAATGTAGACTACCTATATACAAAGCAGAGGTTATAGTGTCATTGCTGTGAAGAGACACCATGACCAAGTCAACTCTTTTAAGGGACAGCACTTCACTGAGGCCAGTGTACAGTTTCAGAGGTTCGATACATTAACATCATGGCAGAAAGCATGGCAAAATCCAGGCAGACACTGCTGTAGAAAGATCTGAGAGTTCTTCATGTTGCTCCAACTGCAGCCAGGAGAGACTAACTCTTGCCAGACATGCACATATACATGAGACCTCAAAGTCCACCCTCACATTAACTACTTTTTCCAACAATTCCACACCTACTCCAACAGTCCAGACCTCCTAATAGTATCACTCCCTAGGCCAAGCATATTCAAAACACCACATGTTACTCTCTGGTCCACATAGGTTTGTTCAAGCACAGGAGTCTGTGGGGGCAATTCCTAGCCATAGAATAATAATAATAAAAATACATTTAGTCCACTTAATCTATAGAAATCTCAACAATGCTTAAATCATATGTTTAAATTCACTTCTGAGATTTTTTAAATCACTTAACTGTAATCCCCTAAAAAAGCAAACAGCAGATTAAATACCTCGAACATCACAGAATATGCCTCATCATTCCAAAACATTATAGTGAAGAAATACTGGAATAAAGCAAGAAAACAACAGCAACAACAACAACAACAACAACAACAACAACAACAAAAAACAGCTGGGCAAACTCCAAACACTGCATCTCTATGTTTGATTTCAACATGTTCTTTGGGTCTACAGTGCCTTTCATCTTTGTTGACTGCAGCACAGTTCTTTGGTTTTGTCTGTTTCCACTCCCTGTTAACAGCTTTCTTTAGCTGGTATCCCATGTCTCTGACATATTGAACATCTTGGAGCAATGTTACAGCATTTTGTTTCAGTGTCTAGGAACCACATATGATCTGGGTTCCCCAAAAGGGCTTGTGTCATATTTCCACCTCTTCCCTCCTTAGTACTCCAGGGACTGGTTGACTCCACTTTACTGCTGATGCTGTTTGTGGTGGTCCTTCTATGATACTGGCATCTCTAATACACTAGTGTCTTCTGCTGCAATTAGGCTTCACCAATAGCTACTGATATGCTCTCTTCATGGTGCCAAACCTCAACTTCTTTGCATGACTCCTTCAGTGCAGGACCACCAACTGCAACCACTATATCTCTACTTGGAACTTGCTCTGAACCTGACAAAAGGCAGCCATATTTGTCACCAAAATATTACAAAAAACAATCTCTAGGCTACATACTAACATTCTTCTCTTCTGACTATCTTGATCCAGGCCCCAGCAGTTCAAATCACTTTCAGCACCAGTGTTTTCCACAGTCCTACTAGGATGGTCCATTAAGCCCCACTAAAAGAATTCTACTGCTTTCCTAATCCAAAGTCCAAAAGTCTACTTTCCTCTAAACACAATCATGGTCAAGCCTATCACAGCAAAACTGGTACCAACTTCTATCTCAGATATGGCTTCATTGCTATAAAGAGAAACCACAATGAAGGCACCTACTATAAAGGACAACATTCAATTGGGGCTCGATTACAGGTTCAGAGCTTGAGTCCATTATCATTATGCAGGATCCAGGCAAACACTGTGCTGTAGAAAGATCTGAGAATTCTGTATCTTGATCCAAGTGCAGCCAGGAGAGACTGACTCTTGCCAGACATGTGCATATACATGAGACCTCAAAGCCCACCTCCGCAAACCACTTGCTCCAACAAAGCCACACCTCCTAACAGTACCATTTCCTATAGGCCAAGCATATTCAAACCACCACAACTGTCTTTTTGCTGAAGTTCGCTGTTTAATAAGTCACTTTGTCATGGCTTATTGAAGTAAATTCTTATGTTTAGCTTCCTCCATAAATTATATGTTAAACCAGGTTTATTATAATAGATTAAAAATGAGCTGTATACATTGATTAGAAATCCAGACTAGAATTGAAAAAAATAAAAAATAAAAACCTCACGTGTTATGCAAACCTAAATAAATGGGTTTACCAAAATCACCAGTGCTTCTAAGATGAATGCTGACCACTCAGAGGGTCAAATATTTAACTATCACTAATTATGATAGATATAATTTTAGTCCCTAATTTTAGTTTCAGTAATGAGACAGTCATGCTAATGGATAT
Organism: Rhynchomys soricoides; assembly: GCA_019843965.1. NCBI lineage: Eukaryota > Metazoa > Chordata > Mammalia > Rodentia > Muridae > Rhynchomys > Rhynchomys soricoides. Next base: position 22,111,959 of record JADRCH010000012.1, read on the forward strand.
TGGTTTCTATTAAGTTTTATAAACACTCTATTATTTATATATAACAATTATTTATGCCAATATCATTTACTTTACAACCTGTATGTACTACTCTTGACAACTAAAAACAATACATCTGAGAAAAATCATTGTACTCTACACAGTCTTCCAAAGTTCTGATGACAAGTCACTGAAGGTCTTTTGAATAAGCATGTCATTAATTATTTGTCAATGTGTTAATTCATTGAGTTTGTGCCTGGGAAATCTTGCTGTTTCTAGAAATTATTTGCAAAACTTCTTGCAAGGAAGCACATGAATAGCATTTACGTATTTAATAAACTGAAACACTCTTCGTGGGTTACCAATATTATATGATTTCTGAAGCTATCCACTAGCTGTAATCACTAATCCAAGTATATTAAAGACAAACATCTTCTCACAAAATCATTTATAGGCCTGTGTATGGGAGGCTATCCATGGAGATCTCTGGCCCAGACAGGTGGGAGGGTTCAAGCAAAGTGGAAAGAGCAAGAGCAGGGAGGAGTAATTGCCTCTGCTGCCACCATCACTGTTGCTGTTGCTCTGGGACACCACACTAGTTGCACTGAGCCCAGCAGGGCTGAGATGGCTGAAGGATAACTAGCCAGTGAGTGGAGTACAGGGGAGCTTTTGGTGGCAAAAGTTTCAGGAGAGCAGTTCTCTTCCCTGGCACTGTTACAGCTCTTATGACAGACACTCTAAGACAATGGAGTAATTCTCAAACCCCTTTATTCCTTCTGAATAGGATTTTATATACAGTTTTGGGGTGGGTTGGGGTCTGACAGTAGATGCTTCATATTGGCTTGGTATGAGATGTTAGGGATGCCTTATCTACATGTGGAAGGGCTTGTATCATTGCCCCTACATGGTCACAAATCTCTCTATGGATGTGCTGTGGCTATGTGACAGGGGCCTGGTGCCAGGAGCAGGTGAAGCTCCTACTGTCCCTTCAGGGTCTCTGGGGCTTCAACCCTTAGCTCAGTTTTGCCATGCTTCCTCTCACAGTCCACTGCCATGTAGTCACTTACTGTCTTATATAGTTGCTCAAGGGATCTGTGGCAATCTGGGCTAGCTATCAAGGAACACTATATTTCAATCAATTAACAGTATTTGCTACAGATCAAGATTTTTCATTGAACAAAATACTATTAAAGATAATGAACAGCTTGTGCTTAGTAGCTCTAGGTAGATTTTGTTTTATCTATCTAGAGACTCTTTTAAAGGTGAGACAACTAATGCTCAGCTAAAATGTAATTTTCTCAAGATCTTTTCACCTATACAGTAAAAAATCTGGGACTTCAGTTCTGCCTATTTCCTAATGTCATTCACATATACACACTAAATGCTACCAAATGGGAATGCCACTCACTTAATATTATATTTCTTCCAAAAAATTTGAATCTAACCAAATTTGAACTAAAGTGCTTTATTACTGAAAACTTATGTATAGCCATCTGCACTCTAACTTAGTAGACAAAAAAACAACAAAAAAACAAAAACATAAAACAAATTAACCTTGAAACCTAACAGTATATATTTTCACAACAAATACATAAAACTCAGCATAGTAACAGAATTTTAGCCAGTCAAAAATGGTAAATGTTCAGACTAACCCATATATGGAAATCTCAGGCAAGAGTCAGTCAAGCTGATCCTGTATGAAACTTTTTGTATCTTCCTACAAATATTGTTTGGCCTCGTTGATAAGTGAAACTCCACATTTTTCTTGAATTGATGCTTTTGAGGATCCTTGGTTCTTTGCTCCAACAGTCTGCACTAAGTTTCATTATTCCAGAGAAAGCATTCTATAATTTGAGCAGGAAGGTGCTAGATAGATGTCTTAGTAGTTAAGAACACTTGTTGTTCTCATGAAGGCTCAAGTTTTGTTCCTAGCATCCACATAGCTGCTCACAACTTTCTGTAGCCTCAGTTAAAAAAAAAAAAATCAAATAATTCTCACATTCACAAGTACTCATGTGGTACACATACATGTATACAAACAAATCATTCATATACATAAAATAAAAATGAATAAAAACTAAAAAACAAGCAGAAAAACAACAATAAAACACAAATACTGTGAATACATATGAGCATATTCATTGTGTTGGTATTGCTCCTGAACATGATCAATTGTTCAATAGATATATTTACATGCAAAGTTGATTAGCGGAGAGAATCAGGGTTATTTGTATGTTAACTACATATAGTAATCACTCTGATAAAGTATAGTAGTTGTTCTGCATAAACCTCAAATCTTTGAATCCCATCTAAGAGTACATGGGTAATGTGAATAATTTTTTAAAGAAACAATTGCTAATACATTGTTAACATTTTTACTTGATAGCCATAATACATGCTGTCTATATGCTTAGAAGTCATTTCTTTCTTGTGCATGTGCATTCTTGAACGAATCTTACAAGGAATATTTAATGGAATTTTAAAATAACATAATTTATAATATTTAATAATGAAGATAATGAGTCATGAGATTGTCTTGAGCTAATTTTAGTTTAGCTTGGAAATGGTTCTTCTTATTTACTTGAAGATTTTCCAATGGTAATTTTCGCTAGATTCATGAGGTTTACAGACAAGAAAATTTTGTGCTAAAATACTACTTTCACTTGCAAAGAACAGAGAATAAAGGTAGTTGTCAATTGGAATGAACCCTAACATTAAAATGATTTTATACTGTCAAGGCTTAGTTTGGCTTTGAAAATATATCTGTCTCTTCAAGTCATTAATATTTGCTTGTGATTCTAATTTTTTAAAATTTGCTTGCTAAATGTTAATTTTTGCTTCTGATTTCTAGCCCTTTGGAATAAAGGGATAAAGCTGAAAGTTTGAAAACTCATGTTAAATGCACTAGGTCACATACTCTGACTCTATTACTCACCTACATGAACATGTGCATTTCAACAGAATTAAAATCTATAAATCTGCAAGTGATGCACTGTAAAGCTGTTTGATTTGCTCATCTGATGGAGCAAAGCAGAGCTTGATCAAAGGACTCCCCAGCAGGCTGTTCTTCCCCTTCCTTTGACCAATCCCTTTGATTTTTCCAGATCCATTTCTGCAGCTCCACCACAAATTGTATGTTGGATTGAATCATTTCACCTGGGCTTGCTCAGCTCAGGCACACAGTTGGCTTTGCTTTGATTCATCCTTTATTTTTGGCACTGAGGTTAGTTCTGTTCTTTTTCTATAACCCTTCTAATCTCCCCCACTGCTTCCTTTTCTTCTAAAGTCAGACTTAAAGTAGGATAAAACATTCTTCTTCAGTGTTTTTACCATTCTAACAATATATCTATCTGTAATGAAAGCCCATCTGTGATTTAACCACCAGAACTGAAATTTTAAGGTCCATGAACTTTATTGTATAATATTTGATTCATATACACCATGCTATGCAGACCATGAGCTAAACTGTAAATTTGCCTTCGCATTGTTTTGAGAATGAATCCCTGATTATATTTCATATGCAAATATAACGTTGGCTGCTTCTGAGATTTCCCTTTTTCTTTTTTTATTGCTTCATATGATTTAGAGTTTGTGGTGTTCTAAATTTGATTCTCTACCAAAGTCGGCAATGACTTATTCTTAACTTAGGAAGCATTTTTATATTTTTAATGGACTGACTATAATAGGTTAATTATATTAGGAACCTTTTTGATTGAAAAGTTTTCTGCCATATGCCATGCTAATTATAAGTTTACCAAGCAACATGAAATCACCTACTAGCTGGAAACTCAGGTGAGGCTCATTTCATAGTTGAAGCCTTTTGAGCAGCATCTTACATTACTTGAAGAGTCACGTTTCACCCTTCATGTACGTTCAATATTTGCTAATTGGCATCTATTTCCCTACTCCAGCTGCCTTTCTGTCCTATTTCTCACTAGAGCATGCCTATTTTATTAAAGAAATAGGGGAGACAGACTTGAAGATAGTCTGTAATGTGTGGAGAGATACTAGGGTTTTAATTGTAATCATTATAGTGTTACTATTTGAATCTAAGAAACACAGACATCAATAATTATTATGTATCCTTACTTGCTTTTGTGTAGTCCCTGAATATCAGTGGGGTTCCTTCTAGGGCCCACCAAAGAAAGCAAAATATAAATATGGTAAGAATCCTCACATAAAGTGACATAGTACTTTTATGTCCTAAATATGTCTTCCCTTATGTTACCTTTTCCACTGAGGCCAGACAGAGTAGCCCAGCTAGAAGAACATATCCTACGGACAGGCAACAGCTTTTGGGATAGCCCTCATTCCAGTTGTTCAGGACACACATGAAGATCAAGCTGCATATCTGCTACATATGAGTGTCTAGGCCTAGGTCCAGCCCATGTATGTTATTTGGTTGGTGGTTCAGACTCTGAGAGCCCCATGGCTCCAAAGTAGTTTACTCTGTTTGTCTTCCAGGAACACAAGTTTTGTTCGATTTAAACACTACAGCTCAGAATGATGGCAAAAGTACATATAAAATTGTGATCTGAATTATGCTGTCACTTGAAATAAGGTATTAGACCTAAAAGGTAAATTTGTAAGATACAATGAGCACGCACCGGCTTTTTATTTAAGCAGAGTCACAGGAAGTTGAACTTCAATAAAGTTAAATATATTAATAGGAATACTGAACTGTACTTCATAATTATTAATATTGGACAATGATATGATTAATATTTAATCATTTTTATATGATGTTTAAGTGCAAAGGTTCTAAGAACATACCATTTTTATGTATAAATTCATCACTGATGCTTCCTGAAATTAAGATTTCTAAAAATTTTGGTTTATTATTGAGTAAACTGTGGCACAGTGATTTAAAGTGAGTTGACTAAACTTGGGAAGGGTTTCTTATGCATTACTGATATCACATGGTTTATATAAATTACTCTTCAGAAAACACTAAGAGTTTCCTCATCAGCATTAATATTAAATATTTCCACAAAGCTAGAACAGATCCTGTTAAAATGATATTACACAGTTAAAATATCAACAAATCTATTAAAAACTAGTAATTACTTTAAAAATAAAAATATCAACTCAGAGAACATTATTTTTATATTTGCCATAGAAAATAATGTAGAAAAATAAATACATATTTCAGGACTAGGGATTGAATACTGCTGCTTAAATGTCTGTATTGGTGTCCAGGTTTTATTTTTTTTCAATTAAACAAAAGGAAAACAAAGAGAAGGAAGAATACATTTTATGTGTTCATGTTCCATTGAATTTTTCTTTTAATGGTTTACTAGAATTATTAAAGTCAATATATGAACATGACTAGAATGTCATTACATAAATAAAATAAGATCAAATGATGTAATATAAATTTGTTTACTCCTGTATGCCTGAATTAAAGTCAAATTGAGCTTTTAGAAATAAAAGAATGAACAGTTGACCTTTCTAACTGTAATTTCCTTCGCTATGTTGTCCTGTGCCCCTCAGTGTATATTTGTATTAGGTACTGAATAAGATGGCTTTAGTTTATGTTGGTTTGTGCCCTCTCGGTCTATATATGAATTTGCTGAACACATTTCTAGTTTTATTGCGTTGTGCCCCATCAGTGCATATGTGTATTAGGTACTGAAAATGATTGTTGTCCTGGGTCTTCCTCAGTGTATATACGCTACTGAGCATGGTCATAATCACTCTAAAGAGTTGTTTCTCCTGCTTTTTTTCATCACTCTTTAAAATCTGTTTCACACTGAACATGTCTTCTCATCTTACAAATGATATTCACCACTCTCAGCACACCACATCAGATCTGCACTTGGCATTTCAGTCACAGGAATTATTTAAACTCTCTGATTCTAATTACTTCCATGTTCTCTCTCCTTGCCTGCATCCCTTATTCCAACCCCAAGGAGCATATGACATTAGAAAAGGTGTACAACGCCACAGTTATTGGTTTCTGGAGAAAATATTCATGATACGGACAATGGATTTCATGGGTGAAGTAAAGTCCCAAGGCTAAGGAGAGAAGATGAAATAAAGTTGAAGTACAGAAAAAGCAGTAGAAATAAACAGTGTGATAATAGAACAAATGAGTTAAAAGATAGAAAATAAAACAAAGAGGAAATTAAACTAGGAGATAAAAATTTAATTGACAAGAAGCTGACAACTTTTAAACTCAGGAATAAAAAAAGCCAAGATCCAAGCTATTATATAGCACATTGGGTCTAGGTCAAGGGCAATCAATTCACATTCTGTCCTTGGGTCTTTCCCAGGCAAGTTCTACTCCAGATGCTTTAACCTAATGGGGACTCAGCTGAAGGTATCACACACAATTAGGTGCTGTCATGTATGAGCTCTATATAGTTCTCCTCTCATAAGGTCTGACATGTAGTCTGAGAAAAACTTATGCTGCAGGAAATAAAAAGGACAGGAACTTGAACCATGTATAAATATATCCACCTTGACCTCTTTTCTGCAAGAAAAAAATATGATGCTGATGCTTTATTTTTATGTTGTTCCTGCTTGCTACTCCTGTTAAATTATGCATTATGGAGGGGTACATCCATTTTGGTTACTTTGTTTCTACCTGCAGTGATGTGTATAAGGAAACTAAGAATTGGAAAAGGCATATAGATGTTCATTTTTACAGTATCCCAAATATGCAGCAGAGTCCTGGACCTGCTGGTGAACTAATATCCATGTCTTGTTATCATCATGTGGACAGAGTTCACTCAGAGGAATGTTTTTATGCATTTCACATCCACTGAGAATTAATTTCTCATACCTGAAAAATCCAAAAATATAAGAAATAATTTTGTTTCATTTTTAATTAACTTACCTAAGCACTTATATATTAATACATATTATAAGTTATTATATATGATTTTATAATTAATATATACACATATACATATATATCTAATTTTGCAAAGCATCTATACTTTTTAAAATATAGTGACAGATATCAAAATTGTCTAACAAAAATAATGTTGTAGACTATGCAGTCTATCAGCTCATATTCAAATTGCACATGAATAAATGTGAAGTTTATGATACCTTGTTAAACCCACATTTATTTCTACAAAGTAATAAGAGAAATTTTAAAAATATATAAATCAACCTTTCTTGTTTGGACATGTTAGTTAATTATTCTACTGTGATGAAAACTCAAAATAACCATTATTATTTCAGAGGTTAGAGTGTTTGACATTTTCTTCTGTCTGAAAACTACAGTACTACTTTCTTTACGATCATTGAGACACAGTATTTCTTAATCTCCTGAAAAGATGCTATGTTTATTACCATGCAGAGGAGAGGTAGTTTTACAATTCTTTGTGTATATTCAGTTGTGCAGCTGTCTGTTGAATAGCATGGAATTACTTGCTAATATCTAAAAGACTAAGCCTAAGAGTCTTTTTCCTGAAGAATAAATCTAAATCTGCCACGTCTCTGTTTCGTTTTTAAAATTAAAGTCTAATATGATTGCTTTTTCCTTCCTTTTCCTCCCTTCTAACACTCCGACGCCACCACCACCCCACCTCTCATATTCATTGACTCGTTTTTTTTGTGACTATTATATGTAAACACAACTGGCTGTGTCTGATTAGTGTGCTTGTACGTGTATGATTTCAGAGCTGACCACTTGACACTAGATGACCAGTTAAGGGCTCATAATTGAAGGGACACTGAATCTCCTGTTGTCTGTAGTCTTTTGTATGGTGACTTATGTGATTTCTCCCTTTCACATTAGCTTGTCTATTGGAACTCATACAATAAATTAGTCACATGTTATGCTTTATAATGTCTTCACACTACATATTTGAGGGGTATTTCATGATTTCTTGCTATTTCTCTCACTAGAGCAAACAGATGGTAAGACAAAAAAGGTCCATGTCTATCTCAACAGTGTAAGCCTTCCTGCTGATATCCACCTCAAAATGGAGAGGACCCTAGAGTGTATGTTCACTCCTTTCTTACATTTTCTGACTTAGTCTAATGCTACAAGCTACTCTCTAAGGAGTCTATTGTACTCTTGAATACTCTCAGAGAATTCAGAATAATATTCCTTCAAAAATAGTCATTCATTTTCTGTCTCATCTGCAAATGTCACTTATAGATAGGATTTAGAACATCAGCTCTTAAAAGAAAACACCAATCCAAATTATATGTGTTATTCCACTGAAGTTCTTGAACTTTTGAAAGCCCCTATTTTAGATGTACTGAGAAAGGAATTTAGTGATGGAGGAAGAAGAATAGCTAAAAATAATTAATTTGACTGACTTTGAAGACAAAGAACTCAGGAGGTGACTAGCAAATGCAAAACCTAGAGAGAATAGGCTTCCTGATACAGTGATTCTTGTTGTGGATTTGGTTTATTGCTTGCATTATGTTGATTGGGTTCCCAAAATTACACAAGAATTCACATGTCTGCATGTAAGAGGCTGTCATCCAGTTAGCTTTGACTGATAAATAAAATAGCCAATGGAAAATGGCTGCACAGGGAGACAGAGGCTCGTATTTAGGATTCCCAGGCAAAAAACACAGGATGGAGAGAAAGCATAATTACCATACCAGAAAAGAAATAATGCACCCTTAAGAGCTGCAGAAGACAGAGTACTAATCTTGTAAGAGCTGGGGAGTAGTAGCCCCAGCTCCCCCTCCCCCTAACTCAGTCTAAGATGAAATATAGATTTTAGTAAGTATTAACTCAGGAGTATTGAAGGGAAGGTGTTAGAAGCACCTGTGTGTGTGTGTGTGTGTGTGTGTGTGTGTGTGTGTGTGTATGTCTTTCGTTCGAGAATCCAGAGCATTGGGGAGGTATCAAGGAACTCTAACTGCTGGGGAGATTACAGCAGATTATCCAACTGCTATAATTCTAGAGCCAAATAAAGTGACACTGTGTTTCTGACTAACCAAATTGTAACGTAGGTCATGTTTCTTGTTTGTGTAATCAACCTTGCCATAATTTGCTGCACTACCAAGATAAAACGGATGGAGGGGGAATCTGGTCATTTGAAGCACACAATAGAACAATTACTAGTAAAACAGCTTTCCCCTTCACTGATGGAGATGATGGGACAACTAAACAAGAACTCCTCCCAAAGAGTCTTCATCTCAGAATTGATGTGAAGGAGGCAAAGTCTACAAACAACATGGTATTTTCTCTAGAACAATGATTGCAGGAAGAAAACAACAAACTGGGCAGGTTCTCCAGTTATCACCATAAGTTAACATCCAGAGACCTGAGTTTTCTAGCAATGGTCAGATAAAACATTCATAAACCACAATGATGCTGTCCCACTTCCTCCGAATGTATATTTCACTGCTCATTAGCTCACTGATATTAGAGACTCCAGATGAAGGATATTCCTCCAGTAAGTTTTAAGGGGCACTACCAGTGTCCTTGGTTGGCTAAGTGACATAGGCCTCAAGTGTGTCCTACAATGAAGAAGATTAATATCTTTAAACTCTTGGGAATGGTGTGATGAATGGTGTGAAAGGACTTTAAAAAGTCTAAGGACACAGAAATTAACTTTTAAATGAATTAAATTTTACATGAAAAAATTAAAAGCATAAGAAGCTTGGGAAGCTTTTGAGACATGTAAATGTATTCTGGATATATATTTAAGGAAGTCCAGAAATCAGCCTTCACTAAGGCGTTGGAGATTGGATCAAGCCTTCTTATCATTGATAGATATTCTCCATTAGGGGATTAAGAACAGCCTTTGAAATACTAAATGAAATAATTCTTTGTTGTAATTGGATATGCCAGAAGCATCTCATCATTAAAGACAAGGTACACATATCACCTATTCAGGATAGCAGTGATGTTGTAGTGATCAGACTGAAACAAAAGTAAACCCCACCAAGGCAAGAAGAGAAAAATGTCTTTTAGACCAATCACATTGTCTCTTAACAGAACTGTTTGGCATTCCTAGGTGATGGATCTTAGAAAGAGCTGTACTAGATTAGTACACATAGTTGTATGTACTCTCCAGCTGTAATATACTTTATACGCAGCATCTTGACTGCAACAGGTTTGCAAAGGAGTTTTCTGTTCCACTGTTATCCTGATAACACATGTTTCTCTACACTAATTGGCAAGTGCCAGCACGAACATCTTATTTTTATCTGCAAGGCACTCCAGAATACCATCACAGTTTAAGCTCAAGGCTACACAAATTCCCCAGGTCTGTGGCATAATATCCTATTCAGAGATCTTCATCACTTGACATTCCTCAAATGTCACACTGGTCTTTCTTTAGGCTGATAAAATGCTGACTTGAAGCTGATAAGAAGGAAAGTTGCAAATAGCTTATGTGACATAGTAATAATAGAGAGTGAAAGAAATCCCAAAGAGTTTGGAACCTGCCATGTCAGTGAGGCATATGAGGTTCAAGATCAGGTGTGTGTCATGATTTCTTTCTTGAGATAAATTGCTGCAGTTCACACAGCTTTTCCACAGCAGAGTTAAAATGGTCTCTCCTAATTTTAAAGTAAATGGATGGTGTCTAGAAAGTTCCATTTGATCACGTCTACAAGACCATCAGGCTGGTAGCTGCTGAGCAGTGCAAGCTATGTCACTACAGCAAAGCCAAAGCTGCAGGGTAAAGTGATCTCCCACAAGCTCTATAATGTAGCAGATCTAAGGAGACAGAATGTGGGGTACATCAAATGGCTACATAGTATGGCAATCCTGAAAAGGAAGACATGGAGACCATAATTCAGAAAACAAGAGGTTTTGAACAAGTATATGCCCCTTTGGCAGAGTGTGTCTCACCTTTGGAGAAGCAGCTTCTTGTGCTCTTTGCCTGCTACTTCAGTTTTTAGGACTATTATTTAATGACAAGACATAAGCTGACCATTTGGTCTGAAGTTTCCACTATGCACTTTTTATCACATGACCTATATAACCATAAGTCTTTTTACTTTCCATAGCAATCTTCAAGTCTGGAGGTATTAGTAATATAGCACATTTCTAGAATATATAGGTCATGAGTTTAGATATCCATGAGTATACATAATAATGATAAATAATAAAATAAAGACAACTACTTTTCCATTTTTTCACTTTCCTATCATAGATTTTTTCATTGAGAAAAAGAACCTAATTTCCAAAAATATTTGTATAATGTGATACCATTAAATAACCATTTTAGAAGGAAAGCTTGTCTAGCTCGTGATTTTATTTCTATTTTATGATAATATTGTTTATTGGCATTTTCTTGGTAAGATAAAGAGAAATATAAACATGTACTAATTTATCCAATAACACCTGCTAATTTGACTCTTTATGGAATTGAGCAAAAAGAAAGAACTTGACAAGTCAGTCTGTTGAAGAGGTGTTGCATATATCTCTATACATAGACTATAAAAATATTATGTACTCTTCATGTGACCTAAAACACAATCCCTCCTCAAGATTCTCCTAAAGGTGATGTATGTAACACATGAGGAAAAACTAGGACTAGTAATAACTCTTCCTGACGATGCCATGAATGTTTGGTAAAACTAATGAACAATGTACCAATGGCATGCATAGAAGCTGAGTCTAAACTCAACACCAAAATTATTCCACATGAACTCTGACCTAATAAATACTTCTATTGACATTTTGTGAACAACAGCAACCCAAATCAACACTCCTAGCATAGTACCATTCCCTAGTGATAAAATAGGTTCAGTGAACGTACACAACCATAACCAAGGCACAGATTAGTACTCTAGGAATGGAATAGCTTTTCATGCCAGTAATTATTGTGGCATATCTGCACACAAACTCAGAACTGTTATCCTACCAGCCTGTAAAAGAATTTATAGCAAATGATACACAAAAATTTATGCCCCCATAAGTAGGTAATTTTACAATAATTCCACTTCGAGTACTTTAATCACTCGATTTTAGATTGTGAAAATCTAAAAGATGGTGTAGATAAGGGAACTGGAATGCCTTAGACTGTGTAAGAGGATGTTGTCATCCTGTAATCCATGTTCAGGGGCCTTGAAATCAATGTTGAGTGACTTGGTTCACTACATAATTTTTATGAACTGAGGTATATCTTGGGTCTAGATGGACGTAAAGAAATGTCTTTTTATTATTGGTTATTTAATTTGTTTACATTTCAAATGTTACTCCCCTTCCTGGTTTCCTCTCCACAAATTCCCTATCCCATCCCCCTTCTCCTTGCTTCTCTGATGGTTCTTCCTTACCTACCCTCTCCCACCTCACTGACCTTTCATTCCCCTACTATGGGTCATCAAGCCTCCACAGGACCAAGGTCTATTCCTCCCATTGATGCCAAATAAGGCAAAACTCTGCTACATATGCAGCTGGAGCCACAGGTCTCTCCATGTGTACTCTTTGGTTGGTAGTTTAGTTCCTGGGAGCTTTGATATTGTTGATCTTCCTATGGGAGTGCAAAAACTTCAGCTCCTTCAGTTCTTTTTCTACTTCCTCCATTTGGGTCCCAGTGCTCAATCTGACAGTTGGCTGCGAGCATTCTCATCTGTATTGGCCACACTCTGGCAGTTTCTCAGAGGACAGTTATACCAGGCTCCTGTCAGCAAGTGCTTCTTGGTAGCAGCAATAGTGTCTGGGTTTGGTGTCTATAAATGAGATGGACACATCGGTAATGAAGTCTCTGAATGGCCTGTCCTTCAGTCTCTGCTCCATTCTTTGTCCCTGCATTTCCATTAGACAGGAACAATACTGGGTTAATATTTTTGATGTGGATGGGTGGACCCATCCCTCAACCGGGGGCCTCTAGATATGGTCTCTAACTTAACCTCTAGATATGGTCTCTACAGCTCATACCTGCTGGGTCCTGGGAATCTCTTGCTTTCCTGGCATCTTGGACTTTCTAGTGGCTACCCTCAGTTCCCCATCCCCCACTCTTACACAGCTCTGTTCAAATTCCTGACCCTCTGTACTTCTTCCCTGTCTCCTCTCACACCTGATCCTGCCCCATTTTCCTTTCCCCTCCTCTCTTCCTCCCAAGTCTCTCCCTCCTCTACCTTCCATGGTTAGTTTGTCCCCCCTTCTAAGTAGAACTGAGGCACACACCCTTTGGTCTTCCTTTTTCTTGAGCTTCATGGGCTCTCTGAGTTGTATTTTGGGTATTTTTCCTAATATCCACTTATCAGTGAGTACTTATCATGTGTGTTCTTATAATAGCCAGAAGATGGAAACAACCCAGATGTCCCTCAACAGAGGAATGGATACAGAAAATGTGGCACATTTACACAATGGAGTACTACTCTGCTATTAAAAACAATGACTTCATGATACTTGCAGGCAAATCGATGGAACTAGAAAATATCATCATGAGTGAGGTAGCTAAGTCACAAAAGAACACACATAGTATGTACTCACTGAGTCTAATATTCTATATCAGTAAAATTGAGAGTGAAATTCCCTAGATGGTGACCGTGATTAAAGAGTTCTACAGTTGAAGATACACCTGAGATGATCCAATAGAGCATTACTTGATAGTAAATACAATGAAGATACTTGGAATATTCCATGCACTCGAAGATTAATAGCTCACTTTCTTATGTGAGACTTCATTCTGTATATCATTAATAGTTTGATGTTCAAATAATAGTTTTATTTTGTTTTGTTTTCTTTACTTTGGTTTTAAGAAATTGCTATTAAATAAAGAAAAGGCCCCTCATCAACTTAAATAACAATTAAGCTTGCTAAACAAGTTTTAAAAGTTTTGAAATATATCACTATAAGAGGAATCCTTTCTATATTTTAATGGATCCATTGAATTTTCATTTTATTGTTTATTTAGCTTGAATTTCTTCAACTCTGGGCTTTCCTAAATCCTATCCATAATAAGCAGTGTAAAAAAAAAAAACTAAATAAAACAATAAGCAGTCATATGGAAGACAGAGCTTTTTGGAAGAAGATAATAACACCATTTTTTGAATACCTTACGCCTGGAAATCTTCTGAACACCTGAGTGAAAAGTATTGACTGAGTTTGGAGCTACCAAGTGAATCCATGCCTTAGTAGATTTCCAGGGCAGCAGGGGGTTGTGCAACATTTTTTTGAGAAGCAGCAGGTTTAAGAAAAAGTCTGAGGAATGCTGGTGAGGAAACACATCATCATTTCCACAGCTCCATTGCCACACTCACCACAGACAACTCTGCCTGCTACATTGCTGAGATCAGCCATATATACAACAATCAGCCATGACATCGTTCCTGGAATACCTTTTAAATGGGAGTTCCAATGAGGACCTGCAAAGCCAAGTCACAATATAGATATATAATCCAATGAATAACCTGAACTTACTACAAGGCAGAGAATGCAAATTGAATCAAAATTTATGAGCTGTGATTTTGGCTACAGAACTTACATATATTTTCAAAAAGTGATAAATCTTTGTCCTGTGCAGATATTTTAAAATGGTTCTATCCTTACATGAATTGTAAAAGTATAAATTATACCAACAGCACTATAGATCAAAAGGATTTGAAATGTGCTTTGCTTTAAAGTCATTAATACTTTTCCTTTGTTAATAAATATTAAGGTTTAAATATATTAATCAATAAGAAATTGGAAAATTAATAATTTATACTGTAAATGTAATAAAATGATTAAGATGTCATAGTGGAGAAACATCTGTTATTATGTCTATAAATTCTGTCATTTGTTTTAGTAAAGGACCACAGACCTGGTGAGCGTCCACAACCATAAATAGACTTTCTAACACTATGGAGAGTGGAAGTTTAAGATACAGGCAAATCAGAGTTAGATACTGGAGAAATCTGTGTTCCCAGTCTAGAAACAAAAGATGCTAGGACCATATCTTGTCTTCATCTTGTCTATGCAAAAGAACAATATTTACATGCATATTATTCATGTAATTTTTAAGTAAAGAATATATTTATGTCTATATGAATGGATAAATTGTCTCCACTGTCTCTGACTCTTTTTACATTAAAATATATTCCTATTGCATAAGGGCCTCATTTATATGAGGTTTTTTCAATTTAATTATTCCTTTAAATGCCGTATCTTCCCAAAAGTAACGTATCTGAACATTTTACACATAAATGTTTTATGTTTCAACATATAAAGTGAGATTGGGATAGTGAAGTTGAGGTTATTGCCATGTTTATAAACTACTATCATCACCACATCAATATCAAAGGCGTTTCCATATTATTTATAAAGTGTGATCTCATTTATCAACAAAATAAAAGCAAAAAATGCTTACATAGCTTGAGGTTTATAACTGAGCTTCAATGTGATTATTAATTCTTTTCTTAGGAGTCAAAGCAATGACTCAAAGAATAAAGTCACTTACCACCAAGCTTGAGGACCAGAGCTTCATCCCCAGGACCCACAGGGTAGTTAGAAGGAAAGAATTATTTTCCTGTTGGCCTCTGACTTTCAAGTAATATCCACATGTGTACTTTTGCATGAACACACACACACACACACACACACACACACACACGCACAAACACACAAAGACAGAGACACAGAGAAACCAAGAGGCAGCTACATATACTTCAGACAAATAAATGACAAAAAAATATATAACAATTAAATATATAAACAATTATTTTGATAGTGCTTTTGTTCTTTAACTAGAAAATAAATATTCCATGGACTCAGAAAACTAAGGCTGTAAATTTTAAAATAAAAATTTCAAGCATCAATTTATGAAGCCATGTGTCAGAATGTTATTTTCACTGAACTTGTTAAATCTTCTTTTAGGTTACTCAACTATGCAATTAAGCAAACGAATATGATATTATTATTTGTGTTAAATTAAACTGAGTGTAATCTCAGAGGATATTGGAACCTGGTTTCCATAATGAAGGACCCTCTGCTAGCAGTTTGTTGTTACTATGACTAAATACTTAACAGAAGGAGTTTAGGAGAGAAGTGTTACTATGGAGTAGGAGCTGGCGTCCAGCTGCTTTCTCACTCAGGAGGCAGAGAGTGGACAGAGGTAGGGCCAGGCTGGAAAACTTCAAGTCCTACTCCCAGAGACTCATCCTTCAGCAAGACTGTGCATTCTAAACTTTCCATTGCAGTCTCTAGAGTTCCACTGGCTGAGGAGAAAGCAGGAGCCTGTAAGGCCAGTTCACAGTTAAACAATAGTCACTGTACCTGTCTCACATTTTCTACTATTTAATGACATATTTCTATTTAATGTCCACTTATAGGAGCCAGCAAAAAAAAAAAAAAAGGTAAAATTTGATGTCAATATTTTTAGTTATAATTGAATTAGAGACAAAAACTGAATCTACCTTTCAAAACAAAAGCTCTAGGGAAAATGTGACCAGTATTATTCCAGTATTTACAGAAAGTAATTCCCAGTGTGGAAGACAAACTTGACTGCTTCCTGGATAACTGCATTTATGTCTCCATTTGTCAAGAAGCACTTACAGTTCAATGAAACCTAGAAACCCTAATGTGAAAATAAAAAAACTAACTTTTCTGTCTTTTTTTTCTTTTTCAGACACTATGTTGGGAAGAGTTATTTTCTACTAATAATTTTCATTTGCAACAATAAAATCTCTTGTTGCCACAACCTTCCATGTATACTTTGCTGCACACAGTGGGTGCTCTGCCTCTGTTGATGACTAAATGGCATTAAGGACTGAAGTGAAGTGCTATGATTATTTTCACTTGGTTGCCATAGAAACAGCCAGAAAGTCTACTCTAGAAGTCAACTTCTCTTGATTATCTCCCCAGGTAGCCATGAGTACCTGAGGACTGGGAAGGACAAGCTGGTGGAACTCACACTGAGAAGCCTTTCTCTCAGCCATGACCACCATACATTTTGAGAGAGGATTTTTTTTATTCTGCTATATTTGTCCCCCTAACTAAATTAGATATTTCTCTAGGAGAAATGACATTTTTTTTTTATACCCACAGCTATGATTTTTAGACAGTTTCCCACAGGGCACTAGAGTAGGTGGCTTTATTTCCATTTGTAGACAAAGGAGCTTTTCAAAACATAACAGAAACTCTCCTACCTTGTTTGATGTCTTGTAAATGAGCCTTGTTTGGTTGACCAGTAGCTTATCACAAAGTCAAATTTACTTGCTGTATATTTACCATGCACACTCCTTGTTGCTTAGTACAATTGTACTTAGCACAATCATCTAGATTCTCAAAAGGTAACAGCATAAGTACAATATGTTATATTACAAGGTTAAAGTGGTCTTTGTGCATGTCTAATTAAATGGAAGCTTTTTTCTGTATTTACATATACAGATTTTAAACCTAAGTAAACTATGAGCTTCAATGATGTCCTCCTTCTTCTAACTAACTAGAAAGTAAAACTTCTTCCCAGAAGAATCTTCTCAGAAGATTCCCAACCAGATTCTAAATTGGTTCCAAGTGTAAGAACACCAAGGAAAGGGAAATTATCATAGAACAGGGTTGGAAATACATATCTAAGCATGATTCTTTTAGAACATTGCAGACATTAGTCTCATTTTAGATCTTTCCTACCCATTCTCAGTGGGAGAGACTTATAATCATAGTTAAAAGCAGACAAATATAGCTGTATTCATCTGCTTTAGATGAATGTATGTGACTTTTTGCTTATAATTATGTCTATTTTTGCTTCACATATTTTTAGATCTGTCATTTTCTGTTTTTAATGCAATATGTTTTGTTTTATAGGCTTGAAACCTATATTTTGTGTGTATATGTTAATTATTTTATATTATTATTGGATCATTGTTTTATTTTTGTCATTATTAATAAACAAGTTAATAAATGTTACTTAAAAAGAAAATCTAAAATAGAAACTCAAAATGATAAACTAAGACAACAAAACTTGCATTTGATTAGCTATACATTCAAAAACTAAATCTAGGACCAGTGAGTTTATGCTTCAAATATTAGATACGAGTGAAATAATAAAAAGCTTTCAAGACATGAAGGCTTTGCTGCTAGTCTTGTGATTTCAGGTCTGGTGAGAGCAAGGATTCCATCAATAAATTCAGTAATCTTGAGTATGTTCTTAAAGAGAATGATGACACACTGAAACCTCCTATATCAAAATAATTGAATTGGGAAGGTTAGAATTGTGGTAGAAGAACAGACAAAATTAACACGGAAAACAGTGAACTTAAACTGAGTCTGAAGCAGAAAGATGAGAGAGTGCTAACCTCGACCAGTTTGCTGAAAGAGGCCCAATGAAGAAGGCATCTAGAGATGAAGATCCAAAGGACCCATGAGGACCCATAGGTTGAGCCCAGAAAAAGGGCTGCTACAAGGCTTCACTCCTTTCTCATTGTGCTATCCTTCTGCTGCTCAATGTGTGCAAAATTAATGTGCACCTGGGAGGTAAGAGGGCCCTTTTAGGACATCATAACACATCTGTCCCTGAATATGAGAAAGGGGAAAGTGTTTCTGAGTCAGGTAAAGTGAGCCAGCAGAGTTTACAACCTGATATAATTAGATGTATTCAAACGCAAATTGGTGACACTAAAGCATATTTGATTGTCAGAACTGAAATCAGATTGGAAAATAATTTATTTCAAAATGGTGAAATGAACGCACAAAACCAAAACAGAGTCAAGAGTCTTGTGATACCAGAATGGAGATAATAAATGAAGTATCACAAATGATCTTTGCTCTTCTGCCAAATATTGAGAGAAGAGAATCAAAAGCAGATAAAGCAATATATATATTAAAGGCTTTAAAAAAATCAAAACACGCCCATGAACCTTACAGAGAAATACCTTCCAGCTAATTGTATTAAATGTCAAATGTTAAATTCACATAGTTGAACAATAGTTTTTTGAGAATGGAAAAAATAAATTATCACAGACTTTTAGAGGAAAGAGATATTACAATTCATCAGCAGGTGCTCAAGGAGTTCTTCCTGAAAGAGGGAGGACACAGATTAGTTGTAGCAGCTATACTGTCACCCTTTGAATGTTCAATCATAGTAGATGAGCCAGTACATACATGAGTGCTCCTGGTGGGATGTTGTTCTTTTATCCCTGGCGTTATCTGACTGCATATGACAGGATAAAATCTCTGAAATGCATCTCCTATACAGAGCTTTACTCCAATCTTCTGGGCAGCTTATAGGTAATTAATGCAGTTCTCTTAGACCTCAAGGGGACAGTGCATCCTATACTGGCTAGCTGAACATTCTAGTAACATTATGGTCTAGCAGTTTACATCGATCTTCCTTTTGATACTAATTCTGTGCCTTCTCATACCACTTATGTTTGTTGTTTCATGTACTAGTCTTCGGTTAGTATCATCTTTTCTACATTTGTGTATCTGTATTATGCAACCAGAAATCTTCAAGCTTCATCTGGGTTCCTGAAGTAGAAATTAAAAGAAATACTATTGACTTCACTGATGCATTAATGATCTAATTTTTTGCTATAACAAGTACCTCAGTGAATTAACATACAGGTTTATTAAATATCAGGGTTTGGAATTCTCACTGATGCTTAATTGGTTGATTGTTTTGGGATTGTGAATAGTGGCATATCATTGCTAAACCCTATACAAAACAGAATAATTTACCTAATATCTAGAAAAAAAAAAGAGATTGAAGAATGTGTGATTATATTCTTAAAGAACATGATGCATACATACCTGAAAGGAACATAACATAAAAATACTTACTTAGATAACCTGTAGCCTCAACCCAAACCATCTAGACTCTTAAGTAATTGAGGGCCATACTAGTTAGCCTAGACTTTTACTCTTAGCAATTTGGTTGCCAAGCCTCAAATTAGTTCTTGCTTATTGCTTGCCATTAATTAATTAATATTTTATAGAACCCTCAAATATGACAAATATAGTAATTTTATTTGACCTACACAAAAACTCCAAGTAGCTAAACTTAGCCCATCTTGTTTAAAAATCTTCAGCCATGCATACTTCCCTGTCTTCTCAGGTTACTCAGATGGCAAACACAGACTAGTTTCATTGAATCTGTTGGGAGTACAGAATCTAGGACCTTTGCCATGAAGAATTGTCCCTCTTGTGTGAGACAAGAGCAATGTACAGAGTAGTGTACCCATGTGCCTGCCTTGACAGAACATCTGTTCTCCTTGCTCAGGCTAGAGCATACTTCCTGCTGTGGCCATCAAGTCTTATAGTCAACATTCCTAAGTTTTAATGAGAAAATATTAAAAATAAATCAACATAAGGATCTATTAAGTACTATCCATGTCTGAGTGTTTTCTTGATTATGCTGATGCTAAGATATTATATTTTCCATCTTCAGTAAGTGTGAGGCTCGAGGGGCCAATGTGAGGATTCATTGCCAAGGTAAAACTGTAAAGCAGTGGCAGGAATTATATGCATCTTTCATTTAGTGCATGAGAGAAGGTTACCCTTGAAGTCATAATTGCAAGGAGTCTGAATAAGCCACCTTAAAGGTAGAAGGTTATCTCAGGTTAATTGTTAGCTATGTTCATTTGAAGTGATGAAAATAGCTATATAATGAATACGTTATATGACTACTCTGTCAATTACTGTCTTTGACAGCTTGAATATTTTCACTATTCATTCAGTATTTTGATTGTTACTATTTTTACAAATGACTTTTAATAGCTTTATATTTTTCTGATGGGATTATCTGAACTTATAAAATTGAAAGCTTTAAAATTGATATGTAAAAGTTAGTTGTAAGGATTCTATTGACTCTAAACTGATTCTTTTGATAGAAAATAATGTATAAATAATTTTCTCTCTGTGAAGACATTTCACAATCCTCATTGTGTTCATCAATTAAGGTATAGAATATAATAAAATTTCATGAATACATTATTTTACATGCTATCATTTAATAAATTAAAACTGACATACACAATTAGATTTATACTGATATATACATACATAAAGACAAATAATAAGAGAAAAATATCCATTAAGGGATCTGAGGTCTGGGTTTTGGCAGATTGTTCAGTGGGTAAACTCTTGCCATTCAATAAGGAGAAGCTGATTTAGATGCTCAGAACCTACATATGTGTTTGTAATGTCTGTGGTTCTATAATTTTTTTCTTAGGTCCATCCCAAATGCTCATTGGGTAAGCTATATATCAGAAAAATAAGTCAAAAAATAAAGAGGCAATTGATGGGAGAAAAGACACTATGCCAACCTTTGACTTTCTTGTTCTCCTGCTTGTAATAGTACACAAATCTACCACAAACAACACACACATACACACACACACACACCTACAAATCCACAACAAACATCATAAATACATAACTATTTTAAGAACTATACTTATTCTGCAGCTATTCTTATTTCTTTGCATTTATTATTATTGTTACAACCCTGTAAGATCACCTTGGAATGGTTCTACATTTTAGGTTTTGGTTTAGTCAATGTTTCTTCTTCTTAGTCTAGTCACCGTTGAGTGTTTAAAAATAAAATAACATCAGTTTATAATTTATATGATTATGATTTCATAAGGGCATCCATCTTTTGATAGAAGTTTTATCATCTTTAATCAGACTTGACATTTCTATATACCATCAAATCTGCACACTGTGTGTTTTCGAGTGGCTCTCTCTCCAATTTTATCATCGTTTCCCTTCTGTCGTGTATCCTAGCATACATAACCCAGGCATGCCTTTTCTATACTCTGAGGGAATCCATGAAGGCTGCCGCTCCAGCACAAATAATATGATACATTTTTATTGTAATCTCAAGAGAACAATTCATCTAAAAACTAGTTAATAAATTAAATCTTGGCTCTGCTTTCAGGGAATCACTGCTGACATTTCTAAGGACATGTCTCTGGTTTTTTGACCTTTATATCTCTGTTGAAATATTCAGTTTGGCCTCATGAAAAAATCAGATTCATCAATGCTGAGTGTTGTTATGTCAGTTATTGGATTCTATGAATGTCTCTGTTAAGAGTTCCCTAGTTTGACAATGAGATTGATCTAGAGAAACATATCAAAACCATAAGCAATGGCCACTTACATTTACTACCTCTGTATATTTACCATGCCCTGGTATATTTGTTGATTCTAAAAAGGGGGAAACATATCAAATATTTTACCCAACAACTGACTCCTATCTCCAAAATCAAATAATGGAATGAATTTAATAAAATAGCAATCTCATATTGATAGAAAAATATCTCAGCCTTTACTAACTCAACAATGAAGTAATGGCCTGTGCAAGTCCCAGAGTTCCGTGCTCAGCATCATAACAACAACAAAGAAACTAAAGTGACTTCCCCCTTCTATATAGGGGCTTTTGTTTCATCTTCCACTTTGATTTATTCATTTTTCTTGCCCATTTGTCTTTTTAACAGATTTGAAAGGCAATTGTGGAAAGATGTTGAAGTTTCAAAGTATCCAGCTTTGTAAGATTTGTATACCATCTGCTAAGAACAAGCAGCTGGGAGTCATGCATATATTAAAATTACATTCTTACTCTCCAATGCCTAAAGGTAATCATTTCAGAAAATACTGTATTCTTCATTTTCATTCTGATGCATTTTAAAGTACCTTTCCTCTCACTGTGACCTGCCCGTCATTGAGCAGGTGTGTTCTCCATAATGAACACACTCACAACTCATATTCATTGCAGTTCAAATGACTCTCTGATAAATGCTGTCTGTGAGTAGACATTAAGTTTAATTAACTGAATGGGATAATCAGATATGGCTAAGCTGAGCAATACTTTGATAGAAAATAAGCAATTAGTTTCTAGCTAGTCCTTTTAGTCTTTTATTTATAATATATCAATATAAAATCCAAAGCAGAAATATAAAGTGCAAAATGCAGATGTAGTAAGAGTAACAGTTTTATTTGTCTGCAAATTGTGCTTGCTAAAGATGTTACATTTTGGATCCATACCATTATTAAGTCAATTTAAAAACCAGTATAACATACTAACACTTATTCAATTCATTCAATAAGTTTCTTAACTGATATATGTTAGATTTGTAATACTTAGAATTTAAATATTCACATTTCAGTGGCTCACTTTTTACCATTTTAATATTTATGTACATGTGATCAGTAAGAGAGAGAGTATACTCTGTAGCAAAATAAAAGCTGTGTAGGCCAGTCTAGCCTCAGATTCATAGAGTTCTTCCTGCTTCCACCTCTCATGTTATGGGAGTACAGATCTGTGCAACACATTGTCCAGCATTCTAACTATGACTTATGCTGACTCTGCTTCTGCCTTTCTGAATGATTTAGAGGATAGCCATGATCTCAGTTTTTTCCTAAGATCAGGATGATGCAAGGCTTCATCCTATTCAGGCTTTTTGAGTCTAGTGCTTTTTCTCATTGTGTAATATAATTTTACTTAACAATGATAATGTAGATGAATAACTTGTATTTTTTCAATTTCTTCTGAAGTGCTCACCTTCAACATCTTTGGATGTAATATGACAAGTAAAGAGGGCTTCTGGGTGCCTGAATGATAAAGGCCAGTTGGTAGAATGTTTAGTTAGCATTCAGGAATTCTCAGGTTTGACCAGCAATACTATAAATAAACAGGGTATTGTAGTGTACATCTGTAACCTTAGTTCCTAGGAAGTGGGAGTAGGAAAATCAGAATTTCAAGGTTATCCTGAATTATAGAGAATTCAAGGCTAGACTGATCTACATGAGACTTATCAAAAATAAAATTAAAATAACATAAAAACAAACAATAAAATAACCAGCAAACAATACCAACAACAAAAATAACTGTTTAAAAAACCCAGAAGAAAATGGAAGTCCATATTCTATATAACTGTTAATTAATTAATTAACATTATTTTTATTTTTTGATACATTATTTACATTTCAAATGTTTCCCCTTTGGAGCCTCCCTATTCCCTCCCTCTTCCGTCCCCCTGCCTCTATGAAGGTATTCCCCCACCCACCCACCTACTCTTGTCTTCCCTCATTGGCATTCTTCTATACTGGGGCATCTAACACCCTCAAGACCAACGGCTTCTCCATGTCCTGGGGGCTAACAAGACCCTCCTTTGCCACATATGTGGTCAGGACCATGGGTCCCTCCATGTGTATTCTTTGGTTGGTGATCCAGTCTTCGGGAGGATGGGGAGATCAAGCCAGTGGACACAGTTGCTCCCTTCATGTGTCTCCCAACTCACTCAGCTCCTTCAGTCCCTTCTCCAACTCTTCCATCTGGGACCTCACACTCAGCCCAATGATTGCTGTGAAGTGACTCTTGGGTATTCCTAACTTTTGGGCTAATAACCACTTAGCATTGAGTACATACTGTGTTCATTCATTTCTGACTGAGTTACCTCGCTCAGGATGATATTTTCAAGTTCTGTCCATTTGCCTATGAATTTCGTGAAGTTATTGTTTTTAATAGCTGAGTAGTATTCCATTGTGTAAATGTACCACATTTTCTGTATGCATTCCTCTGTTGAGGGACATCTGGGTGGTTTCCAGTTTCTGGGTATTATAAATATGGCTGCTATGAACATAATGGAGTGTGTGTGTCTTTATTACATCTTGGAGCATCTTCTGGGAATATGCCCTGGAATAGAATAGCTGAGTCTTCAGGTAGTATTATGTTCATTTTCTTAGGGTCTGCTAAACTGATTTCCAGAGAGCTTGTGTCCATTTGCATTCCCACCAGCAATGGAGGAGTGTTCCTCTTTCTCTACATCCTTGCCAAAATCTGCTATCACCTGAGTATTTTATCTTAGCCATTCTGACTGGTGTGAGGTGGATTCTCAGTGTAGTCTCTGTTTTTTTACTGGAGAATTGAGTCCAGATATTAAAGAATAGTGATTTTTGATTCCTGTTATTTTTGATGTTGTTTTTATGTTTGTGGGGCTATCTTCTTTTGAGTTTGTTGAAAGATTACTAGCTTTCTCTAGGGTGTAGTTTCCCTCCTTGAGTTGGCAGTTTCCATCTATTATTCTTTGTAGAGCTGGGTTTGTGGAAACATACTATGCAAATTTGGATTTTACATAGAATATTTTGGTTTCGCCATGTATGATTACTGAGAGTTTTGCTGGGTATAGCAGCCTGGACTGACATTTGTGTTCACTTAGAGTCTGTATGAGATCTGCCCAAGATCTTCTAGCTTTCTTAGTCTCTGGTGAGATATCTGGTGCAATTCTGATAGATCTGCCTTTATACGATGTTTGACCTTTTTCCCTTACTGCTTTTAATATTCTTTCCTTATTTTGTGTATTTGGTATTTTGACTATAATGTGATGGGGGGAATTCATTTTCTGGTCCAATCTATTTGGAGTTCTGTAGGCTTCTTGTATGTCTATGTTCATTACTTTATTTAGGTTAGGGAAGTTTTCTTCTATAATTTTGTTGAAGATATTTACTGGTCCTTTAAGTTGGGAATCTTCACTCTTTTCTGTACCTATCATCTTCAGGTTCTGTTTTCCCATTTTATCCTGGATATCCTGGATGTTTTGGGTTAGGAGCTTTTTGCATTTTACATTTTCTTTGACTCTTGTGTCAATGTTTTCTATGGTATCTTCAACACCTGAGATTCGTTCTTCTATCTCTTGGATTCTGTTGGTGATGCTTGCATCTATGACTCCTGGTTTATTTCCTAGGTTTTCTAACTCCAGGGTTTTCTCACTTTGTGATTTTTTATTGTTTCTATTTCTATTTTTAGTTCCTTGATGGTTTTGTTCACTTCCTTCATCTGTTTGATTATGTTTTCCTGTAATTCTTTAGGGGATTTTTTTGTTTCCTCTTTAGGGACTTCTAGTTGTTTACTTGTGTTCTCTTGTATTTCCTTAAGGGAGTTATTTATTTCCTTCTTAAAATATTCTATCATCCTCATAAGATGTGATTTTAAGTCTGAATCTTGCTTTTCTGGTATGTTTGGTTTTCCCGGGCTAGCTTTGGTAGGTGAGCTGTGTTTTTATGATACCAAGTAGCCTTGATTTCTGTTCCTTGCGTTCTTGTCCTTGCCTTTCACCATCTGATTATCTCTGGTGTAAGCTGGTTTCACTCTCTCTGAATGTGGTTTGTCTTTCCTGTGAGCCTTGGTGTCAATACTCTTTGAAGACCAATTCTCTCAGAGAGGAATTTGGGATAGGAGAGCTGTGGTGCAGGGTCAGCTCTGGGGTGCAGACAGAAACCAGAAGGATCTAGTCCCCACCTGTCCCTTCTTTCCTGGGTCCTGATGGCTCTGCATGGGTCCCTCTTGGTCCAGTGAATCTGAAAAGAAGTGACAGTCTTGTTTGTGCTTGGAGGTATGTTGGCTCTCCTGGGATACCATCTCTCTCCTGGCACTATTTAAATATGGAGCCCTGTATCACAGGATCTGCTCCCCAGCCACTGAAAGAAACCAGAAACCCACTCCTCAGTCCCTGTGTCCTGGATGCTCCAGATGAGTCCCTCTGAGAAGACAGGCTTGCCCACACTCCTGGGAGGCTATCTTTCTCCCAGCACTATTTGGCTATGGAGCCCTGGTGGCACAGGCAGAGGTCTACTCCCAGCGATGGAAACCAGAAGGCTCCTTACTCCTGGCTGTTCTTCAGTCCCTGTGTCCCAAGGATTCCAGGCAAGTCTTGCTGAGCAGTGTTAGTCCTCTTACCCCTTCTCAAGTTCTTTTCCATACTCCTGGGAGGCTAGCTTTCTCCCAGTGCTATTTGGCTATGGAGCCCTGGTGGCATAGGCAGAAGTCTGACCATTAATTTACTAATTCAATCAAATACAGTCACAATTCTAATCTCTTGAAAATTACTTCTAAACTCTACACTTAGGGATAGAAACATATCCTGACACCACCATTTATTGCATACCATGAAAGATCCTAAAGATATGTGCTAGAAATTCTTCTTTATACTTTCCCTTTATACTCACTTCTTTGACAATAGAACAGCTACTTGGGTACTCTTTTAGGGGAGTGGGCAATTCTTACAAAGTAATTTTGGTACCACTAGGAAGCTATCCATGGTTTTAGAAGCCTAAAGGATGAAGTCAAAATGGAAACATTTTCTTGTCTTTCTGGACATTCTGTCACAAATCGATGGGGACAGCTTGACACAGAGTAAGTGTAAACAAATAGCACTTCACTAAGAATTTCACTTCCCTTTTCTATTCATCATACAAGTACAAATAACTCCAGTATCTCTCGGCCATACAAACACCTCACCCTAAGCATCCTCTCCAATAATATCCTAACTGGAGAGCTGTACTTGTCCTCAAACACATAGCAAATCCTGCCTTTCATATCAATAAACAGCTACATAATTTCTGAAAAATATCTTTTTATATTCAAAGTTTAAATATTCTATTTATAATAACAGCCTATTCAGTATCATTAGTTTATGTGAATAGGACTCTGCAGATTCAGTAACTTTACTAAATGAATGGCCTTCTAGTTGAGGGCCAATGTTGGAATCAAAAGAACAGAAATAAAGGTTTGTAACATAAGATTCACAGGAAATCATGCATTTAACATTCACACAATACTTTCTCTAGAATGCAAGTCTGCCTTTCCAAGGATAGGGGCAGTGTGGTAAGGTTGATTATGGTTGGTATTTAAACATATTACTGATAGTTACAATGATTTAAAAGATTCAAAATGTAAGTGACAGTTTCTCTCTAGCTACAGAACTGAAAAAGGCAAATGTTTACAAATGTTTAAGAATGTCAAACTTTCCTCAAATTACAGAGAATACTGCATGTTCTATCTCATAGCAAACTCATACTGTTGAGCACATCACAGTATGTTCACAACACTCTATTCATGCTTCCAAAAATGAAACTATGATTATGAATTCTCCCTCTGGGGCTCAATAATTTTGTGTTGATATTCTAGACTTTCTTTAACTCTTTTATTATTGACAGGATAATATATTTCATCAGTCTGACAATCTTTGCTTGTGATATTATTTGGAATTATGTTAACTTGTTTAAGATTCAGTCAAGACAACCTTGTGACACCTTCTTACTTTTGTTGTTTCCTTGAAGACTGCTGCAACTGTATTCTCATAGCAATTTACTAGCAATTCTAATTTGCCACTGACTAAAAGATGCTCCATTTCTT
The DNA here is from genome assembly GCA_019843965.1 of Rhynchomys soricoides. Taxonomy (NCBI): domain Eukaryota; kingdom Metazoa; phylum Chordata; class Mammalia; order Rodentia; family Muridae; genus Rhynchomys; species Rhynchomys soricoides. Next base: position 22,139,930 of record JADRCH010000012.1, read on the forward strand.
TCTTCTTTGAACCTACAGAGAAATTTGCAAAGCAATGATAAGTAATTAATGACTTTTTGTAGAGGTAATTAGTAAAGCTCCTGACTTTTAGGATGAGGCAGTAATAATAGAGGAGTGAAACATTCATACAATCCCAAATTGAGAAATCTTCCATGTTTTTGTCATGATGCAACTCAAACTATCTTTTGAAGAATATACTATATGGATATCATTTTAGTCTCCTTTCCTGTTGTTGTGACAAGATATTCTGACAATTGCAACACAAGAGAAAAATGTTATATTTGACTCATATTTCCAAGTTAGATCATCATTTCTGGGAAAAGATAATGAACTGGTTATATTACATCCTTAGGAGTAGAGAATAGTAAATTAAGGTATGCATTCTCATAATCATGTAGATTTCTCCACTCTGAATTAAGTACCGAATCTACTGAACAGAAAATGAATCTAGCCATGGTGGTCTGGTCTTCTCACCTTAACTAATATAACATAATCGAGATAATTCCCAACAAACATGCCCAGAGGTTAAGTTAATCTAGACCATTCTTCATTGAGATTCCATTCCACATGATTCTAGACTGTTATGGATGAAAATTAAACCTAATCAATACAAATACTTAAAGTGAACATAGATAGTACTTGAAATATAGAAGATTTTTTAAAAAATGTTGATGAATTGATGGTATATATATTCAGTCATAATAGCAAAATGTATTTCTTATAATAGTGATCCTCAAAAAGAATGCCATGAATATTGCAGCAAGGGCCAATTAAATACAGAAATAACATTTGTCAAAAGTAAAAGAAACCCTGAGAATCCAGAAGGCAGCTTAGAGAAAGGGTGAATTTCGAGTTGCCCTTGAGGCTCAGGCTAGCAAACCCAGAGCTGTGTGCTTTCTTCAAAGATGCTCCTTTGAATTCTATACCCATGAGACCTCACTAGCTCTGTGAAGAGGTGATAACTTAGAACAGAATCTACTGCTACACAGAAGAAAACAATATCCCTCAGGTATTGAGATTTGTGTTAAACATGACTTGAATAATTTCCAATCCCAGAACAGGAACATTGAATTTTAAAAGGAACATTTCCCTTAAATATAGCAAAGTTTTTTTCTAATCAAAGGATTAAACTATTTAAAGACATTCTCTTAATATAAAGTGTATGTGTTTGTATGTAAATAATGTATATATGTACAATACACATGTAAGTATGTGCAAATAATGTAAGTAATGTATAATAAATAAATATATAAAAATATGTATATTTCCTTACACTTTGCTCACATGTATAGTATATATAATTCCAAATATAGTGTATACACACACTCACACACGCATGCATACATCGAAAGAAATATATCCAGGGAAGAACTTCCACCTAAAAAATACATTTCAGAATGATGTTTTAAGAAAGAATAAGTGATTCCTAAATAAAGGCTCAGGGAACAGAAGACATCATATATGAAGAGATTAAACATGCAAAAAATATAAAGAAATACTAGAAACAGTAATGAAGTCTCTAGTTTGGATAGACAAATTGCAAGGCAAATAAGAACTTGGAAGACAAGCATCTTGAAAGAGAGCAAGGGTGAGGAAATCAATTGTCCTGAGAGTGTTATTCCATGCCGGGCATATGCACATATGTGTTACACATGCTGTGTTGCTCTGGAATAAAAACAATATAAAATCATATTCTGTCTTCATTTTAACTGTTGAAGAGGACTAAGACAATTTCTAATTCAGTAGTTAAGTTAGTTTTCTCTTTGCATTAGTTATTATTTTCATTTTAATTGTTAAAGCATGTGAAAGTTTCTTTTCAATAATGTGAACTTTAAATGATATACAAAGTGATCATATCCATATTGTGCTTCTGTGGGCTTGGCCTTTAGTAGCCTTGTTCTAGGTTCTTGGATGTCAAATTTCTCCTAGCAGCCTCCAAATGACTATGTAGAACTCTCAGCTTCTCCTGCACCCTGCCTGCCTGGACACTGCCAGCTCCTACCATGATAATAATGGGCTGAATCTCTGAACCTGTAGGCCAGCTTCAATTAAATGTTGTTCTTATAAGAGATGACTTGGTCATGATGTCTGTTCACAGAAGTAAAACCCTAAGTAAGACAGAAGTTGGTACTAGGGACTAAGGTATTCCTAAAATAGGCCTGACCATTCTTTTGTCTGGAAGAATATGGATTATGGGACTTTGAATTTGGAAAGTAATGGAAGGCAATAAGTGGGGCTTAATGTGCTATCCTAGTAAGAATATGAAAGACTTGTTGCTGAGTATAATTTGAACTGTGAGGACCTGGCCCAAGAGGGTTCATTGGAGAAGAATTTCAGTGTGTGGCCTGGATACTGTTTTTGTGATATTTTGTACAAGAATGTGGCTACTTTCCGCCATTGTCTGTAGATTCTACCTGAAGCTAAGGTAGAGAGATTTATATTAATTACATTGACAAAGGAAATATCAAAAAAAGCCCAGCAAAAGCTTTGCTCTCTGCTTAAGTCTCATCAAGATCATTTTGAACAAGCATGGCAAGCTTAGAAGGAAAAACATAAAATATATGAGGGGAACCAAGAAGTGAAATCATGCTGAATCCTGTGTTCAAGGATATTAAATTGAATTCAGGGATTAGTGACCTTGGGGTAAGATCCTATCCAACTAAGTTTAGGACCAGGTGTAGTATATGCCTTTAATTCCAGGAGACTAAGGCATGCAGATCTCTGAATTCAAGGTTAACCTGCCACGAAACAAGTTTTAGATCCAGGTATGGCAGTACACACCTTTAATCCCAATGCTTAGGACACATGGAGGAGTTCAAAGGACACATGGAGGAGTTCAAAGTCAGTCTACAGAGCATGTTCCAGAGCATCTAAGTTTAAGCAGTGAAGGAGTTGGAAAACAGAAAGTTGGTGATAATTTAATATAAAAAGAGGGCCATGTTACAGCTTCAGGAAGCTGCAGAACTCAGCAGCTTTGATCATTGGCTCTCACTTTATAGTCAAGAAGAGAAGGATACTACTGGGACAATGGATGCCAGTTAGCTGGAGCTCAGAAATTAGTGGTGATTAAGAAGAGACCAGCACCATTGAGGTGAAATCTTCAGGATTTCTGAGAGTGTTTTCTGAGAGCACAAAGAAGCTGTGTTCCAGAGACAGCCAAGGTTGTACCTCATGCTTCAGCAGTACTTGGCAATCTGTAAGAGTCACCCAGGTGGTACTGGTTTTGAAGGTGTCATGAATGCCAGCTGAGGCCTGGCACTGTGACAGGCCATGGAAGGCCATTGGTGAAGGTGCAACTTCAATTGCAGTTGACAGCCCAGGACTGAAGATGTCATGCTTGATACATGCATATTTGAGGCTCGACACCATGAAGAGAGCATACGAGAGACTATTGGTGAAGCCAAGTTGCAACAGAAGACCCAGTGTTTTGAAGATGCCAATAGCATGAGATGATCTCTAAGAATAGCAGCAGTAGTGGACTGCATCAACCTAAGCTCAGAGTGCTACAGAGGGAAGAGCTGGAGAAGTGATGCCAGTCCTTTGAAGTAGCCCAGATCAGGTGTGGGTCTCAGACATTGAAACAAGAAGCATTGAAATTGCCTTGGAGACTCCAATACGTTTGAGATGCCAGAGCTGTAGGCTGTCTGCTGAGGAAAGCTGCTAACAGGGAGTGGAACCAGCCTAGGAGAAAGAAGTTTGTTGCAGTCAACAAAGATGAAAAAAGAGTTGGAGATCTGAAGACTGATTTGACATCAGACATGGAGATGCAGTTTGGAGTTTGTCCAGCTGGTTCCCTGTCTTGCTTTAGGGATTACAGTGAAGTGAGTGGATGAATTTCAAAAGAGACATTGAACTTTGGACTTTTAACATTTCACAGGACAGCAGTGTCGGCTTGATCCACTTGCAAACACTTCACAGATATACCAGTGTGGGACTGTGAAAGGCAGCCTGGTTTTCTGGTTGAGCTAAGATTTTAACTCCTCCCCATAGACCCAGTAAGGGGTCCCCAGCAGGGGACAACCTATAAAGGACAGCAGGCATTTGGCCATGCTCCTAGAAACAGGCTCCTGACACGTATGCACAGCTCTTCATAGGTCTGTGATTATGGGTTATGTAGCCCCAAACCCCTCCACAGGTAGAATCATAGTCACATAGTCTCAAGACATCCCCAAGTTAATGAGGCACCTAGAGGCTTAGCCACTCCCCTTCCCAGCCATTATTTCAACATCACCCCACCCTGAGGTGGGGACGGCTACAGATTCACCCATGCCACTCTCTGCCATGACAATAAATGCCCTGAAACCCTGGACTGTTTCACTTCATCGGGATCCGCCATGGAGAATAATAAAATAGGCCTTCATCTAAAGAGCTGTGCCTAGTCTCCCAAAGGAAGACTCCCAACACTCCCAGCCGCAACAGCCAACTAAACCAAACCAAGCCAACCCAACTAGCCTGTGCCAAGCTATCAACCACAGTATACAAGAGATCCAGCTGGTCTCCTCCCTGCCTTCCTTTCTCAGCCCAGACCATCTCCAGCCTGCAAGCCCCCATTTCATTCTCAGCTCTTCTGTAGCATCCATCAGCATTTAGAATGCCCAAGAGCATGGGAACCTGACAGAGCCAGACTTCTGCAATCCCCAGGACTACAAGATATGCTACCCAACCCCTGGGCAGTGTTTCCATGGGAGCTTCTCACAGCCCGACACCCACCTGGTGGTGCTGTGGGGTGATCGAGGTCAAGCTTACCTCGTCCCACCTCTCTGAGAGACTGGAGAACCTGTGGTGGAACTCAAAATTTCACTCCACCCCTCTGGTTAATCCACCATACTAGCAGTCCAGTTCAGTAGTGTCAGGATAGCATCAATGGTGGCAGGACCTGACAGGAACAGCCAGGTTTCAGCCAAATGAGTCAGTAGGAGGGATTCTGATCAGCAAGAACAGCAGGAGAAGTTCTCCACTGTGCCTCTCTCAGTGGAGGAAAGATCAGGGAAGATGTGAGATCAAGAATCATTGCACATCTAGCTCTACCAGAAAGCTCCTCTCACAGTCTGTTAAGTCCTATTTATTCTCCCTCCAAACTTCACATGTTCTCCACCAGTCTTGTCTAACCTCATGTCTTGCCTTATTTAGTACATGAGTCTGTCTTAGCAAAAGGACTCATGAGACTCTATCAGCTAAAATCACTCTACCAATCTGCCCAAGTGCAAGGAAGTGGCAAGAAGCCCCAGCACATCACCAGAAGTTTTTTGGTGCTCTTCTCTCTATGTTGTCCTGACAAATGGAGCTCAACAAAGCAATGTGAGGTTGACCAATACATGCATCTCCTTACTGAAGAATCCTTCACCACATGTCCTTTCGTGTGCTTGCTTTAGCAGAACATCTTTTGATCTGTGTCTGCTTCAGAGAAACATTCCATCATGTGTCTGTCCCAGCAAAACTAACTACTGAAAGAATCCTTAAGTTTTCATTTTAAATTCTTTTGCAACAAAATTTAGAAACAAGACAAAAGAATCCTGACATCTTCACCAGACTTGTTAAAAGGACATTTACCTGGATATGTAAAAATGAAGGGAAACCTTTTCAAATATTAAAAATTCCTTTCATAGTGAAAAAAATCACAAAAATAAATCAACAGTCTGTTGTGTTTTCTGTATTTCCAGAAATTAGCAGGTTATCAGACAGAACGGGAATCACCACTATTCAATTGTTTGGCATGCAGTCATTTTATTATATCTTGTTTTATTCTAGCTTATACTTTATTTTGATTTATTCATCTCTCATGCAATACAACCTGACAGTAGTTTTCTCTCCCTCGACTCCTTGCAAAACCCATCATGACCACCACCTCCTCACTTTTTTCTCACATCCACTTCACTTCAGTTTCTCTTGAGAAAGAGCAAGCTTCACAGGGATATAAACCTAGATGGCATAACAAGATGCATAAGACTAGATGCAAGCACCCACATGGAGGCTGGATGAGAAAAACCTAGTAGGATGATAAGGGTTTCAAAAGCAGGCAAAAGAGTCAGAAACAACCCATGGCTCCTGCTGTTAGGATTTCCACACGAGCCCTACGTTAACAAGCATAACATATATGCAGAGGACCTATGGCTAGATTTAGTTTTTCTGACAGGTATGCTACAGGTACAAAAGAAGGTCCCAGTTGGTGACCTAAGAGTCCAAGGGCAAATCCCTCCGTTTCAGTTACATACGGGGAAAAAGGACGAGTCAGGCCAGGGAGGTGTAAGGCTGGGGCCTTAAGGAGTGCTTTTTGGAGCCTTAGAAAGGACTTGGTAACAGGTTTAAGAGGTTTGTGGGTGGAGCCTAACACTGCTTCATATAAGGGACAAGAAAAGAGGGAAAAGGAAGAAACCCAGAAATGTAAAAAGCTACCCATTCCTAGGAATGATAAAATCTCTTTCTTTGTAGAAGGAACAGTTAGAGACTGAATCAGATTCTTTCTATCTAAGGTAATAGTCTTATAGGTTGGGGTAATTGTTAGTCCCAAATAGATGACCTGTGGATCAGACAGCTGGACTTTAGAAGGTGAGACCCTTTAGCCTTGACTGGAAAGGAAATTTAGAAGAGCAGAAGTGTCAGATTGGCTAATCTCTAGAAAGGGGCTACAGAGAAGGACATTATCTGTGTAAAGTACAATCTTAGATTTAGGGAGAGATAAAGAGAGTAAGTCTGAAGCCAGGGCCTGGTCAAATAGGTGTGGGCTGTCCTGGAATCCCTGAGGTAGAACAGTCCAGGTAAGCTGACTAGAAAAGTGGTTGTCAGGACCTGTCCAGGTAAAAGAAAATATATTCTGTGACTGGATGTCAAGAAGGATAGGGAAAAATGCATCCTTGAGGTCCAGGACTGAGAAATAGTAGGTTCCTGAAGGGATAGTAGAAAGAAGAGTATAAGGGCTAGCCACAACAGGATGGAGGGGGACCACTGCAGAATTAGTGCATCTGAGGTATTGAACCAGTCAATAGGTACCATTAGGTTTCTTAACTGCTAGTATATGAGTGTTAAAGGGGGAAGAGGTGGAACGAAGAACTTTTTTCCTTAAGAGGTCAGTGATGATAGACTTAAGTCCCCTGAGGCTCTGGAGAGAGAGTGGGTAAATTATTAGTAAGAATCATATGAACATCATGGAAATTCAAGCTATAAGATTGAGTGATGTATTGGAACTCCTTAATAAAGCTGGAAGAGTTAGAAGTATACAAACCCAGTCTGCTTTCTATCTGAGAAAGTTCACTCAGTAAGAAAGGGACATGCACTCTGACCAGACCATCAAACCCAGCCACTTCCCTTAGAGGATGGACTGGTGCTGGGTCCAGTGACTCAGGAGGTGAAGTAATTGGGGGTTTGGCTATAGCCTTAGAACGCATGATAGAAGGGGTGAAGGTCAATGCCAATGCAGGGTAATTGGAGTGACCTGCAGCTGGCACAGAAAGAAAGGAGGAGTCTGGAGAGGTCAAGCTAGTGGGACCTGAGGTATCCAGGTGAGAAGGAAAAACTGAGGCAGCAGTTTGGGTTTTTGGTTGTAGCAGGTCTGCAGCAGAAGGCAAGTGGTTCGTCAGCTTGATCTAGGGTGCTAGAGTCATCTAGTGATGGATGAGTAGGTTTCATGGCTAAGAAAAGTTGGGATGGAGAAGAAGCAGAGCACATGGAAGGGTGAGAGTACAGATAGATGAATGCTTGGATATATGGGACTTCTTTCCATTTACCTGACTGCTGGCACTATGTATGGAGATCTCTTAAAATGATCGCATCTAACGGGCCATTAGCTGGCCATTTGGGACTATTATTTAATGGGTATTGAACTCAGACCTTATTGCAAAGGTGTATCAATTTTAAGGGCCTCAAATTGGGTGTTAATTTCAAAGATTTGAAATTTTCCAGGAGACATCCCAGTGGGGTTCCTGGAGGTATATTCGAAGAGCATTCCCACCCATTGGGTGTTGGGAATGTTACTGAACTATTTGTGTCAGTGTCCCAGAGAAAAGTTTAACAATGGGTCAGTGTAAAAGCCAAGCTAGAAATTTACTTTGTCACATGAATTTCCAGGGGCTAAGGCCCGCAATTTCCCAGATATTGCCAGAAAGCAATTCAACCTAGTACTACGAATCCAAAGTGGCTGCTGCAAGAGTTTGAAGGATTTATGAACTGCTTGTGAGAAGGGAGGTCACCCAAGGATCTAAGTCTTAACTCGTTGGTCAGCCAGGAGGCCAGTCATAAAGACCAGGGCATTGAAACACCAACCCCTCGGCCCTGAAAGGCTGGCCAGGTGCATCTGGGCATGCAGGGTCCCTCCACCAACTGGAGAAATTTCTTACCAATCAATATGCTGGTGTGTGTTTGCTGACTTCTGCACTCAGGTAGCAGGAAGTGTGGAACCGTGTTGTTTTTGTGAGCTGAGATGGTGGGCAGTGGCAGCACAGATCATGTGGTAGAAGTCTGTGAGTGTCAGAGCCGCAGCTGCAGTGATGGAAATTCACATGGTGAATGACAGAGGATGCCAGCGGATGGAGTCCACGTAGTGTAGCAGTGACTGCGGGCAGTGATGACGGTGGCAACAGTCCATGTGGTGCAGGTCCATACGGGCACATACAGACTCCCTAATTGTTGTGTCAGTGATCCCTGTAATCCCTTATGAGACCCAATTAGTTGATTCTGTGGGAAGTGATCTCCTGGTGTCCTCCATCCTTCAGTCACCTACAATCATCCCCCCTTCCTCATCTGCATGGTTTGCCAAGCTCTGACTAATGTTTGACTATGGGATTTTTGTGTCTGCTCACATCATTTGTTGAAATACCACAGGCAAGACTAATGCAACTGCAACAATTTCCTTGATTGTTTCCTAGAAAATGCATCCCACAGAAAAACACAGGACACAATTACAAAGTTCCTAATTTACAAAGACAGATAATAAACTCACAGTATGTGCCTGTGAGGAGGAAGAACTGCCATAGGGATTTGAAAACTTTAAGAACAGAGAATGTGGTACAAGAGTGAGGGCATTGTGGCCATCAGAAAGCATAGAAGTATGGATTGCTGTCTGTACACAGGTGAGGGCAGGTAAAAGATAAGACTAGAGCCTATGATTGGGCTGTGGGGAAAAAAAGGCAGGGCTGGAAGTTTAAGAGAGAGAGAAAGAGAACAGATAGGGAGGAGACAGGGAAGGTGACAGGGAGAAGATGGAGAAAGATGAATCTGATCCATGTGACTTAAAAGAGTCACAGGTAGCTATGGATGTCATAGATGGACAACAGAGTAATGTAGGGTACATTTGCCCCATCTACATGTGCAGCTTGTGTTTATATCAATTGAGTTTTGAGTTTTTTCTGTGGGCATTTTGGGGTTGAGAATTCACCGTTATAAATCTGACTGATAAATTATAAGCCTCTGAGTTTTCTTTATATGGGGCTCTGGGTTTAGATCCAGTCTTCACAGACTAGTTGTATGGAACAGATGACTGGGAATGTAAGAGGTTCAACCTAAGTGAACTGCAAGAAATAAGGTAGTCCACTGCTTGCGAATAGCCACGGGGGTAGGGAGACAGCCATTGCCTGCAAACAGCTGGCATTAGGGTGGATTGTTTTTATTAATTTCATGCTACACAGAAGAAACATTATGTCACAGTGACTAGGTGCAGTCAGGAATATTCTTTCATATCACATAATTATCGAAATATATTTTATAAGAGTTGCAACAAAAACTCATGTGTTCATATATTAAATTACAGCCATATGACAACCACTTAATAGTTTAAGTTGTCATCAGATAGTATTGAATGGATAAAACACATTTTCAGGTTAATTTCATTTTTCTTTTTATTTTAGTAGACATTTCTGTAAAACAACAGTTTTACATGATAGCAACCTAGTAAGTCCCTGAGGGACTATAGTACTGGAATCTGTGTTCTGCTCTCAGATGTTCTACAACTCCTGAGAGGTGATGGAAGGTGCTGGCCTGTCAGAACTCATTCTTGGTAATTCCACCAACAGGACTGATACATATTCTTCAAAGATTTTTGTTTTCTATCTCTTAGAATTCTCTAAATTGAAAGGTAAATAAATTTGCTACATTAACTAATTTCCATTAGAAGTAATTACACTGCTATTTTCAATATTCACTATCTGACCATTCATCTTCTTTGTAATTACTGAATATTATTTGTATTGGTATATGTTTTTCTTTTATGTTCTGTTTCATATATGTGAACATGATATGTGTGTGGACACATACACCAAGGCTCATAAGTCGAGGTCAGAAGATAACTACATAGACTATTCATCTTTATTCACCTTTACATGGGCTCTAGGAAGCAACCATGGGTTATCAGACCTCTGCGGGAAGCTCCTTGCCCACCAAACTGACTAAGCTGCACTGTATCGGCAGATATTTCTGAGATGAGTTCATCATGATGGGGAAAGCCACTGAAGCATCCTTCAGAACTGTGTTGTTCTCTGAACATCTGAGGCTTCTTCTCTGGTTTAGTCAAATCACCACTTTTCCTCTATTTTATTCTGCTGCCTACATACAAGTTTCAAAATATAATACTTTTGTAAGTATACTTAGCTATTTGTATTCATCTCCCTCATTTTATTTGGAGTCTCTATTCATACTTCAAGGGATTAAACTACAAAACTTTTCAGCTAAGTAAATTTTAAGATATAAGCAAGCATACAGGAACAGATAGAAATGTGCACTCAATTCTCCCTTCTCTCCTCTTTCCAACCCATTTTTTTTTTTACCACATGTCATATTTCTTTGAAGTAAAACTGTTATTCAAAAACATAAAGTATTTAGCTTTTTGAACTTCATGCAATGATTAGAGAAATGAAAGAAATTTACAATAAAGAAAAGGTGTTTAAGTTATTGTTTGAAAAATAAAATATAATCAATTCAACCTGCATAAATATCTATTAGCAAGTTCTCTATGATAATAATGATAGAACAAAAGTCTAATCAGCAATGGCTCTCTCGCTGAGGTTCCTAAAATTCTTTGAAAAGATGACCATTGTTCTTCTACTCACCGACATGTACCTTTTGAACTTTCAACACTTAGTCCTATATTGACAGGTTAACACAAGGAACACAAAGAGAGAAAAATGAACAGCCAACAACACAAAGCATTACACAGTATGTTAAATTTATGGCTTTAGAGGAAGGCTTTTAAAGGAAGAAGATAGATCTTTATAATTACTTTTTAAAAGATGTTTCAGAGAAGGCAGAGAGTTAGTGGAGGGAGGATGTTATCATGGGAAACTGTAGAGCATATTCCTTCACACTTGATAGGCTGAGTGAAGACCGATAGTAGAAACTATACAAAGCATGTCAAGAGAATAATGCACAATTGTCCTTGCTCAGAGGACAGTGTGTATCTGGTGAGAATGTAGGTTCTTTATGTAGCACTTCGGGGCATCAGTTTAAGTTAAAAATACCAGAAAGAGGACATGTCATCTAATCCTCAAGCCTTAAGATATCATTGAATATATAGAAGCAGTTTCATGACAAAATGACAAGTGAGCTGTGAAGATCTTAGATGGAAAGGATGGTAGACATATAGACCTGTCATCTCCATGAACAACAGACTGTATATTGAGTAGGTTGCTCATCAATGTGAGCACGAGGTAAATTACTAGGTGAGGAATCATAAGGAATCTCTGCTTCTAGCTTCTAATTTTCCATAGGGAATAATGACTACTCACAATTTGCAATAATTAGCAATGTACAAAATGTGATATTTTGAGAAACATCTATATAATATCTGGCTAAGAGTAAAGTCTTGTAGGAGTCATATGTATGTATAACGTATATTCAGAGAAAAACACATAAGAGGAAATGATTACAATCTTAAAGATGAATGTAGTGTCCATTCCTTTGGCAAAGAACATTTGCTCACAAGCCTGGCATCCCTCTATCATAATCAACTATCTGCCCATTAACTTCAAGGCAGAGGCTACAGGTGTGTGGATGCTGTGTTTACTATTTAGCATAAACTTCCCTCTGTGCTTCTGCCAGGTGCTTCTGCTAACTATCTGCAAGTGGACCATTCCAAAGACAGAAGAATCAAAGGCTCAGAGTCAGCTAGACAAAAAAGTACATAGTATTTGGTAAACTGAAAATAACTTTCAAAGAAGTAAGACACAGTGTGATAAGGCTGGGAAAAGGAGTAGAGACTAATAAATAATCATTTCACTTAATATGCATTAGGTATTTTTATTTATCATATTATATACATTATTTTAGCTAGTGAACATTTTTTAGAAAGATAACCTAGTTGGAAAAGCTTCCAAATATATACAAGATAGTTTATATGCAGACTAGAAAAGCAGAAACACATAGTGCTAAAGCCATCACTTGCTTATTTCAACACCAATGAAGAGGAGATAATGGGATATTTTGAGGACTTAAACCATTTAGCAAAGGACAATGAAAGACGTGGTGATGGAGGATCAGCTTTGTGCTTGATGACTGACACAGTGTTAAGTCAGGGCCATGTGAGGGAATGGAGGAACCAGAGGAACTCCAACACAGCCCTGATGCAACAAACCAGAACAGTCCATACTTAAAAGTACACTGTAGACCATGCCACAGAATGTTTCTAGATGTTTGTCCAAGGTCCAGCTAGCTTGTTCATAAAATAAAATAAAATTTTTAAAAAAATTACCATTATTGTGCTGGGTGCAAGGCTTCAAAAAGGAAAAGTCATATTTACCTCATTTTGGGACCAATAATTACCAATAATTACTACTAAAACTATATATCACAATAAATTGTAGGAGGATGAGAATGATGTCTTTTCCAAGCTTTCCACTTCAGGGATTCAAGTAGAGTCTCATTGAGGATTTTATTCTCCATTATGAGCACTTCCTTGGATGGATTTTAGCCTCTGTGCTAACCTTATACACAATTCATAGACTGTAGTTGTAAAGGAAATGCACAGGTATGAAATTCAATATCACATTATTAATGGAATAAATCTCAGTAGTGTGCTGTCTCCCAGGCAGCTGCACTCCTTATTTAGTTCCATCTCCACCTCTCATCTCAGTCCATTTGAACTGTGAGATACACTGTTGGTTTATCCTTCAAGATAAGGGTGGGAGACTGAAGTCCTGTTCCTACTGTCTTGGCTTCTTCATCCTCAGAAGCATTTCATAATACCTTCTCTTAATGGACATTTTTACATGTTACATATGCTTCTCAATTCATAAGTAACATTTGGTAGCAAAATGTCTTCATGTGGTAGATGAGGCCAGTAGACTTATGAGAGTTAAACTGCTTCAAATGACAGATGCAGGGAAATGTGTGGCTGGATTTGAAACTCCATTCTATTTCTTTTTAAATATTTACTTAATTTTAGTGGGTGGGTGTGTGCCTTTTGTCTCTGTCTCTCTGTCTCTCTGTCTCTCTGTGTCTCTCTTTCCCTCTTTATCTTTCTCTCCCTGTCTGTCTCCATGTCTGTCTCTGTCTCTGTCAGTCTGTCTCTGTCTGTCTCTCACAGTCTCTATGTTTCTCTCAGTGTCTTTCTGTCTCTTTTTAGTGTGTCTTCCTCTCCATCCATCTGTCCCTCCCTCCCCCTTTTGCTCCCCTTCCCAAGACCACTCAGAATATCAGGGATTGTATGCATTACCCTGGAGTCAGCATGCTCTGTGGTTGTGATCATCTTGAGGTGGGTGGAAAGGAAATTCTTTGAAGGAGAAGAATGCACTTTTAATGACTGAACCCTCTCTCTAGTCCAGTTTTACTTTTTCATCATTAAACTGTGCTGAATCATTTGTCTGACCAAACTGTGCCATACAGCATAAAATATTTTTGATTAGTAGAACACATAAAAGATTCTGAGCCAAAAAATATTGTCAGCTTCACAAGTTAAAATAAAACATATTATATGTCCACACCCCTATTTTCAGTTGAAGGCATCTTTAGAAGAATATGTCTAAATTCAAGTTAAGCTTTGTTTTTAATCTTTATCCCAATCAAGTTTGGATAGCTAGAAATGAGGTTTTAAAACTAATCAGCATACATCAAAACCAACAGAAATGAAATAAGATATATCTGAAAATTTGTGAATCATATTATAAATAATTTGTCAGTAGTAGAAATAGAAACAGAAATAAGAAAGAGAAAACAATGCCCCAAACAGGAAGTTTTATATTTAGGACAGACTCTGCACCTTAGCATAGTAGGCAAAGTACTTGGAAAACAGATGGTGGAATGCCTTTAATGTAACAGTACAAATGTACAGAAATCACCTTGGAGCCCAGGATCTCACATTCCCATGAGAAATTTCAATGTGAACATTTGAGTTACTTTGGAAGGGAATAAAATACATGATCTATTTCGATCCACTTCCCACATTTCTTTTAAGTTTGGGCAAAGCATCCATCTTTAATTTTAAAAATATTTTATTATAAATCATTTCTCCCTGTGGCCATTTTCTTTTTCTCTACCTCTCTACATTCATTATGCCTTGGGAAATAACAGAGCTCTGTCAGTCAGAGGCATACCCTTCTGTGTGTGTGATAAAACACATCCTCTCTGTATTTACACTGTATTCACCCAAGCCTTCCAGACCTAACCACAAACCAGTCTTTAACTGACAGCAAATGTTATACTCTAAGATAGAAGCTGCCCATGATTTTGTGCTAGATTGGAAAACACTTCCTGACTTCTATACTTCTTTATTATTTGTACTATCATTGATTTCTATGGTTTATACTTGGCATGGAGGGACACTGGGATGAGTATGATCAAAGTAAACAATAAATATGAAAATTTAAAACAAACAATAAAACCATCACCCAGGAGCATTTAAAAATTACAGATTGGCATTTATGCTGAGAAGGGATCAAAGGATAAATACATCAAAATAATTATAAAACTTAGAAAAATTCATGACCACATCAAACACAAAAACCAGGAATGGAGAAACTCCCTATAGAGGGACCAATATTAATCCAATAGCTGAAAGCACCTTTAATTACATGCTGAGTTCTTAAACTCTCTCTCTCTCTTTTTTTTTTTTGAGATTATGAAATAATTATATTTCTCTCCTCTTTCCTCCCTAGAAACCTTCCCACATACTCCATCTTGTTCTCTATCAAATCTGTGACCACTTCATTAATTGTTATTACATACACACACACACACACACACACACACACACACACACACACTTTGTGTGGCTAATATCCACTTAATAGTGAGTATATATCATGTTCATTCTTTTGTGACTGCATTACCTCACTTAGGACAATATTTTCAAGTTCCATCCATTTGCCTGCGAATTTCATGAAGTCATTGTTTTTAATAGCTGAGTAGTATTCCATTGTGTAAATGTACCACATTTTCTGTTTCTATTCCTCTGTTGAGGGGCATCTGGGTTATTTCCAGTTTCTGGCGAATTCTGCAATGAACAGATTGAAGAATATGTCTTTATTATATGTTGGAACATCTGGGTATATGCCCAGAAGTGGTATAGCTGGGTCCTCAAGTATTCTGTCCAACGATTTGAGGATCTGCCAAACTGATTTCTAGAGTGGTTGTACCAGCTTGCAATCCTAGCAGCAATGGAGGACTGTTCCTCTTTCTCCACATCCACACCAGTATCTGCTGTCATCTCAGTTTTTGATCTTAGTTATTCTGAATGAGATGAGGTGGAATGTCAGGGTTGTTTTGACTTGCATTTCCCTGATGACTAAGGATGTTGAACATTTCTTTAGGTGCTTCTCAGCAATATGAATTCCTTCAGTTGAGAATTCTCTGTTTAGCTCTGTTTCCCAATTTTTGATAGGGTTATTTGATTCTCTGGAGTCTAACTTCTTGAGTTCTTTGTATATATTGGATATTAGCCCTCTATCAGACATAGGATTGGTAAACATCTTTTCTCAATCTCTTGGTTGCTGTTTTGTCCTATTTACAGTGTCCTTTTCCTTAGAGAAGCTTAGCAATTTCATGAGGTTCCATTTGTCAATTCTTGACATAAGCCATTGGTGTTCTGTTCAGGAACTTTTCCCCTGTGCCCATGTGTTCGAGACTTTTCCCCACTTTCCTATCTATTACATTCAGTGTATCTTTGTTTTATGTGGAGGTCCTTGATCCACTTGGACTTGAACTTTGCACAGGGAGATAGGAATGGATCCATTCGCAATCTTCCACCCAAAGACCACCAGTTGAACCAGCACAATTTGTTGAAAATGCTGTCATTTTTCTACTGGATGGTTTTAGCTCCTTTGTCAAATATCAGGTGACCATAAGCATGTGGGTTCATTTCTGAGTCTTCAATTCTATTCCATTGATATACCTGCCTGTCACTGTACCAATAACATTCAGTTTTTATCACTACCGCTTAAGGTTGGGGATGCTGATATCCCCAGAAGTTCTTTTAGTGTTGAGAATAATTTTTGCTATCCTGCTTATTTTTTTTTTAATTCCAAATGAATTTGTGAATTGCTCTTTCTAAGTCTATGGAGATTGGAGTTGGAATTGTAATGGGTATTGTATTGAATCTGTAGATTGCTTTCGGCAGGGTGGCCATTTTTTCTGTATTAATCCTGCCAATCCATGAGCATGGGAGATATTTCCATCTTCTGAGGTCTTCTTTCTTCCAAGACTTGAAGTTCTTGTCATGCAGATCTTTCACTTGTTTGGATAGAGTTATACCAAGATACTTCATATTGCTTGTGACTATTGTGAAGGGTGTCATTTCCCTAATTTCTTTCTCAGTCTGTTTATACTTTGAGTACAGGAAGTCTACTAATTTGTTTGAGTCAATTTTATATCTGGCCACTTTGCTGAAGTTATTTTTCACCTGTAGCAGTTATCTGGTAGAGATTTTCTGGTCACTGAAATATACCATCATATCATCTGCAAATAGTGCTATTTTGATTTCTTCCTTTCCAATTTATATCACTTTGACATCCTTTGTTGTCTAATTGCTCTAGCTAGAATTCAAGTACTATATTGGATAGATAGGGGGAAGGAGGACATCATTACCTAACCCCTGATTTTAGTGGGATTGCTTCAAGTTTCTCTCCATTTAGTTTGATGTTGGCCAATGTTGAATTTTGTCAAATGTTTTTACAGCATCTAATGAAATGACCATGTGGTTTTTTCTTTGAGGTTGTTTATGGAGTAGAATACATTGATGGATCCCTGCATCCCTGTGATGAAGCCTACTTTATCATGGTGAATGATCATTTTGATGTGTTCTTGGATTCAGTTTGCGAGAATTTCATTGAGTATTTTTGCCTTGATATTCATAAGGGAATTTGGTCTGAAGTTGTCTTTCTTTGTTGGGTCTTTGTGAGGTTTTGGGATCAGTGTAACTGTGGCCTCATAGAATGAATTGGTTAGTGTTCCTTCTGTTTCAATTTTGTGGAATGGATTGAAGAGTATTGGTATTAGGTCTACTTTGAAGGTCTGATAACACTGAACCCATTTGGTCCTGGGCTTTTTTAGTTGGGAAAATTTTAATGACTGCTTCTATTTCTTTAGGGGTTACGGGACTGTTTAGATGGTTTATCTGATTGTGGTATCTGTCTAGAAACTTGTACGTTTCCTCTAGATTTTTCAATTTTGTTGAGTATAAACTTTTGTAGTATGATCTGATGATTTTTTTGAATTTCCTCACAATCTGTTGTTATATCTCCCTTTTCATTCCTAATTTTGTTAATTTGCATACAGTTAATATGCCCTCTGCTTATTCTGTCTAAGGGTTTATCTATCTTGTTGATTTTCTCAAAGAACCAGCTCCTAGGTTTGTTAATTCTTTGTATAGTTCTTTTAGTTTCCACTTGGTTGATTTCAGCCCGTAATTTGATTATTTCCTGCCTTCTACTCCTCTTGGGTGTGTTAGCTTCTTTTTGTTCTAGAGCTTTCAGGTTTGCTGTTAAGTTAATAGTATATGCTCTCTCCAGTTTCTTTTTGGAGGCATTCAGAGCTGTGAGTTTTCCTTTTAACACTGGAAAACACTGTTTGAACACTTTCCTTTCATTGTGTTCCATAGATTTGGGTATGTTGTACTTTCATTTTCATTTAATTCTAGGTAGCTTTTAATTTCTTTTTTTATTTCTTCCTTGACCAAGTTATAATTGAGTAGTGTCTTGTTCAGCTTCCATCTGTATGTGGGCTTTCTGTTGTTGTTGATATTCAAAACCAGCCTTAACCCCGTAGTGATTGGATAGGAGGCATACTATTATTTCAATCTTCTTATATCTGTTGAGGTTTGTTTTGTGACCAATGATATGATCAGTTTTGTAGAAGGTACCATAAGGTACTGAGAAGAAGGTGTTTTCCATTGATCGAGGGTGAAATGTTCTATAGTTATCTGTTAAATTCGTTTGGTTCATAACATTTGTTAGTTTCACTGTGTCTCTGTTTAGTTTGTGTTTCTAAGATCTGTGTATTGACAAGAGTGGAGTTTTGAAATCTCCCACTATTATTGTGTGAGGTGCAATGTGAGCTTTGAACTTTAGTAAAGTTTTTTTTTGTTTTGTTTTATTTTGTTTTTTGTTTTATGTTTGGTTTTTTTTTTTTTGTTGTTTTTTTTTTTTTGTTTTACAAATGTGGGTGCCCTAGCATTTGGGGCATAGATGTTCAGAATTGAGAGTTCTTTTTGGTAGATTTTTCCTTTGATGAGTATGAATTGTCCTTCTTTATCCTCTTTGATGACATTTGGTTGAAAATTGATTTTATCTGATATTAGAATGGCTACTCTAACCTGTTTCTTAGGACCATTTGTCTGGAGAATCTTTTTCTAGCACTTTACTCTGAGGTAGTACTTGTCTGAGGTATGTTTTCTATATGCAGCCAAATGCTGGGTCCTATTTTTGTATCCAGTCTTTCAGTCTATGTCTTTTTATTGGGGAATTGATGTTAAGAGATATTAAGGAATGGTGATTGTTGGTTCCTATTATTTTCTATGTTATTTTGTGTTTGTGTGGCTATCTTCTTTTGAGTTTGTTGAAAGATTACTTTCTTGCTTTGTTTTGGGTATAGTTCCCCTTCTTGAGTTGGCATTTTCCATATATTATCCTTTGTATGGCTGGGTTTGTGGAAACATATTCTGTAAATTTGTTTTTTTCATAGAATATTTAGGTTTCACCATCTATGATAATTGTGAGTTTTTCTGGGTATAGCAACCAGGGCTGGCATTTGTGATCTCTTAGGATCTATATGAGATCTGTCCAGGATCTTCTAGGTTTCATTGTCTCTGGTGAGAAGTCTGGTGTGATTCTGATAGGTCTGCTTTTATATGTTACTTGACCTTTTTCTCTTCCTGCTTTTAATATTCTTTCCTTATATTTTGTATTTGGTGTTTTGACTATAATGTGATGGGAGGAATTTCTTTTCTGGTCCAATCTACTTGGAGTTCTTTAGGCTTCTTATATATATATGTTCATCTCTTTCTTTAGGTTAGGGATGTTTTCTTCTATAATTTTGTTGAAGATGTTTACCAGTCCTTTAACTTGGGAATCTTCACACTCTTCTGTACCTATTACCCTCAGGTTCTGTCTTCTCATTTTATCTTGGATATCCTGGATGGTTTGGTTTAGGAGCTTTTTGCATTTTGCATTTTCTTTGACTGTTGTGTCAATGTTTTGTATGGTATCTTCCACACCTGAGATTCTCTCTTCTATCTCTTATATTTTGTTGGTAATTCTCACACCTACGATTCCTGATCTCCTTCCTAGGTTTTCTAATGCTGTGGTTGTCTCTCTTTGTGATTTCTTTCCCGTTTCTATTTCTATTTTTGGTTCTTGGATTGTTTTGTTCAATTCCTTTGATTTTGTTTTCCTGTAATTCTTCATGCTTGATTGTGTTTTCCTGTAACTCTTTAAGGGATTTTTGTGTTTCCTCTTTAAGGGCTTCTAGTTGTTTACCTGTGTCCTCCTGTATTTCTTTAATGGAGTTATTTGTTTCCTTCTTAAAGTCTTCTATCTTCATCATGAGATGTGATTTTAAATCAGAGTCTTGTTTTTCTGGTGTGTTGGGGTATACAGGGCTTGCTGTTGTGGGAGAGCTGAGGTCTGATGATACCAAGTAGTCTTAGTTTCTTTTCCTTACATTCTTGCCCTTGTATTTCGCCATCTAGTTATCTCTGGTGTTAGCTGGTCTTACTCTCTGTGGCTTGTCCCTCCTGCAAGCCTCAGTGTGAATACTCCTTGAAGACCAGCTCTCTTTGAGAAGAATTTGGGTTTGGGCAGCTGTGCTGGAGGGTCAGCTCTGGGGTGTAGACAGAAACCAGAAAGATCTTGTCTCCAGCTGCCCCTTGGTTCCCGTGTCCTGATGGCTCTGTAAGGGTTCCTCTTGATCCAGTGAATTTGAACAGACGTGGTAGTCTTGCCTGTGCTTGAAGGTGTCTAGGCACTCCAGGGATATCAGCACTCTCCTGGAAATATTTGAGTATGGAGCCCTGTGTCTCAGGATCAGCTCCCAGGCCGCTGAAAGAAACCAGAAGACCACTCCTGAGTCCCTGTATCCTGGGGATTCCAAGTAGGTCCCTCTGAGCTGACAGGCTTGTTTGCACTCCAGTGAGTCTAGCTTTCTCCAGGAACTATTTGGCTATGGATCCCTGTTGTCCCAGGCAGCAGTCTCCAGCCACAGATGTAAACTGGAAGGCTACTGCCCCAGGCTCTTCCTCACTCCCTGTGCCCCAAGGATTCCAGGCAGGTCCTGCTGAGCAGTGGTGCTCTCCTTATCCCCACACATGGGTTTGCCGACACTCCTGGGAGTCTAGCTTTCTCCAGCTACTATTTGGCTATGGAGCCTTGGTGGGCCATACAGAGGTCTCCCACCACAGATAGAAACCGGAAGCTCTCTCTCTCTCTCTCTCTCTCTCTCTCTCTCTCTCTCTCTCTTTCTCTCTCTCTCTCTCTCTCTTTAAATAAAGTCCCAAGTTCCACCTCCCATTTCTCACCCCCATCTGCAAGAGGAGGTCCCCCTGCTCATCCACCAGGCCTCCTCACTTCCTGAAGACACAAGTCTCTCAAGGGTTAGGCACATCTCCCACTGGGGCCAGACCAGGCAGTTCTCTGCTGTATATGTGTCCAGGGCCTCATACCAGCTATTGTATGCTGCCTGGTTGGTGGCTCAGTGTCTAAGAGATCTCATGGGTCTAAGTTAGTTGAGACTGCTGGTCTTCCCATGGGGTTGCCCTCCTTCTAAGCTACTTCCAGCCTTTACCTAATTCAACCACATGGGTCCCTGACTTGAGTCCAATGGCTGGGTGTAATTATCTGCATCTGTCTGAGTCATCAGCTTCTTGGCCTCTTACCAGGCAGCCATGCTGGGCTCCAGTCTGTAAGCATACCAAAGCATCAATAATAAGTTTCAGGCCTTGAAGCCTCCCCTTGAAATACATCCCAAGTTGGGCCGGTATTTGGACCTCCTTTCCCTCAATCTCTTCCCCATTTTTGTCCCTACAGTTCTTTTAGACAAGAACAACTCTGGGTCAGTGTTATTGACAGTGGGATGGCAAACCCATCTATCCACTTGATTCTCTGTATTCCTACTGGACTCTACAAGTACCTTCTCCCTCCTATTGGATATTTCTTCAAAGGTCCCTCCCTTTGAGTTTTGAGACTCTCTCACCTCCCGTGTCTTTGGTACTTTCTAGAGGATCCCCTCACATCCCACCTCCTGAGGTTTCATATTTCCATTCATTCTGCTGGCCCTCAGGGTTTCTCTCCTCTCCAGCACACCCATATATGATCATGTTTCCCCTTTCTCCTCCTCCTATACTCTGCCACTCATGTCCCTACTTCCTTCAACCTCCCCGATTGTTTTCTTCTCCCTCCAAAGTGGGATTGAAGCATCCTCACTTGATCCCTTCTGCTTGTTAACCTTCTTGAGTTGTATGGATTGTGTCGAGTGTATTCTGTACATTTAGGTGAAAATTCACTGATTAGTGAGTACATACCATACAAGTTCTTTTGGATCTGAGTTACCTCACTCAGGATGATATTTTCTAGTTCCATCCATTTGCTTGCAAAATTCATGATGTCTTCATTCTTTTTTATTATTAATATTTTACACTTCAGATTTAATTACTCTCCCAGTCCACCTTCTGAGTGTTCCACATCCCATACCTCCTTCCTGGCCCTTGTTTCCTCGAAGATGTTGCCACCCCCACCCACCTTACCAGAAGTCTAAACTCTCTGGGGCTTCTAGTCTCTTGAGGGTTAGATGCATCTTCTCTGACTGAACCCAGACCCAGCAGTCCTCTGCTGTATATGTATTGGGGGCCTTATAACAGCTGGTGTATGCTGTCTGGTTGGTGATCCAGTATCATGTGTTGTCACCTGAGGTTTTGATCTTAGCCATTCTGATTGGTGTGCAGTGGAATCGCAGGGTCATTTTGATTTGCATTTCTCTGATCACTAAGGACTTTGAACATTTCTTAAGTGCTTCTCAGCAATTCGAGATACCTCTCTTGTGAATTCTCTGTTTGGCTCCTTGCGACATTTTTTAAATTTTATTTTAATTAGGTTGTTTAGTTTTTTGGAGGTTAGCTTCTTGAGTTCTTTATATATTTTGGATATTAGCTCTCTATCAAATGTGTGGTTAGTGATATTTTTTTTCCCAATCTGCAAGTTGGCAATTTGTCTTATTGACTCTGTCCCTTGCCTTACAGAAGTATTTCAGTTTCATGAGGTCCCATTTATGAATTCTTGATCTTAGCATGTGAGCCATTGTAGTTCTGTTTAGGAAATTTCCCCATGTTCCAATGAGTTCAAGGATCTTCCCACTTACTTTTCTATTAGATTCAGTGTATATGGTTTTATGTTCAGGTTCTTGATCCACATATACTTGAGCTTTACGCAAGGTAACAAATATGGGTCTATTTTCATTTTTCTACATACAGACCTCCAGATAGACTGGCATCATCTATTGAAGATGCTTTATTTTTACATTGTGTATTTTTGGCTTCTTTGTCAAAGGTCAAGTGTGTATAAGTGTGTGGTTTTATTTCTGGTCTTCAATTCTATTCCATTGATCAACCTGTCTGTCTATCTAACAATACTACGCAGTCTTTATCACTATTGCTCTATAGTAGAGCTTGATATCAGGGATGATGATTCCTCCAGCCATTGTTTTCTTATTAAGAATTATTTTCACTATTCTGGGTCTTTTGCCTTTCCAGATAAATTGCTTTTACCATGTTGTTGAAGAACTGTGTTGGGATTTTGAAAGGAATTTTCATTAAATCTGTAGATTGCCTTTGGTAGGATGGCCATTTTTACTATATTACTTCCCCCAATCCATGAGCATTTCTTTCTTTCTTTCTTTTCCATTTTATTCTATTTTATTATTTTTAATACTTTATTTACATTTCAAATGTTTCCCCCTTTCCCAATCTCCTCTTTGGAAACTCTCTATTCCTTCCTCCCTCCCTCTGCCACTATGGGGGTACTCCACCACCCACCCACCCATCCACTCTCAACATCCCTTTTTGGCATTCTCCTATACTGAGGGATCTAGCACCCTCAGGCCCAAGGGCCTTTGCTCCCCCTGATGGCTAACAAGTCCCTCCTCTGCCATTTATGTGGCCAGCACCATGGGTCCCTCTATGTTTATTCTTGGGTTGGTGATCCAGTCTCCAGGAGCATTGAGGGATTAGGCCATTTGACATTGTTGCTCACTCCCTGGGGCTGCAAACTCTCTCAACTCTTTCAGTCCCTTTTCCAACTCCTCCATCTGGGACCTCACACTCAGCCCTACCATTGCTGTGAAGTGACTCTTGGGTATTCTGAACTTTTGGGCTAATAACCACTTATCAGTGAGTACATACCATGTTCATTGTTTTGTGAATGTGTTACCTCAATCAGGATGATATTTTCAAGTTCCATCCATTTGCCTGTGAATTTCAAGAAGTCATTGTTTTTAATAACTGGGTAGTATTCCATTGAGTAAATGTACCACATTTTCTGTATCCATTCCTCTGTTGAGAGACTGTTGTTTCCAGTGTCTGACTATTATAAATATGGCTGCTATGAACACAGTGGAACATGTGTCTTTATTACTTGTTAGAGCAACTTCTGGGTATATGCCCAGGAGTGGTATAGCTGGGTCTTCAAGTAGTATTATGTTCATTTTTCTGAGGGTCTGCCAAACTGATTTCCAGAGAGGTTGTATCACCTTCCATTCCCGCCAGCAATGGAGGAGTGTTCCTCTTTCTCTACATCCTTGCCAGCATCTGATGTCACCTGAGTTTTTGATCTTAGCCATTCTGACTGGTTTGAGTTAGAATCTCAAGGGTTGTTTTGATTTGCATTTCCCTGATCACTAAGGATGTTGAACATTTCTTTAGGTGCTTCTCAGCCCTAAGAGTTTCCTCAGTTGAGAATTCTCTGTTTAGCTCTGTTCCCCATTTTTTGATAAAGTTATTTGGTTCTCTGGAGTTTAGCTTCTTGAGTTCTTTGTATACATTGGATATTAGCCCTCTATTGGATGTAGGATTGGTAAAGATCTTTTCCCAATCTGTTGGTTGCTGTTTTTTCCTATTTACAGTGTCATTTGCCTTACAGAAACTTTGTAATTTTATGAGGTCCCATTTGTCAATTCTTGCTTTTACAGCAGAAGCCATTGGTGTTCTGTTCAGAAACTTTTCCCCCGGTGCCCAAGTGTTTGAGACTTTTCCCCATTTTCTCTTCTATTAGATTCAGTGTATCTGGATTTATGTGGAGGTTATTGATCCACTTGGACTTGAGCTTTGTACAAGGAGATAGGAATTAATCAATTCACAATCTTCTACATGAAGACCGCCAGTTGAACTAGCACCATTTGTTGAAGATGCTGTCTTTTTTTCCACTGGATGGTTTGTGATGGTTTGTCAAAGATCAAGTGACCTTAAGTGTGTGGGTTCATTTCTGGGTCTTCAATTCTATTTCATTGATCTACCTGCCTGAGCCTGTCCCAATACCATGCAGTTTTTATCACTACTGCTCTGTAGTGCAGCTTGAGGTCAGGGAGGCTGATTCCCCCAGAAGTTCTTTCATTATTGACAATAGTTTTTGCTATCCTGGGTTTTTTGTTATTCCATGTGAATTTGAAAATTGGTCTTTCTAAGTCTATGAAGAATTGACTTGGAATTTTGATGGGGATTGCATTTAATCTGTAGATTGCTTTCAGCAGGATGACCATTTTAACTATATTAATCTGGCCAATCCATGAGCATGGGAGGTCTTTCCATCTTCTGAGATGTTCTTTAATTTCCTTCTTGAGAGACTTGACATTATTGTCATACAGATATTTCACTTGTTTTTTTAGAGTTATACCCCAAGGAGGAATTCAAGTCCCATATCAAAATATAATAAAAGCAATTTACTGCAAATCCACAGCCAATATCAAATTAGATGGAGAGATACTTGAAGCAATCCCAGTAAAATCAGGGACAAGACAAGCATGTACACTCTCCCCATATCTATTCATTATAGTACTTGAAGTGCTATCTAGAACAATAAGACAATAAAAAGAGATTAAGTGGATACAATTTTGGAAAGAAGAAATAAATGTATCACTATTTGCAGATGATATGATAGTATACATAAGAGACCCCAAAACTACCAGAGAACTTCTTCAGCTGATGAACAACTTCAGCAAAGTGGCCAAGATATACCATTAACTCAAATAAATCAGTAGTCTTCCTTTATACAAATGATAAACAAACTGAGAAAGAAATTAGGGAAACAACTTCCTCCACAATAACCTCAAATAATGATGTCCTTGTTCTTTATAACTTATAGTATTGAAGTATGTTCTTAATAGTATTCCTTGTTGAAGTGAACCACATTTTCTGTATCCATTCTTATTTTTGTTGGACATCTGATTTGTTTCCAACTTCTGGTTTTCACAGATAAGGCTGCATGAACAAAGTAGACCACATGTCCCTGAAGTATGGTGGGGCATCTTTTGGGTATATGCCCAAGAGATAGCAGGGCCTTCAGGTAGATATATTTCCAATTTTCAGAGTAACCTCCAGAGTGATTACCACAGTGGTTGATCTTAAAACTGAGTTTTTGATCTTAGTCATTCTGCTTGGTGTTCAGTGGAATCTCAAAGCCGTTTTAATTTGCACTTCTCTGATCACTAAAAACTTTGAACATTTCTTTAATTGCTTCTCAACCATTTGAGAATTCTCTGCTGTAAATTCTCTGTTTAGCTCTATGAGTCATTTTTTAAATTAAGTTATTTGGTTTTTATGGAGATTAGCTTCTTGAGTTCTTAATATATTTTAGATATTAGCCCTCTATCAGATGTTGAGTTAGTGAAGAATTTTTTTCCCAATCTGTAGGTTGCTAATTTGTCCTATTCACTCTGTACTTTGCCTTATAGAAGCATTTCTGTTTCATAAGGTCACATTTATCAATTCTTGATCTTAGAGCTTGTACCATTAGAATTCTGTCTAGGAAATCCCTTACCTGTCAAGCAAATGAGTTCGAGTTCCTTTCCCACTTTCTAATGTATTAGAATCAGTGTATCCTGTTTTATGTTGAGGTCCTTGATTCACTTGGACTTGAGCTTTGTGCAAGGTGATAAATATAGATCTATTTTCACTTTTCTACATACAATATTAAACTAGTAGCACCATTTATTTAAAATGGATTCTTTTTTCCACTGTGTATTTTTGGCTTTTTTTGTCAAAGATGTGTCTATCAGTGTGTGGGTTTACTTCTGGGTCTTCAATTCTGTTCCATTGATTGACCTGTCTTTCTCTGTACCAGTACCATATGGTTTTTATTACTATTGCTCTATAGTATAGCTTGAGGTGAGGGATGGTGAATCCTCCAGAAATTCTTTTATTGCTAAGAATAGTTTTTGCTGTCCTGAATTTTTTGTTTTTTTCCATATGAAATTATGAATTGCTTTTTCCATGTCTGTGAAGAATTGTGTTGGAATTTGAATGTGGATTGCATTGGATCTGTAGATTGCATTTGGTAAGATGGCCATTTTTACTATGTTAATTATACCTATCCATGAGCATGGGAGATCTTTCCATCTTCTGAAGTCTTCTTCTATTTCTTTCTTGAGAGACTTGAAGTTCTTGTCATATAGATCTTTCATTTGTTTTGTTAGAGTTACACTAAGATTTGAAACTATTATGAAGGGTGTTGTTTCTCTATTTTCTTTCTCAGCCAGTTTATCATTTGTATGATGGAAGGCTACTGATTTGTTTGAGTTAACTTTATATCCAGCCATGAGTTTATCTGCTGTAAAAGCTCTCTGGTAGAAATTTTAGAGTCAATTAAAACCTTGATGTCTTCTTTTGCAATTTGTAGCCACTTGATCTACTTTTGATGTCTCATTGCTCTAGCTAGAACTTTGAGTAGTATATTGACTAGATAGGGATAGAGTGGGCAGCCTTTTCTTCTCCCTGACTTTAGTGGGATTGCTTCAAGTATGTCTCCATTTAACCTGGAATAGGCTGTTGGCTTGCTGTACATTGCTTTTATTATGTTTATGTATGAGCCTTGAATACTTGATCTCTCCAATATTTTTAACATGAAAGGCTGTTGTATTTTGTTAAATACTTTTCAACATCTAATGAGATAATCATGTGATTTTTTTTCTTTGAGTTTGTTTATATAGTGCATTATGTTACTGGATTTTCATATATTGAACCATCCTTGCATCTCTGGTATGAAACCTATTTGATCTTGGTGAATGATGATTTTGATGTGTTCTTGGATTTGGTTTACTAGAATTGTATTGAGGTTTTTTTGCATCAATATTCATAAGCGAAACTGATCTGAAGTACTGATTTGTTGGGTCCTTGTATGGTTTAGGTATTATAGTAATTGTGGCTTCATAAAATGAATTAGTTAGTGTTCCTTCTGTTTCTATTTGGAATAGTTTTAGGAGTGTTGGAATTAGCTCTTCTTTGAATTTCTGGTAGAATTTTGCACTAAAACCATCTGGTCCTGGGCTTTTATTGTTTGGGTGATTTTTAATGACTTCTACTTCCTTAGGGAATGTGGGACTGTATAGATAGTTTAATGGCTCATGATTTAACTTTGGTACAAGGTATCTGTCTAGAAAAGCACCCACTTCATCTAGATTTTCCAGTTTTATTGAGTATAGGCTTTTGTAGTAGGATAAGATAATATTTTAAATTTCTTCAGTATCTGTTGTTATGTCTCCCTTTTCATTTCTGATTTTGTTAATTTAGTTACTTTCCCTCAGAATTTACCTATCTTGTTGATTTTCTCAAAGCAAACAAACAAACAAAAAACAAAAACATATTTTGCTTTTGTTGATTCTTTACATCCCTCTTTGTTTTATTGGGTTAATTTCAGCCTTGAGTTTGACTAGTTCCTGCCATCTACTCCTCTTGGGTGTGTTTGCAGTTTTTCTGTTCTAGGGCTTTCAGGTTTGCTATTAAGTTGATAGTGTAGGATTTCTGGATCTCTCTCTTTTTTTTTTTTTTTTAAATGAGGGCACTTAGTGCTATGAATTTTTTTCTTAATACTGCTTTCATTGGGTTCCATAAATTTGGTTACGCTGTGTTATCATTTTCATTGAATTCCAGGAAGTCTATAATTTCTCTATTTATTTCCTCCTGGATGAAGTTATCATTGAATAGAGAGCTGTTCACTTTCCATGTGTATGTGTGTTTTTTGTTGTTTTTCTTGTTATTGAAGTTTAGCCTTAGTCTTCGGTGATCTACTAGGATGCATGGGATTATTTCAATCTTGTTGTATCTGTTGATGCTTGTTTTGTTACCAATTTTTTGAAAGGTACCATGAGATGCTGAGAAGAAGGTATATTCTCTCTCTCTCTTTCTCTCTCTCTCTCTTTCTCTCTCTCTCTCTCGTGTGTGTGTGAGTGTGTGTGTGTGTGTGTGTGTGTGTGTGTGTGTGTGTGTGTGTTAAATCCATTTGGTTCATAATCTCTATTAGTTTCACTATGTCTCTGTTTAGTTTCTGTTTTAATTGTCTGTCTGTTAGTGAGAGTGGAGTGTTGAAGTCTCCTAGCATTATTGTGTGGGGTTCAATGTGTGTTTTGAGCTTTAGCAATGTTTCTTTTATGAATGTGAGTGCCCTTGCATTTGGGGAATATATGTTCAGAATTGAGATTTTTCTCGGTGAAATTTTTCTTCAATGAGTATGTAGGTCCTTCCCCATCTTAATTGATGATTTTTGGTTGAAAGCCTATTTTATATTAGAGTGACAACTTCCCATTGTTTCTTAGGACCATTTGCTTAGAAGACTTTTTTCTAGCCTTTTTCTCTGAGGTAGTATTTGTCTTTGTCATTGAGGTGTGTCTTTTGTATGCATCAAAATGCTGGATCCTGCTTGCATATTCAGTCTGTTCTCCTTTGTCTTTTTATTGGGCAATTGAATCTGTTAATATTGGGAAATATTAAAGACAGATAATTGTTAGTTCCTCTTATGTGTGTTGTAGGTGGCATTATGTGCCTCTGATTCTCTCCTTTAGGCTTTGTTGTGGGATGATTTATTGCTTGCTTTTCTTTGGTGTAGATATCGTCCTTGTTTTGGAGTATTTCTTCTAGAATCCTCTGTATGGCTAGATTGTTAGAATGATACTGTTTAAATTTGGTTTTGTGCTGGAATATTTTGGTTTCTCCATGTATGATGATTGAATGTTTTGCAGGATATAGTAGCCTGTGCTGGCATTTGTGTTGTCATATGACTTCTGCCCAGGCTCTTCTAACATTTAAGGGTCTGTTTTGAGAAGTTTGGTGTAATTCTGATAGAACTGCCTTTATATGTTTTTGGCCTTTTCCCGATACAGTTTTTAATATTCTTTCTTTGTTCTGTGCATTTATTTTTGTTTTGATTAATATGTTACAAGAGGATTTTCTTTCCTGGTCCAACCTATTTTGGTATTCTATAGGCTTCTTGTACATTTATGGCCATCTATTTCTTTAGGTTACGGATGTTCTCTTCTATGATTTTGTTGGAGACATTTTCTAGTCCTTTGAGCTGGGAATCTTTGCTCTCTTCTATCCCTATTATTCTTAGATTTGGTCTTTTCATTGTGTCCTAGATTTCATGGATGTTTTGGGTTAGGAGATTTTATGTTTTCTATTTTATTTGATCATTGTTTCAATTTCTTCTACAGTATCTTCTATGCCTGATATTCTCTCTTGTATCTCTTGTATTCTGTTGTTGATGCTTGCACCTTAGCTCCTGACTTCTTTCCTACATTTTCCATTTCCAGTGTTACCTCCATTTATGATCTCTTTATTGTTTCTACTTCTATTCCTAGATCTCAGACTGCTTGTACAATTCCTTCACCTGTTTGATTGTGTTTTCCTGTTTTTTCTTAAAGGAATTTGTTTCCTCTTTAAGGGCGTCTACCTGTTTATCTGTGTTTTACTGTATTTCTTTCAGTGAGTTATTTATAGCTCCTTAAAGGACGCTATTATCTTCAAGAGATAGGATTTTAGGTCAGCATCATGATTGCCATGTATGTTGGAGTATTCAGGGCTTGCTGTGATTGGAGAACTGGGTACTGATGGAACCAAAGTATGTTGGCTTCTGTTAGTTATGGTCTTGCTCTTGCCTCTTGCCATCTGTTTATCTCTGTGGTCAACTGGCATGGGTGTCACTATCTGGAGCCTGCCTCTTGTACCCCTGGATTGTTGCTGGACTCCTTGGAGACCTGTGGTCCTGGTTGTAACAGATCTCTTGGGAGGCCTTTAGACTGTGGGGTCTTCAAAGGGCTAGATATGCTGATGATCTGCCCTGGTGGAAGCCACAGGCAAGAAGTTTTATGTACTTTTAATTGAGGATGTGTCTAGAATAAAAAACTGGGTCATATGGAAAATTTATTATTTTCACTTTTTTATGAGTCACTCTCATATTGTTTTTTCCATTACTGGCTGCTCTCTTTGCAATTCCAACAGTGGTTAAGGATCCCAGTTCATTTAAAAATTCCCCCAAAATTATGTAATTATATTAATTAATTTATTTTATATACTTTGCTGTTTTTGCTTTTATATAGAAACATGGTTTTACTAGTATGTAAATTGTGATCCTCTGTTGGTATTATAAAGATGTTCTACCACAAGGAATTATTTTATACTTTTTCAAGTGTGGACACATTAAAGGATATAACATATCATTATTATTTTAATTTTTAATTTTCCACACTTTAGAAATGCTAAGTATCTTTATAAACCATTTGTTTATCTTCTTTGTGGAAATACTTGATTCAAGTCACTTACTCTTTTATTATTGATCTTTAGGATTCCTCTGTACATTCTGGATACTTGTCTCCTGTCTTATATGTTAATTATAAATAGTTTTTCTAATGCATTGATTTTCACTCCACTGATAGTATTCTTTTATGCTCTTTTTGTTTGTTTTATGAAATGCAATTTTACTTGATTTTCCTTTGGTTGCTTATACTTTTAATATCATCTGCAACAAAGTATTGTCAAATCAGATGAAAAAGGCTTTACCCTATCATGTTTTCTAGCAGTTTTATAAGATGTGTTTTACATTTAGATCTTCGATTCATTTTGACTTAGTCTTTTAGAGAGAGGTAGAGAAAGATGTAATTTTATTCTGCCACAGCAGGGTGTCTTGCTTTTCTAACATCGATTTTTGAGAGAACTGTCCCTTATTTATTAATGTATGCTTTTGGTAATCCTTAAGCTAAATATCCACATCTGTATGTGAGTGGATTTCTTGTCTCATTAATCTATTCAAGTTGTCTGCATGATTGTATTTATGCTAAAACATTACTGTTTCATAATTTTAGTTCTGTATTGAGTTTTGAAAGGAGACTGTAAATGTATCCACTTTATTTTCTACTTACAAAACTGTCCCAGGCATTTAAGATCCTTCAAGTTTCTGTTAACTTGATTAGTAATCAATTAACACTGTTAATTCAGTGTTTTGTTTTGTTTTGTTTTCTATTTCTGAAAAAAAAAATAACCATTATTGGAGTTTTATTAAGGATTGAATTATCAGATGATTTTGGATACCATATGGATGCTAATTGTGGTGTCTGATGTATGAACTTGTCTTTTTTTTCATATTTATGTCATTTTAAAATTCTCAGCAAATTTTTATACTACACAATATCCAAACTCTTTGCTAAATTTTTAAATGTTGTATTTTTCAAATTAGTTATGTTAAGTTTACTTGTGATTATTCATGTTTTCATTGTAGAAGCACAACAAAATTTTGCAGGTTAAATTTTGTCCCACTCTTTTGTTGAAATTTCAGTACTTCTTAGTGTGTGAAAGAAAGAGTGTGTATGTGTGTGCATTTTCTTTATACTGTTTCTTTACAAAATTGTATCATCTTTAAGTAGAAAAGTATACCTTTTTCCTTTCCCATTAGAGAAACATTTCTCTTGACTAATTCCTGTCTGAGAAGTAAATACTTGGTTAGATAAAAGAGGTAAAGTGGATAATTTTGTCTTGGATACTCAACTTCAGTAATTCAAGGAAAATAATATCTTACAAATTTCTATGAGATTTTTAAGATATTTTCAACAGCAAAAATAAGTACATGATTTGGTATATATTTTAATTTCTTTGGATTAATCATTTCAGAATGTATGCATGTAGAAATGCCATTTTTATTTTGTATGTCTACTCTTTTATTCTTTCATCAACATTTTTTATTGAAATATTTCAGTAAATTCCATTCAGCTACAAGGCAATTCCGAAGGTGCAAAGTTACCATTTCTTTTGCTATTTTTCTTTTCAACATATGTACACTAAGTACTATATAGTGAGGTTAAAATTAGTATTGAAGGGCTATATGAACACTAAAATAATTCTTTGAGGATACTAAGGGGACAATATATTATGAGTCAGCTATAGGCTTAATAATACATAAATATATAAATAATATATAAATATATAAATAATTAATCTTTACTAATAATAATCCAAGTCGATTTTTAAGCTTCTTTATACTCCAATTATATCATGCTCTTAAATGTACTACTGAAACACTTTAAAAAGAAGCCACATCTAACTGAATATTGAGTTTTGCTAGTAAAAAGATGATTCAAATCACATGCTGTCTCAATAAAATCAGATGGGATTTTTTTCCCTCTAATTTATAATTTGAACTTATTAAGAGTTTTATTGCTCTAAAACTATCTGTTTATGAATATAAGAAAAATGTTCAACATTCTACAGGAAAATGAAATTCCAGTGAAAATCTTGTTCTTCATTGTCGTCATCTTAGTATGAAAGATATGTTCTGCAGAGTTCACACAGACATTCTCTGCTCATTCTTCTTTGTAAACAACTGACTTGTCTACAGTGTCTGAACATGGTCTTACAAGTGTAGTGTTTCAAGGCTACTGTAATCTAAAACTTCGCTTGTCTTGAGGACATGTTTTTCATGTCTAGAGGAAGAAATTAAGCAAATATAAAAAATAATATAAGCCCAAGGTGTTGCAATGAATGTTCTGTATACCTTGATTCACTTAGATAATCACTATAGAAGCAAAAATCACTATAGAAAGCTAAAAGAAATAAGATTCACTGAAATTGGAACATATTCATATATGTTTTAGAGATTCTCATACTTTTATTGTTTTATTTTTATTAATCTTCATCAAGGTTAATATAAAGGGCAAAATTAGTTTTATAACATTTTTCCTTAAGAATAAAATTCTCTCTCTCTCTCTTTCTCTCTCTCCAACAAAAAAGACAAATATTCTGTAAAACACAAGATAAGAGTGTACGAGCTTAGCTTTGATAGAGAAGAAAGGAAAGGAAGAAACTTATTCTGACTTCTGTAAACAGTTATTTTTAGAAGAATCTATTGGCTAGTTAATGGTTTGTGTATGCTTGTCCCAGGGAGTGACACTATTAGGAGGTGTGGCCTTGTTGCAGTGGTTATGGCCTTGTTAGAGTAGATTTGTCACTGTGGCCATGGGCTGTAAAACCCTAGTCCTAATTCCCTGTTAGTCAATCTTCTTCTGTTTGCCTTTGGAATAAAATGTAGAAGTATCAGCTCCTCCCCATCATGCCTGCCTAGATGTTGCCATGTCCTGCTCTGATAATAATGGACTGAATCTCTGAACCTATAAGCCAGCTCCAGTTAAATGTTGTTCTTTATAAGCATTGCCTTGATCATGGTATCTGTTCAAAGAAGGAGCACCTAATTAAAACAGCAGTGAAAAAGGAATACTAAGATCAGAGAGTGTTGTCCCAGGTCCCATTCAGAGCTCCTGAAGAGATATTCTGGTACAGATTTGGCTAACCATGTGGTAGAGTATTTGTGTAGCAGCATTCAGGAATTCCTAAGTTCATCCCCAGTAAAATACACATGCACACACATATACACACACTATGCGTTGAGGTGGACATGCTAACATCTGCTTAAGATTTTATTAGGAGTTCAAGGTAATCCTCTGCTGTATCACGATTTTTAAGCAAGTATTGTCAGACCCAGTGTCAAAGAAATGAATAAAAAGAACTGAAAGAAGTTAATATTGGATATCAATTGATCAGTCACCATAGCAGAAACATAAAGGCACTATACACGGTTAAAAACTGACTTTTTCAGAACAGAAATTAAAGGAAAACCAGGATTGAACAAAATGTACCATGACAAGGAAGAATAACAATCCTGGAGGGAAGTGAGAGAAGGAAGAGAACAGAGGAAGAAGCCTTTGAGTACTCCAACAAGAAAGCATCTGGCCTTACAGGAAATAACAGTCAAACAAGGGAGAAACAACTAAACATCTCCTCAGTTCCATGCAGTCAAGCTTGTTGCTCTTGCTCTGCTACAATGGCCCATGTACTGTATGGAGAAGAAAGAATGATCAGAAATTGTTGGGAATTTGTTGTAATGCTTTGTTCTATTTCAGCTCCCAAAAGCTGCACTTCCAGCTGAGAGTCCCTGCCCCCAAGGGACTCTATTATCAGACTTCAACTGATAACAAAGACTTGCATACAGCCAATGGATGGGCAGGGAGACAGGGCAGGACTTTTAAACTGCCTGGACAACAAAGGGGAGAGACAGGGTTTTGCCATGATGGGGAAGAAGAATAAAACTTAAAGGCCTGCCAGCATGCAAGAATCTGAGAAAGCGGCCCTAGGGTCTGATTGGGTCTGGAGTAACAGAGATGAAAAATAGATTTTAAAAGATGTTAACTCAGGAATTACAGAGTGGAGTGTTTGCTAGCAGTGGGGAGGTTTAGAATCCCGTGTATGTGTGTGTGTGTGTAAGTGTGTGTGTGTGTGTGTGTGTGTGTGTGTGTGCTCATGGGCCAGTGTAGCATGGTGCCACATGCCAGGAGCCAAAGCGTTTTAACTAATTTCACTGCAACAAGAAATATAGCATTTTCAGTCACCATACACAAATGAAAGTCTTGGAAAGAGGAAAAGGCTAGAAAATAAAGAGTAAACCCTTTCCTCCACAGTGTTCCTTGAAATGCATTACTCTGAGAAAATAGTTTTATATTAAATAAACAACTCTTTTGCATAAATGAGTAGAACATATTTCAGAGACTATTGACTCAATAACATCGAGGCAGTTTTTCATATTTCCATGGAAATTTCTACTTACTATACAATTAAGAATTCAAGAATTTTTGTAATTGACTATACAGCATATATATCTACAGAATATATTAAAATTAATTTATATAAAATAAATAATATTAAAATATTTATAATTGAATTATGCAACGCTTGGATAAAAATGCTGGCTCAAATATTATTATTGGTAATTAAAGACAAGAATATTACATAATAAAGTATTTAAATTAAATGTATTTGAAATTAGCATTTTAATAAAGTTTTGTATCTAAATTTTATATTTGAATAATAAAATATCCTCAGTTAAATAATTTTAAAATATTCTTAATTTATAAAATTGAAAGATTTCTAGGAGCTACAGAATCAATTGAATGTTAAATTTATTTATTTATTTATTTATTTATTTATTTATTAAAGATGTATTTATTTTATACATATGAATACACTGTTGAAGTCTTCAGACAGACCAGAAGAGGGCATCAGATCCCATTATAGATGGTTATGAGCCACCATGCGGTTGCTGGGAATTGAACTCAGGACCTCTGGAAGAGCAGTCAGTGCTCTTAACCACTGAGCCATCTCTCCAGGCCCGAATGTTAAATTTATAATAAATTATACCTAATCAATGATAAACACTTCTGCATGCAAGAAAAACTGAATCTTAAATAAGCAGAAGGTAACACCACCTATCCTGAAAAAGAGCTTGTTGCTGAGTTTTACCTTCGATTTTGAACTCTTTTGATTTTTTATTTTTTTCTACATTATTCTGTCAATATTTTTTGAAATATACACACAATGATCAATTGAAAATATCAAATATGTCAATTACTAATATGCACATATCTATGAATTTTGACAAATAAAATATTTTATGAATATAAGAATGACTAGAAAACTATACTGATTATCTCAGGGGCATGTGTTTTTAACCATTAATATGAAGTATACTTCTCCATTTTTCCAACACGGTAAATATGTTTTAACACTGAATTCTATCAAAATAATAATTTACATGGTATCTAGTATTTATTTGATTTTTTACTTCAGTAATCATCCTATATACTAATTCACATTTTATATTGTTTATGTGGTCAACCTTCGAACAATGCACAAACATTAGAAAATGATTACCAGTACTTTGCTTTCATGGTGACTTAGCTTGAAACATAGAGTTTGAATAGATCCTGATGCAAATTCAAGAACACTGATCTACTTAAGAAGACTGGTGAATTATAGAATATATTGTAGTGATTAATTAGTTACAAATAAAGAACTAGAATTAATATTTTATACTATTTTCTTAGTTTTCATGGAAAAAATAAAAGTCTTTGATATGCTAATAAAGTAGAAAACTTTTGTGGAATAATGTAATAATTTTCAGAATTAAATATATTCTTTACTCATGTATGTTAAATCCAATTTCTAATATACTCTGCTACTTAAACCTGTATTATTCATACACACATTGAAATATACTCTTCACCTTTCCATTGCTCTAGCCAAATTATTATTATTATTATTATTATTGTTGTTGTTGTTGTTGTTGTTGTTGTTGTTATTGTCATCATCATCTAAAAAAAAAAAGAAATACTAGCAATGAAAAATATGAACAAACAAATCAAGAAAATCCACAAGGGATTCAGGGTTTATTTTGTCTCACAGTTGAGAAAGATGTAGTAGAAAAATAATGAGGAAGTCACTAGGCAGAAGGTGAGTGCATTCTCAAGTCAACAAGTAGCTACACACGTGTGTTGGTACCTTGACTGCTCTTTGGTATCTTTTTTAAATTATTATTTAATCTTTTATATATTTATGTTTTACACTCCAGATTTTACCCTCCCTGCCTCCATCCAGCCTCTCACTGTTCCACATTCCATACCTCCTACCCACACTCCTGTCTCCACAAGGATGTCCCTATCCCCCACCCACCACCCAATGAGACTTCTAAGCTCCCTAGGGCCTCCAGTCTCTTGAGGGTCAGGTGCATATTCTCTGACTAAGCTCAGGCACTGCAGTTCTTGTCTTTTTATTCAGCAGGAGACACTAGCCATGGCACATTTGGGCAGCCATTCCCTATCTATATTGGTATGCCTTCAAACACCTAATCAGAGGTATATTCCCTAAATAATTTTAAATTCTTTCAAACTTACAATTGAAATTAACTATCACATCTGCTTAGTTTTAAACCACTCTTTGTAAAGTTTTCATGTGTCTATAATAAAACACAAAAGAAACAATTGACAGGTAGATGCTTTATCTGTTTTGTTCAGTGATAAACAAAATTCTGACTGGCACATAGCAGTGACCAGACACTTTGTAAAGAATCAGTAGTACTTACTCTTTCATTATAAGTGCTTGCAAAACTGTGATTAATTATAGCTTTTAATTTATAAACTGAACCATTTATTTTAAATGTTCTTTCCAAGAACAGGCTTGAGTTAGCATTGAGAACACATTTTTTAAAAGTTGTATTTACTGTTGTTATTGAATTTTGTGACAAATGTTCTAACCAAAATCTCAGATCTACTCTAAGTTTGAACCAAACTTTTCAGTTAAACATTTAAGCAAATTGTTTTATAAAAATGATACTAGAAGTTTAATGAAATTGTTATAATATAGCAAATTTCTAAACCCATTAGTTACAGAAATTGTTGGGTTATGACATATTTTAATGAAGTATTCACATAAAATTACAAAAAAAAAACCCAAAACCTGCCATTGTTGGCTTCAATCAAATGTTTGTATATGCCATAGTGAAACTTTCTGCATGATTATTTTGAAGAAATCTAGTATTATGTGTGGAGGACTTTTAATCCATGAACATGAATGCTCTGTCAAGGGATCACATTTGAAGACCTTTTAGGTCTATATGGCCTGACCACAATGCAGACACACCCTGGGTAACAGTACCATGTGGTTGGAATACAGACATGTCCTTAGTACATACTTTCACTCCGTAACTATTGAGGGCATAGTCAGTGCAATTCAGTTTGTGGAATTCAGAGGCAGTTTTTTTCAATCATAGTAATTCAATGAGACACTGAGAGAAACTAGTTAGAATTAGTCAGCTTGGAGAAGAGTTTTGAGCTCGAAGATCTGAGTGGAACCAGCTAGTCAGAGTTTAAAAAGAACTAGAAAAGATGAGCTTATTTACCATTAAGCCTCAGAGATGGCAATCACATCTGTAAAATAAAAGATACTTTTAGAGTTATGACTGCTAGCTAATCTCTGTAAATATGCAAAACTGTAATTTTTGTCTTTATTTTTGCCAGTATGATTGGTTAAAATGTATGAATTTCTATTACCAGTTCTGTTCATATTTCCTTATCTACAAATTATGGACAATGCAAGAGATAGGATATATCCTTTAGAATTATTAAGACAATTAGATAAGTAAATCCAGTGAAATTATCAGAGAGAGAGAGAGAGACAGAGAGACAGAGAGAGAGACAGAGAGATGCAGAGACAGAGAGAGAGAAACAAACAGACAGACAGAAAAACAATATATAGCACATGCTAAGCATCCTGTGATTGTTCTTTCCCATTAGACTTGGACTGAAATCAGTTTACAAAATATTGTAAATCACATTTTATATACATTAAAAGATGAATCCTATCCTACATTTTAGAGTTATTATGACAAGTAGACAAGTAAATCCAATAAAATTCAAATAAATAGAAGAAGAAAGAAAAGGAAAGAAAGAAAAAAGAAAGAAACAAATAAAGAAAGGAAGGAAGAGAGAAAGAAGAAAGAAACAAAGAAGAAAGGAAGAAATAACAGAAGAAAGAAAGAAAGAAAGAGAGCAATATAAAACAAATGCTAAACCCCCTGTGATTGTTTTTCCCACTAGACTCAGTACATGAAAACATGGACAAAAATCAGTTTATAAAAATTTTTAAAAGACATTTTATATACTAGACTCTTACTAATTTCAATGTCAGCTCACATTTGCCATGTATATCACTATAACAAATTATCTAAAAAGGTAACTTGAAGAAAATATTCAATTTGTCTCACAGTTTCAGGATCATTGCTGATGGTACTATTGTTTCTCTGCTATATGGTAAGGAGGAATATCATGGTAGAGGATGTGGTAGAACAAAGCTGCTCCCAGCACAGTGGGAAATAAAGAAACTAAATAGTTCCAGAGAAACTTATGTTAGAGAATACAATATCCAGAAAAGACCTATTTTCTGCATCCAGACTGTACCTCCAATCAGTACATTTAACATTAATAACTGAGTCCATAGCTATATTCCATTCACACATGCACATGTATACATGCACATCACACATGTACACATGCAAATAGTACACTGATGAATTCTAAAGCCTCATGTGGTAATCTTTATAAACCCATTAGATGGCAACAAAACTCATAGTACATGAACTAAAATAGATATTTTATGATCCAAACTACAATACAATTCTCTCTACAAATATGACTAAAGGAAACTCAATTTTAAATGTTAAGTTGAAAAAGATTCCTATTCATTTGCCAGTGCTGATAAAAAACAGGAAAGTGCATAAACATCTACTCAAATATTCTTTACTAGATGATTAAAACTCTTCCATTATTTATTTCAGAGTACTCTTGTTACTCACCAAGTCAAAATGTCAATCTCTGCTCATAACCAGTCTAAAATATATTACAAAACATGGTTAATTTGACAGAATATGTTAAAAATCATTACAAATAATGTATTATTTAATTTTGATTTATTTAAAACTGAGCCAAGAAATGAAACAATTATTCCTAATACTATCAGTTTAAGAAAGAAGCCAATGTTAAATGAAGAGAGTAAGAGAAAGAAGAAAGAAAGGTACATAGATAGATAGATAGATAGATAGATAGATAGACTTAACACTGAATTATTGCTGAGTGGAATTTTGATTTGCTTTATCATAAAAAATAAATAAATAGCAAATACTTAGCCTCAGAGTGACAGAAATGTATAATTCTTTGTGATTGTTGGGTATAAGGGGATTTGCAAAATCTGTAGCTACTTTCTGCTATACTGTTATTATTGGGGAAATTTTAAAAATGGGTCAAAAACACTTAACTGGAGAAGGGAGAGAAGAACAACACAGTGGGTAAAGGAGGGAAAGGAGTAGATCATACTGAGAATATTTGAAAAGGCCACAGTGAATCATTTTATAATTATGTAAAATTACATATTATAGTAAAATTAAACCACTTGGGTAACAATGCTCTTACAATCATCACTCTCTAACAACAATATAAAAGAACAACACTCCCCTCCAATGTACAAAGCATGGGAAAACTTTTGAGTTGTTGGTCAGGGCCCTCCAAGAGAATGCCTTCTCTCAATACAAAACAATATAAGCAATTGTCATTGCCGTTGGTCACCTTCCAGAGCTTGAAAGTAACACCCTATTTCTGAAGACACTTCAGTTAGAAGACTTTAAAGAATCCAGCTGCAACTGAGCTGGATACCACCTCAGTGAGGACTACCTCTTAGTACTGGAAGGGCTACAACAGCTCCAAGGGAGAAAAGCAATCAGTAGCTCATTCAGCTGTGTTGCCTAAATAAACCACTGTGGTGACCACAAGGGTTAGAAATCACACTCGAAACACTTGTGTTTTTATCCTAGAAGTAGCTAGCAGGCATCTAAGTTGTCTTAAGGTCCACTCAGTAGAAGGGAAGGAATTCATTTCTGTTATTGTAAAACTAGCCAGTACCCATGGCTGGTAAGGCCATGGATCTTAGGGGAGAACACACAATTCCAACCTCCCTAACCCAGTATAACTTCTGACTACATTCTAAACACTTACTTTTTACCAAGAGATAAGTGTAGGTATTACCCCTCATCAAGGAAGCTTCCTTTTGTAGTGGTCAGAGACTACTGAAGAAAATCACAGCTATTCCAAATGCAGAGAATGTCTGACCTTGGACTGACCACATGAATTGCTACATTGTCTTTATTCTCTGCCCAGATTTGATTGTTAAAAATCATCTTAATGATTTGTGTCCCGACAAACTATGACAGTTACCTAATAAAAGAGTAATTTGAATTCAGCCATTGTCATCAAAATGAGAAGATTCAGAAATTTAGTAACTTTCTGAAAAATATTCCAGAGTTACAATGACAGCATTTATAATCATTTCCTATTTTGAATATGATGCTTCTAGTAATGTACTCTCATCAATGCATCCTTTATATCTTGACAACCATGTTATATTGTTAATCCAACCCAAGCTTTGGTAACTCTTCTTACTGGTGATATTGTTAAAATTTTAATATTTTATAATAAATTATCAGCTTCTATTCCATAATATTATTATATTAGATTTAAAGTTACTGTTCAAAACAGCATTTTTCAATCCTTGCACAAAATATATTATATTTGTCTTGTAGGAGGTTTCTTGCTTTTGTATTTAACTATCATGTTATAACCACTCAGAGTTTTAATACTATCTTAGGGTTTACTGCTGTGAACAGACACTATGACCAAGGCAACTCTTTTAAGAACAACATTTAATTGGGGCTGGCTTACAGGTTCAGAAATTTAGTTCATTATCATCAAGGCAGGAACATGGCAGTGTCCAGGCGGGAATGGTGCAGGAAGAGCAGAGAGTTCTACATCTGCATCTGAAGGTTACTAGTAAAATACTAGTTTCCTGGCAGCTAAGATGAGGGTTTTAAAGCCGATACCCACAATGATATACCTACTCCAACAGGGACATACCATATAATAGTGCCTCTCCCTTGGCAGAGCACATACAAACCATCATAATCCACTCGCTGGCCCCATAGGCTTGTAGCAGTCTAACATAGATTGATCTACTCCACTGCCTCTACTGTTTTTGGTGAACATCCCATGGTACCATATTTAAACACAGCATAATGCAAAATACATTTAGTCCAAATTCAAAAGTCCACATCATCAACAGCAGTCTCAAAAATGTTTAAAGTCCAAAGTTCAAAGTGTCCTCTGAGATTCACCCAATTATATAACTGTAATCCACAAAGCAAGACAGGAAACCAGCTGGGCAAACTCCAACCTCTACATCTCCACGTCTGAGGTAAAAGAGAGTGATCTTCAGATCTCCAACTCCTTTTTTATCTTTGTGGGCTGCAACAAGCTTTTTCCCCCCCCCTGTGCTTGTTACATTCTCTGTTAGCAGGTTTCCTCAGCATATAGATCACAGCTCTGGCATCTCATACATCCTGGGGTCTCCAAGGCAACTTCAGTGGTACAGATTCTTGTTTCATTGTCTGGGATCCACACATGATATTCTGTTCTCCTCCAAAGGACTGGCATTACTTCTCTAGCTCTGCCCTGTGTAGCACTCTGAGATTGATCCTTTCCACTACTGCTGCTGTTCTTGGCATCTTCAATACACTGGAATCTTCTACTGCAACTAGGCATCACCAATAGCCTCTCAGAGGCTGTCTTCATGGTCCCAAGCATGACCCCTTCAGTCCTGAGTCATCAACTGCAACTGAGGATGCACCTTCACCAATGGCCTTCCACGGCCTCTCACAGTGCCAAACCTCAGCTGCTTTTCATTACCCCTTCATGCCTTCAAAACCAGTATCACCTGGATGACTCTTACATATTACAAAATACAGCTGTGGCATGAAATATAACCTTGGCTATCTCTGAAACACAGCTTCTTTGTGCTTTCAGAAAACACTTGCCAAAAGATTTCACCCCAGTGATGCTAGTCTCTTTTTAATCACCATTACTTTCTTAGCTCCAGCTAAACAGTATCAATTTTCCCAGTAGTCTTTTCTGTTCTGGATTCTAACGCCAAAGCCACATGGCCAAAGCTGTCAAGTGCTGCTGCTTGCTGGGGCAGAACATGCCCCACTTGTTCTATTACATTATCTTCAGCTTTCTGTTTTCCATCTCCTTCACTGCCTAAGCTTGGCTGTCCTGGAAATTGCTCCATAGACTTACTTTGAACTCAGAAATCAGCATGTCTGACTCATAAGAACTGGCATTAAAAGTGTGGTACACCAAGCCTAGATTTAAGTTTTGTTTTACCTAGAACTTTCTCTGTTCTAGGTCGGCCTTGATTTCACAGATCTGCTTCCCTTTGCCTCCTGGGATTAAAGGTTTGCACTACTGTGCCTGGGCCAAAATTAAGCTAAGTGAGATCTTGACCCAACGTCACTATTTCCTTAATTCAGTTTAATATCCTTGAACACAGGATTCAACTACATTTCACTTCCTGGTGCCACTTTAATATTCAAACCACATATTGTATAGTTTTTCCTTTCAGCTTGCTATGCTTGTTTAGAATGTTCTTCATGAGACTTCGCCAGAGAACAAGGTCTATGATGGGTGTTTCTGAGACTTCCTTTGTCAATGAAATTAATGAGTCTCTTCACTTTAGCTCCAGGCAGACTCTTCAGACAAGGGCAAAAGGTGCCACACTCTTCACCA
Source organism: Rhynchomys soricoides (assembly GCA_019843965.1). NCBI lineage: Eukaryota > Metazoa > Chordata > Mammalia > Rodentia > Muridae > Rhynchomys > Rhynchomys soricoides. The sequence goes on from JADRCH010000012.1 coordinate 22,183,844, forward strand.
AATACCACAAAAGCAGTCTCTAGGCCACATATTGAAAGTCTCCACTGAAACCTCTTGGGCCAGGTCTGCACAATTCAAATCACTCTCAGTAAGAAAGTCTTCCATATTCCTTCTAGGATAGCCCATTAATCCTCATTTAAAGGAGTTCATGGCTTTCCAAATCCAAAGTCGTAAAATCCACATTCTTCCAAAGAAAAGCATGGTCAGGCCTATCACAGCAATACCTGAGTCCCTGGTACCAACTTCTGTCTTAGTTAGAGCTTTACTGGTGTGACCAGTCTCCATGACCAAGATAACTCTTAAAAGGACAACATTTAATTGGGGCTGGCTTATAAGTTCAGAAATTTAGTCCACTATCATCAAGGTGGCAAGATGGCATTGTCCAGGTAGGAATGGCACAGGAGGAACTGACAGTTCTACATCTTCATCTGAAGGTTGCTAGCAGAATAGTGGCTTCCAGACAGCTAGGATGAGGGTCTTAAAGCCCACACTCACAGTGATACACCTATTACAACAGGTCTACATCTCCTAATAGTGCTGCTTTCTGAGCTAAGCATCACAAGTAGCTTTAGTGAACAGAACATATATAAATTAATATTGCCTAACTCATGTACTTGAAGTCATGAATCATTTTGGTTTGTTCCAGTGCTGAGAATCAAACTTAGAGCCTTTCCTTTGAATGCACATAGATTTCTACATACAAAGTTATATCATCTGTAAATAAAAATATATTTACATCTCCTTTTTTTACCTCAATTACTTTCATTTTCCTCTTAGATAATTGGATTATCTGACATCTTCATACAGCACTGAATGGAAGGGGTGAATGTGGGCTTGCTTTATACATTCCAGATCTTATTGGGAAAGTCTTCAGTCCTTTGCTATCTGTAGCCATTCTTTGGCTAGTTTGTGGGTTCTTTTTTTCCTACCTTTCCCCACCCCTTTTCTTTCATCCTTTCACTAAATAGGAGAGAAAGAGGGATGATCTTATTTTTAGGCCACTTATGGCTTATTAGTGATACCAAGTTTTTTGAGGCAAGTTTGATCTACTCAGGCAAGATATCTAGTTTCTTCTTATTTTTTCTTTGCACAAGACTCCTTAACAAATCACAGCCAGTAACAACCAAACAACATCCAACAACAATTCAAACAACCTCTAGGGGCCCTCGTATTCGTATACTCTTCTGAAAAGTCCCCAGAATTCCAAGCATCACACAATCACAGAACCTATCTGCTGCTGGCAAAATCATGTCCCTGGTAAAACACAAGAAAAATCATGGTCAGATGCTGTGAGGAATCTGATGCAGTCCTATATCCACATTTGAGACTAAAATGAAAACATATTCCCATATTATTTCTGTTTTCAAAGAAACAAAAATTTTCACCACAGCCATCACTTTGATATTAGCTATAGCTTTTTAAATTAAATATTTACATCATTTTATCCTTTTCCACTTCTTCCCTACACCTTTCTTTATATCCCAGACTGTATTGCTCTCTCAAATGCATGCTTAACCAATTTTTAAAATTATTGTTGTCAGTAGTGTATGCATGTTCTCAAATATACAAATACTATGTGCTCAATCTTTTTGTTGCTAGTACATATATAAATTTTGTGATGGATACTTTGTATTTAATAACTAGGTAAGGAGTTCTTCCCTGGAGAAGACTACTTTTCCAACTCTCAGCATTCCTTAATTGCCTCTAGTTCTTTGTCTAATGTAAGCACCACATGGGTACACTAAAATTTCTAGATATAAAGTAATCCATGGATAATCAAATACTAACCTAGATGTTACTGTAAATATATTTTGTAGCTATGCATACCTGCAATAAACTGACATTAAAATAGACCAGATAATCAGTATGGATTGATTGACCCAAGAGATTTATTTTGTTGTTGCTATTTGGGGGAGGGGGGCTGGAAGATTTTAATAATAAAAGGGAAGTTTCTCATAGGAATAGCAATTCTGTGAACTGCTTCAGCCTTAGCTGAAGACTTTCCATCTTTCCTTCCTGAGAGCCTACTATAGTTTGTAACTGCACATCTAGGTCCTATGATCACATAAGCCATTTTCTCTCAATAAATATGAATAAATATTCTTAAGGGAAGAAGTAGGGTTGTTGACTAGTTTAATGAAAAGAATAATTTTTGTGACCTGATCTGTATCATTGCATGATAAAGCATTCCACATTATTGTACCTGATTTGATCTCTGTGTATGTAACTGAGAAGCTGATGAGAAGAATGGAAACTACATTCATAGAATGAAATGGGGCAATGCCTAGTATCTGAGAGTTGCCTTTATTCTCTCTGTTTGGGCTGTATATAGATTGAATTCAGGATTCTTTGAATGGGAAGCACCTGTCCTATCATTCAATTATAGATCAAGTTCTTGTGGATTTGAATGTAGATTTTTTTCATATAGCTCATGATGAACTTGGCATCACAGTAGACCTGAGTTGCTACCCAAGGCCTGGGAAAGCAAGCATGCACTATCATCCTAAGATATATTTCAATTGAAAGATGAACAAAACTTAGAGGTGAACAATTTTCTTTTTTGACATATATAATTACAAGTAATAAATTAATGTATTCATTATAAAGGGCAAACAAAACAATTATTCTCTCACAAAATTAATTAATTTTGAATATCTCAATTGGTTTTGTTTCACTGTTTAATTTTCTCTTGCTTTGATTGTATTTTTGTCACATTAAGAATAATTCAAATCATATGTCATATTCTTCTTTTATGTGTAACATATATGCTAGGAGAAACATATATGCTAGTGTACTGTTTCCTGGTAAACAATTTATGAAGAGAAAAGGAGATTCCAGAATTGCCAACAAACATAAATCAGCTTCCTGTTCATCAAGCACTCTTCAGTCATTGAAAAATTCTTTGATTTGCAGAAAGGTAGACTACAATAACCATTAACTTTATTTCCACCTCCTCTTTTTATCACCCTTGTATATCAATTAATCTTTTAAATATTTAACAAATATTTGTCTGATACCTTAATAGTGGGTATCATGTGATTATCATAGTTATATAGAATCATCTATATATGATATATATACATATATATACATATATATTGAATTGAATTTTATGTTGAATTGAAACACTAGCAATTCGATCACTTTATGAACACTCAGCTTTGATTAAAAACTATCTTTTAAATAGGATAGAGGAAAACTAATGATTAAGAAGACAAATGATATTTAATATGTAGATAGGTGAGATATAGATATAAGTGATAGATAAATAGATGATAGATAAATAGATGATAGACAGATACATACATACATACATGCATATTTGCATATGTACATAATAAATAGATTAGAGATAGAGAGATGATAGATTGATGATAATTGATAATTGAAAAAAAGACATATAAATAGAAATACAATAGTTAACTTTCCAGAACTACTTTAAAATTTGCAAAATGCTAGTCAGCTACAGAGAATACTTTCTGATGCCATATCTTGATTTGTTAAATTGCATGTAGCTTAGTAACTGTCAGTATTCAGTTATATTTAACTATTCAAAGGAAAGTTCTTTATTGATTATTTCACCAAACAGGTGATAGCAGATAAAATATTTTCTTACTTCAATTTTTGATTTTTAGATTTATTCCTTTGAGTCATAAATACTGAACATCTTATGAATCCCCTGGCAATAATGCAGACATTAGACTTCCACAGATCAGCCCTGTGTGTACTCTTGGCAGCACTAAATTCGTCAAAACCTGCAGAAGGACATTCTCCATTGATTCACATAGGTGAGGGTGAATGACTGCACAGTACTTAGAGAGAAAGCTAATGAGCAGTGTTGGCTTCCCAGGTTTTCTAAGTCTTTTCAAATTATCTCCAACATAAACTGCAGTTAATGATTGCACAATTCTCTCTTTAAGAACCCGTATGGATAAAATAAAGGAGATTTTTCAGTATTGTATGGTAAACATTTTTCATATATATTAAGAATAATTCTATTCATACTTATATTCCCATGAAAGGAGAATGAGCTATTTTGCATTTGTTTCTTGGTGCAAACACATTTAGTTACTAAGGCAATTCATGATTACTTGGAATAATGTGCAGACTCCAAAAGACAAAAGGCATACAACCACAAGAGGAGTAAACTGTCTCCATTCACAGGCAATAACCAGTCCTTGGTGACTCATTTTGATCTATGCACATGGAACAATGTGACAAAGATAGGAAATGATTTTCTCACACAAGGAAGAAAAAGTACCTGTAGAGATATTTTAATAATGTTTGTTGGATGTGATGGATTTTACCCTATCATCCTCTTCCTGTGTCAGAATATGCCTTAATATTGCTACTATGTGAGTGAAGAAATGAAGAATTCTCTGCTAAAAAGTGATTGTCTCCTGGACGATGGCTGTGTTCTAAGTCCTGAGATACAGGTTTGAAATTAAATGACAAAAATATGAAGAGAAATAGGAGTTTTGTTCCTTCTCCTTGTGATGTTGGTACTTTGACTTGTCTGTCAAGGTCATTGCTTACTGGAAATCACATTAGAAATGAAAAGCTTTATTTTCTGGGTCATATATGTATTTAATTTTCATGCTGTAAATGTGAGTAAGCTTTCATATTTATCTATTTCATCTTTTATCCATTTCCTTAGAACAAGGATTAAATAGAAAATATTCTTGTCTGTTTCTCTCCATTCTCATCTATACAAGGAAGTATCTTTGATATCTCTGCTGTCTGATTGCTTTGATTATGCTTTAAACTCCTCATCTTTACTCTAATCAGGATTTAAAGCATCTTCCCCAACTGACATTACATATGTGTGCACCAGTGCTGACTGAGCGGCTGATCTAGAATGAGGAAGATCCCCATTTATTTTTATGTTCCCCTCTTAGTTTGTCTTCATTTCAAATTGAAAACTCCCTTTACTTAGCCAGGTTTTGGAATGAACTCCATGAATCTCCTCACATAAAACTCAAGTAGCAGAATGTAGTTAATGTGAAGGACTTTCTCTCCCAATGCACTTTTGTAGATTTCACTATAAAGGGAAATA
>JADRCH010000012.1:22188909-22242637 GCA_019843965.1 Rhynchomys soricoides
GAGAGAAAATTAAATTCCTGCCTCTTTGTGCATGTCCCACACATGATGTGCTTTCCGTATGATTTCTGCCTACATGATCATTGCTCATCACTCAGGGGAAAGAAACAGGAGCAAAGGAAGGTCAGGAGACAACAATAAAAATTAAGATGAACTGAAAATAGCTTAATTTCCATACACATTTCATCCTAAGTGAGGACTTGGAAGAGAAAAATGCTCTCTCATTCCCCCTTTCACAAAAACTTTCCCTGCAGCAACATTTCAGTTAGGTGAGGGTGAAAGAGGCTTTGCATTGAGAGCCCATTGCTTTTTAAGATCACTTATAACAAGAATGCTGTCTGCTTATGGCCTACTTGTGAGTCAGAGACTTTATAGAATAACGGTAAGCATAAGTGAAGGGCATTTGCAAATATCCCAGAATCCTACCACATTCATGCCATATGAATGCTGCAAAAGCAACTTGCAAAGATAATTTTATAATTAGTGATGAAGATACTGTGGTTTGGCAGCCACAGAAGTTAAAAGAGAATCCTTAAAATAAGGTTCAGGGACTAAGAATATTTGTTTTCAGAGTCTACGTTATGTTATGTTCAGACAAGTTAGTTTCTTCCTTCAGATATTTATATTTGATCCCAGATTCCACTCAGGGACCTGTGCTGCTTTCCACATTCCTGTCTTCCTGATTTCCCCAAACATTCCACAGTTCCTCAGTCTTTCCTTGTCTTTCATGACTTTGACATTTTTGGAGAGTCCTTTCACTGCTGGGAACAAGCAAAAGAAATTTATTCTAATTGCTACCACTTCGTTTTCAGACTCCATTTAATCATAGAGAGAAACTAAATTCAAGGTCACAGGATCTGAGAACTTCCCTATAGCTGAACAACTTCTGTTGTGAAGAATTGTCTGAGTGCAGACATCTCAGAGACAACTAGTAAAAAGACAGTTGTCTGGGTCCAGCCATCTCAAGGACAACTTCTCTGTGTTGCTGACATAGTCAAACAAATTCATGTTCACAAGCCTAGAAATGCCCCAACCCTTGGTCCCTTTTTTACTCTGAGCTCCAGACCTAACATCTAGAATGAATTAAGGACCTTGAAGCAAAGTTACTTAGATACAGCTCAGTGACCAATGGAAACTCCCTTATTTAACCCATAATGTCAAAATACAACTGTAGAACACTGCAACTTCTCCCAACTCCCCCTTGCTTTGTGTTCCCATCCTGTAAAACTGTTATACTCCTGTAAGGGAGACAGTTCAGATCCCCAACTGGATGCCTCCCTGAGTGCTCAGAAAACACAGCTTTCATTTTTAAGCATGTCTCTAAAATGAATTTTCTCAACTTCTACCCTGAACCTCGCACACACACATTTTAGCTTTGGAGTGCCTGATTTCTCCTCCTGACTATTGGATTAGTTTCAATGGGAACATGTGGGGCAGTGATCTGTGACAGACAGTCTGGCACTCAGTTGAGCACAGGATTAAAACTCTGGGAGACCCAGTAGAATCTGCAAGGGACCAGAAATGTTTTGTCAATGCTCCTGGGAGGCTTTTTGCTCCAGTCATGGTCATGGACCACCCCTCCTCAGGTAGAAGCGTGACCACACAGCCCCAAGCCACCCCCATGTTAGTGAGACACCTAGAGACTTAGTCACTCCCCTTCCCAGTTACTATATCTGACTCCCCTCTCCCAGAAGGGCAGGGGGTACAATTCTATCCGCACCACACGCCACATGATAAAAATAAATGTCACAGAATTATGAACTGTCTCTTCATCTGGACTCACTATAGGAAGTGAGGGATCTGGCCCTCGATTAAGGAGCCATAGCTAATCTCTCATCAAGGGCTTCCCAGCACTCCCAGTTGGTACCTGTACTGGCTAATTTTGTGTGTCAACTTGACACAAGCTGAAGTTATCACAGAGAAAGGAGTTTCAGTTGAGAAAATGCCTTCATGAAATATAGCTGTAAGGCATTTTCTCAATTAGTGATCAATGGGGGAGGGCCCATTGTGAGTGGTACCATCTGTGGGCTGGTAGTCTTGGGCTTTATAAGAAAGCAGGTTGTATTTGTCAGGACAAGCAAGTCAGTAAGAAACATCCCTCCATGGCTTCTGCATCAGATCCTACTTCCTGACCTGCACCTGCTTGAGTTCCAGTCCTGACTTCCTTTAGTGATGACCAACATCATGGAAGAGTAAGCTCTATATGTCCTTTCCTCCCCAACTTGTTTCTTGGTCATGATGTTTGTGGAGGAATAGAAACCCTGACTAAGACAGTACCCATTCACCCAAGCCTAAGCAGTTAACCCAGCGCCCCAAGCCACCTGAGACCCGGTACTGGCGGGAACCCCAGCTGTACTCTGGCTAGCCTGTCTGTAGCCACTGCAGTGCCCCAGGCTAGAGAATCCACAGAGATGGCTGCTGCTCATTCTCCAGGAATGGTCCCCTCCCCCACCCATGGGCAGGGCCCACAAAGACTACCCACGGTCCCCACCTGCCCGTTGGATTGTGTGGGAAGATGTTTGGCCACTTCCAGTGTGTCTCCTGTCCCACCCAGAGCCTCAGTGCCCGGTACAGACACATGGGCTTCTTTCCACTGAGCCAGGTTTGTTTCCACAGGAACAGAATAAAAATGATGTGTTGTTAGAGAGTATCAAGGTATATATATGATATCAATAAATCTCTTTATTGGACAATTTTCCTTTTTTCCATTAATTTATTTACTTATTCACTTTACATTGCATTTGCAGCCTTCTTCCCTCATTTCCTTCCAGCTCCCCATGTCCATCCCCTTTTCCTTCTCCTATCCCTCCCTTATCCTCAGAGAAGGATATCCCCTTACCCAATTTGGTATCAACCTACTCTGGTCCATCAAGTCTCATCAGGACTAAGTATCCTCTCACTCTGAGGCCAGGCAAGGCATCCCAGCTAGGGAAAAGTGATCCAAAGGCAGGCAACAGAGTTGGTGTCAGGGACAGTCCCTGATGCAATAGCTGAGGGACCGACATGAAGACCAAGCTGCACATCTGCTACATATGTGTGAAGACTGAGGTCCAGACTCTGCATGCTCTTTGCTTGGTGGTTGAGTCTCTATGAGTCCCCAAAGTGGGCAATTTCTTGATTCACCAGTTAAATTCCTATCTACGGGCTTCTCTATCCTGTCATTACCTTTAACCTTCATAGTGAATTCAAATATTTAGGAATATATACTTTCAAATTTGCCTCATTATTTTCATATCCATTAGAATATCTGGCTTTCAGTAATTATCACCATGTTTCTATTTGCTCTATTACTTCTACACTCAAAGACTAAAATATTTGAGTGTGAAGACTTGTCCTTTTGCATCCATTCACCATTCATTAAATTATTTATTTTCATCAATGTGAATTCAATAATATTTAACTCAATACTATTGTGAAAAGCAGAATAATGGTCTGTAAATAACTTCTGACATCTATAAACCATGGTTCTTTAACTAGGAAAAGGCACCTTGAAATCGAGTAAAGAAGAACAAAATTTAAGACACAAATGAACATCTTTGTCAGATAGATGATAGATAGATAGATAGATAGATAGATAGATAGATAGATAGATAGAATTGGCTGGTTTTATTTGTCAACTTGAAACAAGCTAGAGTCATCACAGAGAAAGGAGCCTTTCTTGAGGAAATGCCTCCATGAGATTCAGCTCTAAGGCATTATCTCAATTAGGGAGCAAGGGTCAGAGGGTCCATTTTGGGTAATGCCATCCCTGGGCTAGGATGGTAGTTTTGCACTCTGTATGAAAGCAAGCTGAGCAAGCCAAGGAAGCAAGCCAATAAGTAACATCCCTCCATGGCTTTTGCATCAGCTCCTGCTTCTTGACCTGCTTGAGTTCCAGTCCTAAATAACTTTTGTGAGGAACAGCAGTGTGGAAGTATAAGCTGAATAAATACTTTTACTCCAACTTGCTTATTGGTCATGATATTTGTGCAGGAATAAAAATAACAAATGACAAATTGGTACAAGTATTCCTGACCATGATTTGGGGTGGATTGTAGAGGGATTTTGGAACTGTGAGCTTGAAGACGCACTGGGTATTAAGAGCTCTGTGGTATGTTGTGTAGGAGCTTGAAAGATGATGTTGAGAACAGTGTAAACGATAGAGGACTGGCTTGTAAAATTTCAGAAGGAAGATTAAAGACATTTATCAGGGCCATTGATATTTTGATTATGAAGATCCTGTGCTTTTGGTTAACTGGGCTGAAGAATCAGCTGTGATTAGCATGAAGTTGAACTAATAAACTGAAAACTTTGCATTACTGGGACAATTGATGCTGGTTATCCATAACTAAGAAATTAGTGGTGATTAAGAAGAGACCAGCATTACTGAGTTGAAGTCTTCTGGGAAATGTTTTCTGAGAGTACAGAGAAGCTATGTTCCAGAGCCAACCACAGTTGTACCTCCTGTTGGCAGCCAGACTTGAAAATGTATAAGAGTCACCCAGGTGGTATTGGTTGTGAAACATGAAGGGGTAGCAGCTGATGCTTGGCACTGTGAAAGGTCAGGAGAGGCTACTGGTGAAGGTGCACCCTCAGGAGCAGTTGAAAGCCCAGGACTGAAAGGGTCATGCAGAGAAGTTGAGGCTTAGCACCATGAAAAGAGTCTATGAGAGGCTATTTGTGAAAGTGCACTCCAGTTGTAGTAGAAGGTGTTAGCATTCTGTCTAAACTCTACCCCACAGTTACCTAGCAACAGTCAGATATGCTACTCCCCATAGTTGCCCGGCAACAGCCAGGTGGGACTGGCCCACTATAAAAGAGTCTGCTTGCCCCCTGCTCTCTCTCTTGCCTCTCTTGCTCTTGTGCTTTGCCTCTTTCCCATTTGCTCTCCCGCTCTTCCCATTTCATTTCATTCCCCGCTCTTTCCATGTGGTCATGGCTGGCCTCCACTTATCTACTCTCTACTCTTCCACTTCTCTACTCTCTCTCCCTCTCTGCCGTTCTCTGCCTCTACTACACTCTTAGCTCCCTTCCCCATGCCCTGAATAAACTCTGTACTATACAATACCATGGTGTGGTTTGTCCCTCAGGGGGAAGGGATGCCTTGGCATGAGCCCACTGAGGCACACCCTTCCCCACACCTTCCCCACACACCCACGTAGAACATACATATCTCTTTATCTTTTATAAACACATCAGAATACAGCAGTGTTTTGGAGATGCCAGTACCATGAGATGACCACCAAGAACAGCAGCAGCAGTTGACAACAGGCAGCTGGAGCCTAAAAGACAAGGTGTGTGCTACAAATGGCAGAGCTGGAGAAGTGACCCAAGCCCTTGGAGGAGCCCAGAAATTCATGAGTGGATCCCAGACATTGGACATTTAGAGTTTGGTTTTGCTTTCATTGTGATTGGTCCTTGATATTTTCTCCTCTTGAAGTAAGAAAGTATTTTAGTGGAGCCCACAGTTAAGAGACTTTGAATTGTAAAAATACTGAATTTCAAAAGAGACCTGATATTTTAAAGGGATTGAAATTTTAATATGTAAGAATTTTTAAAGACTGTGGCACCTTTAAAGTTATTTAGATCTTGAGGATGAATAAGAAAGTAAGGGTTGAAGCTTAATAGTGGTGTGTCTTATGTTAAGTTGACAAGGGGTCAGTTGTACTGGCTGGTTTTGTATATCAACTTGACACAAGCTGGAGTTATCACAGAAAAAAGGAGCCTCCCTCAAAGAAATGCCTTCATAAGATCTAGATATAAGGCATTTTCTCAACTAGTGATCAAAGGTGGGAGGGCCTATTGTGGGTGGTGCCATCCCTGGGCTGGTAGTGCTGCACTCTATAAGAAAGCAAGCTGAATAAGCCAGGGGAAGCAAGCCAGTGAAAGCAAGCCAGTATGTAATAGCCCGCCATGGCATCTGCATCAGCTCCTGCTTCCTGACCAGCTTGACTTCCAGTTCTGACTTCCTTTGGTGATGAATAGCAATGTGGAAGTATAAGCTGAATAAATCTTTTCCTCCCTAACTTGCTTCTTGGTCATGATGTTTGCTAAGGAATAGAAACCCTGACTAAGACATGGATATATATGAATTAATAAGTGAACCCAATCTAATCACATAAGTCGTGGGTCTGGGCTTTAAAGTTTATCACACTGTCATCCAGTCTTGCTTCCAACCCCGGATCCAGTCCCTCCTCCAGCTTTCTGTCTATAAAATTGTAAGCAACTTTTCTCTGCAACAATGCTGAACACTCCTACCAACATGTATCCTGCACATAAAAAGGCTATATTCTCAATCATGAATAAAGAAATATCCTTCCTCCTTTAAGTTGGTCATTTTGAATTTGAAAATGGAGAAAAGTAGATCACTCCAAGAGGTTTGGGTGTTTTTAAATTTGTTTTGTTCTTTTGTCCTTGTTTGTTGTTTTGGTTTTGGTTTTGGTTTTGGTGAAAGGGCAAGTTGGAGAGTGCAATCTGAGAAAAGATTGTCTTGATCTTTCCAGAATTTAAATGGAAGGAACTGGAGCATAGATAGGGCAAGTTGTAACCACTAGGAGTTGGAATGGCTCCTGATGGGAAGTCTTAAATAAACTATAAAAACAACAGCAATGAAAAGAGAAAAGAAAGATATTTTTCCCTAGACTCATCAGAAAGGCATATAGTCCTTTAAAGATGTAGACACTTAAACTTAAACTTAGCCAACTACAGCTGATGCCAGTCTTGTGATCCATATTATTGTGCTAAGCTTTGAGTTTTGTGTTAACTTGTAATGAATAACCTCTGTGTGTGTGTGTGTGCATGCACACACATACATGTGCACATGTGTGTTGTGGGAAACATTAAAAAAGGAATTTCTGCTACTGCCAGCAATGTGCCAGTGGGCAGGCTGGCTGGGCAAGCATGACTGGCAATAGCCAGCCTGTTTTCATGTCGAGGAGACTCTCTGACTCAGAGCTCTGAAATCTCTCTTTCTAGTTCAATAAGTTCCCACTGGCAGATCACTAACATGCCAGCCTCATACTTCAAAACTCCCGCGGCCCTTTGTGGTGCACTTCTGACAAACCCACGCTTTGCTGCTATACCCTTCTCTCTGGAAAAACTCTACACAAAGTTAGTTGAGAAACAGTGGTAGCCCAATCTCTGGGCACAAGAATTAGAATCCTAATTTTGTAAGCCTAATTAAATCTACATCCTCCAGGATATGCAATCTAACCCAGGAGACGCTGGTAGCTTAATCTTGTCCTCTTGCTCTCCCCGTCCCAAAAGCACCTATATCTCTCCTGCTTCCTCTCTTCCCTGTCCAACCTGGAAGTCCTGCCTACTTGCACAGTGATTGGTTTCTTTATTCACTTGGGAAAGGGTCACAAGATGTCACCTGAGTACATGACTCATTCCTCATTCCAGACAACCTGAACTGGGAAAGTGGAATTAACATCAAAATACAGACAGCACCAAAGCAATCCATGTGTGTGTGTGTGTGTGTATGTATGTGTGTGTGTGTGTGAGTGTGTGTATGTGTTTGTGTGTGTGTGTTAATTGCAACTAAGTCTTGTGATCACCTAGATGTTTATTAGCATCTTAAAATACCTATCCATTCAACCTCATGTGTGAAAGAAACAAATTAAAAGTCTCACCTTTTTATACATATAGAATGCATCTAAGATTCTGGACACTTAGAGGACAACTATGGAGGATGTAGATTGGCTGATACTGGCACTGAAACAATTAATTTGAATACTGAAGAATGGAGGCATTGAAATTATATCATTTTTCAAATGCATTTTCAAATGCATTCGATCCGATATGATAAAGTTCTCTTATTATATCGGATGAACTCAGTGTTGAAGTAGATCATAAGTGCATGTGTAAGTAAGTGTTACTTGCAGGCAAAAACTAGAGATAATGGTCGGTCGGTCCTCCACCTTGACTGTGTAGATATCCTTTATGACACAGCCATTGTCAACTAGCTCCTTCAGCCAAGGAGTGACACCACCCATAATGAGATGAGCTTTTGCCCAGAAATCACAAATTAGAAATATCCTCTGCAGAATTGCCTATGGCCCATCTTATGGAGACTTTTTTTTTTTCAATTGAGGTGCCTTTCTCTCAGATAACTGTAGTTTGTGTGAAGTTGACATAAAACTAGCCATTAAAAACACTGTGACACAGCTATGCATTTACATGTAAACATACATACATAAATATAAGTAAACAAACAAATAGCTCTTAATTGAAAAGATTAAATTTTAAATAAGACACTGTTACCACTTTCTTATTCCAGGCATGCAAATGAGAAGAGGTGTTAAACAAAAAGAAATCTGGGAAGGGAATAGTTAGACATGATGAGAAACTGTTTACATTCTGCCCAACGTGGTCAAGATGTCAGATGTCTCCAAACTACTGAAGCAAAACTAGAAATTTTGATAGCAATGTGTTGCTTAAGTTTTTTGGTGACAGAAACAGTATCCCATTTCACTGTGATTTACTAACTCATCTTTAGCACAAAATAAGTTTATTTTCTGCATTCATTTGTGGGATAAACAATGGGCAAAATGCAGAATAATTTTAAATAACAGAATATATGTGAAACTCTGCTAGAAGATACTCTCTATATTAACTCTAACAGCTGAGGGTGATGGATCAATATTTTATAATTCCAACATTCTACATAGCATAAACCATACCATAGGCTTAGATTTTTTTTTTTTTTAAAAAAAAATACTTCTAATAAGGGTTCTGAAAAGCTCCGACCCCCTTTCTAGCCCACCATTCAAAGCTAGGGGAGAAAAGATGGTAAAGAGGACAAGGTGATGTGGACCTGTTTAGGAGTAGCTCTTTGGGTCCATTCAGATCTCCATTTGTCAAGATTTAAGCTGTCCAGTTAAATAGTGTCAGGTTACCAAACATGAATCAGAAGCTGGGCACAATCTAGCAGAAAGCACCAGGCCTCCACCAAGTTGGCACAAGTCAGCAGGAGAGACCAGGACCAGCTGGGATACCCAGAGAAGTTCTCTGCTGAGGAAAAGTTTCAAGACTAGGTATGCAAGCGTTCCTTCACTGTCAATTGGGTCCTATTTACACTGTCTCCAAACACCACATGTCCTCACATGGGTCTTGGCTAGGCAAAACACCACATGAGTCATCTATATAACATGACATATCCAGAAACTTCCACTTCACCATTTGAGCAAAATTTTCAACTAAGTTTTTATTTTTCCATAAAATGTGATGTTGGGGACTTAAAATTATACAAGTATGTGTGTGTGTATACATATGATAAATTTGATATATATGGACAGGGTAATCTAATGACACATATAATAAATATTGTTAGTCATTGGTTAATATGTGTAAATCCTGGAGAAGAATAACTATTAATATGAAGATATGTGTATGATGGAATACATGAAATTATAAAGAGTAAGAATAAAATAAAATGAAAAACCACACATCTTCTCTTCCACTGAGAAAATAATGTGAGGCTATGTTTGTCATAAAGAGTACCATCAGCAATATGTTAGGACTGCTGATCAGTACAATACTAAAGCACAAAGATATATATGGCATTTTTGCTTGACAGAAGCTTACCCCAACTCAAACCTGAACATCTCAGTAGTCACTGCATCCAAATAAATGATTCATCCATTTAGAATTTATTTTTATTTAATGTCTTCCTTATTCAATGTTTTCTTACTCTCTCTCTTTTTATGAGTATATATTTTTGTCAACATAATCCTCAGAGGGCACATAGGAGAACATATAAGTACATAAGTACATATCTGTTCAGTTCTTTACATAGCTTAAGAATTTAAATTAGTAGTAATTATCACATTAAGGGAAAAGTCAAAACTGAGCAGTATATTATCAATGTCAGTATTGTAGTCAAGTGATTATTGTGCTTGTGTTTTGTTCTCCAAGAAGTATTAATACTGATTTAATGTTTGACCCCAAAGCAAAGCATCAATAATTAATATTTAATCTCAAATATTGTTTGACTAAAGATAATTATTTTTATTTCAGATTAGTAGCATATTTATACTATCTTAGACTTAACAGTGAATGCTTGAAATTTTAATACTAGAGAGTGGCAACCACTTTGTGTGCTGCTCCTTTGCATACCATCTTGTGGCAAAACTTAATTCATAAACTACGTACAGTACAACCAGTTCTGTACTGTACTGGTTGTACAGTACAGAACAACCATAAGGAAAAGCCAAGTTTAATAAGTTGTAATTAAAGTTCTTTGAATATGATCTCTAAAAATACATAATCGTTCATGGGATATTTGTGGAGCACAGTTGACCTCAGATAATTAAAAATTAAAAGTGAAGCTGAGTCATTAGGGCAGTGTACCTATTCAACACTTTAGAAGATACATTCCCAGTCAAGTACAGTTCCTGCAGCACTTGGGATATGAAAACATAAGAATGGAGAGTTTCTGGCTAGTCTTGGCTACATAGTGCATTCCTAGTCAGCACTGGTTACTTATCCAGGCTCAGTGTTCAAATAATAATGCAACTTTTAAAAAAAATTCCCCTTTCTATTTGTATTTTAGTACTATTTTCTTCACTTTAATCCTCTTTCTGTGACATACTGTCTCTTGTTCAAATTATAAAAGTAATGGTTATATAATGACTTTTTTCCCTGTAACTATAGAGCTCACAAAATTATTTATGAATATTTTCCCATATGTTAATATTTTAGCCTGATGACAAACTAAACAACTTTCATTAACTTTAAGATTCTCAAATGCATTTTCTAAATCATAACTATGAGAATTAGCCCCTAAATTTCATAAGACATACATTTTCTTACAGTAATTATTAATGTTCAAAACAAAACTGAACTTTAAATAAACATGTAATAATTACAGAGAACAAGAGAAAAGAATATAATATATATGATATTAAACTCCACATTTCTTTTCCAACTAATTATGTACTCGGAATTGAACATCTGTAAAAGCCCTAATGATAAATGGTAGCCTATCTTAGAAGTATACAGTACACTGTTCCATTTATCATTCTTAACTTTATTATGTGATCAAGGAGGAAACTGAGGGGGGGCATGCATGTGGCAAACAAAGTCTCCAATCCTTGAAGGACAGTACAATGAGTATAAAAATATTATTAATGATGCAGCAACATACATTGTTCTATTGATTGCTGCTTTCATAAAGGAAACAGTGGCAATTGTAACCATCTTTGTTTCAACAATCCTTCTTCCCTTTCAGAAATAAATTTCCAAATGAAGATTTCCTCCAATTTCAAACAGACCATAGGTATGTAGTGTAACAAAGATACTATAGGATTGCCGACATCATGGCTCTACTATTGATGCTTATGAGTTGATGTGATGAAAGGGATATTGAGGTATCATCCCACTGATCAACTCGTTATCCTGCAGATCTCTATCTACTTTTAAACCCAATAGGAGGGCCTCCAAGGTCATCATAAATTTAAATTGGATCTCGTTAGTATTTAACTCATCATTCATTTTTATCTTTACTTCACAACTGAAATGCCTGTTATCTCATGGCCAATTTATCACTTAGGTAAGTTAAAACTGTACATTCAAGCGTTTCTTAAGGTCACTGACAAGGTTCTCTGGAATACAATTAAGCACAGTAGCCTTCTTTGGTATCAATTTGTTTGTGACAATATCCAGTCTCCAAATTCTGTATCAGTCCCCAAATTCTGTATCACTCATGAATTCATCTTAAAAATCATCAAGGACAATCCTAACTGTTGCATACTTGCTTTAGGCATGCCTTTACATTTTATCTTCTGTAAATATCTTATGGACTTTCAATCTGAAATTTTTTTAGAATAATTTCATTCTCAAGGCCACCTCTAAATAAAAAACATAAAATGTGTTCTGATAATTGTCTATGTTCATGAATCGTTTTTTCATGGCTCTGATTTCAGTCTTTGTCCTATCAATGTTAATTACTACTATCAGCAAACTAACCTCCAGTGAGAAACTGAGTCAGCCATCTGTTCAATTTTCTTCCATAATAAGTTCCTCAGTGTATGAATATAATATTAAGTCTTTAGATAAATTAACAAAGGGAACATTCATTTGATAATTGTTACCAGAATCATTTCTTCTTTATTCTCTTTTAAAAGTAAAACTGTATGGTTTAAATATGTGTAATTGCAGTCTATACACCTAATGTAACAGTGATCTCCAAGTGCCTCCCACACAGGAAGAGTCTTTGACTGAGAAATCACAGCATTTTTCCATTGTAGATACCATGTACAAAACGATATGTTAGGCTATAGACTTATATCTGATATATATCATAGAATGAGTGAGGTTCTAATGAAAATAGTAAAGCCAAATCTAATAACTCTTCTTTGTTTGTAACTTATAAGCATATTTCTTTCCCAAGAAGGATCTATTGGTAAAATTTTTAGCAGGATACAGATTAAAGGAAACTGAATCACAGCTAGGAAACTTCTTAATGGGATATCTTATAATATTAATCCTGGTCCCTTAAGCCAGAGAATGCTAATGTAAGTGTCTTCTGGACAAATTTGGTTCTGAAATTATCTAAAGACAGCAATAGAGTCTATTATTTTTATAATTTTCAATTATAACACAAGGCCATTTGCAAGTGCTTATAGGACAGGAAAGGCATTTATTTGCAAATCACTAATCCTGATGTATATACAAATGACCAATCTAAAAATTTTATATTACTAATAAGGAACATGAAGAAGGTTCAATAGAGCACTGCAAAAAAAAAAAAAAAAAAAGGGAAAAGAAAAAAGAAAAACATTGCTTATGGTTTTTTTTTTATTTTATTATTTTTTTTTTTTTTTGACTACAAAAAAAGATGACTTATCCCTATTAGGAAAAAAATATGCTTTCAAGTTCCAGAAAGGAAATAATAGAAAATCTGCATCAATTAGCAATCAAAGCTGAGAAGGGATGAAGTTTTCTAGTTGTAGTGTTTCTGGGGAGTTACCAATTTTCCCCCACCTGTCATGTTATTTAAGATGTGTTTTAGGACATTGAAAAGGAACCAGGAAATACCAGTAGATCCCAATTAGCAAAATCCAACAGCGACATCTCTAATGGCTGATGGTCTACAAGCATGATGTCAATTTATCCTGCTTTGGGCAATAAAATGAAGGGAATGTTATGAACAAAGTTTAACCTATGTAGATATGACTAAATATTTTTTGAAAAAAAAATGAAAATGTAATATAATCTAGTAAAAGAAAATTATAACAAATACTTTTATTAAAAATACTCTCCAGGTATTTACTAAGTTGTAGGCATAGAATGTGATATATTTTGTGTGTATTAATGTATTTGCTCAACAAAAATTACCCATTGAAAGACATTCTATTACTGTCACTACTTTTGACATCAGCAAATTTCATTTCAAAAACCAGGAATGATGTACAGTTTTGAAAGACACCAGTCTGAACCGAAAAAATCTTGAAAAATTTTTGAGAAGTAACAAAACTTAAATTAGCAGAAAGCTGGAGGAGTAAGGAAAATGAAATACTTGCATAGAATATTATGTATCCCTACAGGAAACAGTTTCATGGCCCTAACATATTAGCAGTTAACTTTAGTTCTGTATCTATTTTGAAGAACATTTTACATGCTTCTAATATTTTTCACAGAAGGAAGATCTGGTAGTTTGAATGAGAATGACTCCCATAAGGCTCATATGTTGGTCTCAAGGTGGTAGATGTATTTAGGAAGAATAAAGAAATGTGGCCTTATGGAAGGAGTGGCCTTGCTACAGGAAGTGTGTCACCAGAGGAATTGGTTTTCCTCTGCCTTGCAGTTGTTGTCTTAACAGGTAAGCTCTAGCTCTCAACTACTGCTCCAGTGCCAATCTGCCCGTCTGCTGCCATGCTCCACACCATTCCATTATGGGTATGGATGCTAGTCTCATTCTATAACTGGAGTCCCAAATTAAATTCATTCTTTTATAAGTTGTGTTGGTCACTATATTTTGTCACAGCAGTAGAAAAATAACTAAGATGGAAGGGAATTCCCTTTGTTTTTTGTTTTTTGTTTTTTGTTTTTGTTTTTGTTTTTGTTTTGTTTTTTTTTTTGCTAGAGCTAAAACTAAGTGAGGAACATTCCAATATTCTCTGCAAATTCCCCACAGCTTTATAAGATTCATTAGATCTAGGGAAACTAAGTTGGTCATTTTCTCTTTTTCATTCTCTCTCTGACATTTCATCAGAAGATAAGTAATGGTCTCTCTTCTTTCTGTCTCCCTTTACCATTTTCTATTGTTGCGACCTCTGACCGTCCAGACTTATCCAGGCATCACTCTGCTCTGAACTGAATGAATTAGCATTGGCATTATGTTTCCACTCAGATTTTATTAAAGTGAACATTTTTTTTTATTTTCCTTTGTGTGTCTGTCTCAATCACTGTCTCTTTCTTTCTCCTTTGATTCCACTTTTTAAAGTGAAAAAGAGAGCTATAAATATTCAGAATCACCACCTTGCATAACAGACTATAATATAAACGCAAAAATAAAAAATTCAAATACAAAAGTAAAGGTCAAATATACAAGTGAGGATGTGAGGCTTACAAGAATAGACATAACAGAAGAGGTGTAAGAAAGAAAACGCTGATAATATACCTATTGCTAAAGATTGGGTGTCGAGGGGATAATGTCATGGAAAGTTGAAAGATACATTTTATCCAGTACTATTCTTTTCTGATCTCCGCATACCCCTGATTTTAAAAGCACTCAGTATATGCAAATTCCAATCATATTGAGTTCCTGACTCAGTCTGATTCAGTGCTGGCCCTCAGACTGATGTAATTAATTTGCTGAGGTCTGCCAAGTCCTTTACTACTTAATCTTCTGCTTCCCAAATATTGTTATTCACCTCTCTTCCTAGGTTCTCCATGCCATTCAAGAATTATGCCTTGATAAAAACTCTTGTGGCTGTTTCTTTTTTCTTGGTGACTCAAAGAGAATAAATGTAAACAAGTACATTTGGTCTGCCATGTTTAATTTGAAGTCCTGCCATTTGTTACAAAATTGTCGGTATCTGCAATTTAGAAACTGTCTGTGCTGCAAAATTTAATTACATTCTCTTCCTAATTTCCTTTTTACCCAGCTTAGATGATCTGATATATTTTTTCAAACATTCTTACCAAATTTTTCTTATTTCACCCTGTAAGCATCCACCTAGCCAAATACCATTATTTCCTTTGAGTACCATCCAAGATGAAAAGCAACGCTGCTACTGACTGCAGAAGTAACTCAACATTGTGAGAATGTTATCATCAGACCCATTAGCTACTTCTGCAATATTGACCAGCAAATATAATTCATCCAGTTAACCCTTTATTTTTATTCCCAACAACAACAAAATATCTACCATTATACTATTCAAATCTCACATCAAATTGTATTACCACAAACACACACATGTACACACACACACACACACACACACACACACAAACAAACCCACACACTTTCTGGGATGACATACTTAAGTTAGCCTTGTTTGACAAAGAAAATTACTCAGAAAATAACCTACCATCTTTGCAACACAGAAACGTTTTGTATCTTTGATCAACCACCAATTGACTGATCCAATACGAAGTCATCAGTACTGAATTCACATCATTCTAGCAGCATTCAGCACAGGTTTCTCTCTTCAGTTCTTGAAAGCTGTTCTGTCCTTCCAATGATGCTCCTTCTGCCTCCAACTGTGCCCACTGCTCAGTCATTTGCCAGCCAAATTTCTCTTAAGATTCAATGAATGTAGTAATACTGCAGCATTTCTTTCCCAGCATCTTTGCATCCTTTGATTTGGATGCTTTGGTTTGAGACAGACTTGCTTTGAATCCCAGTCTGGTGTAAAATCGGAGCTCACCCTGCCTCACATCCACGTGTTGTAATTATATGGCAGGCAACCACCATTCTGGCTTCTTACAGTTTCAAGTCTCCACCTGTTCACTCTTCAATCCCATCTTTTCCTTAGTTTCTATAACAGTAATCAGCTCCAGTCTCCCCATCTCCCACTAGCACTTTACTTCCAGACAGCCATGCCTATTCCTGAGACTCAAACGCACACCTTAATTACTACTCTCATCCTCAGTTTTGTTCCCTACAAAGATGCTGAAAGGAGCTTTCAAGGCAAATATATCCAGGATCCCCGTTCTTCTTTCTTCTCTTTTGAACTTGACATACCTGGGAAGAAGAAATCTGAACTAATGAATTCCCTCAATCAGATTGACCTGTGGGTCTATCTGTGGATATATCTGTTGTATGCTTATAATGTCTGGGATTGTTTTGTTGTGTTGTGTTTTGTTTTTTTTAAGGAATTTAAATATTTCACCTTCCCTGGGCAAGATTATGCTTTTCTACTTTGTCACTACCAGTCTTATCTTACCATGGCCAATGAAATTGGAGAGGAACTTTAAGATTCAGTGTTTGATTTATTCAGTTTGTTTGTTGGTTTGTTTCCTGGGACAATATACTCAGAGGGTTCTTCATTGAGACACTGGTATTTTGTTTGTGATTTAATACTAAAAGTATATGAAAAATGTAAACATATTTTATGTTTCTACATCTGTATATATAAATAGGTATGCATATAAATCTGTACCTATAATAACACAAAGAAACATGCATAAGTATGATAATTTTCAGGTGTTATATATGAAAATATCTTGGAACAAAAGTGAGGCAAGACAGCCTACTACCATTTCTGTTAAAGATTTTAGTATTTTGTTAAAGAGCGTAATATTGAAATTGTTTTTCTGAGTGAATATATGGAATGACTATTCCCCTTCACAGGCTTACAGAAGATCAGTATTCAGCAGGAGGTTTTAGTGGAATAATGCAATTTCTGAGTCACCTCTTATTGATACCCTGCTTCACTATGCAAAAATGGCCCGAATTCCCTCCTCCAGTCCTTTCTGATCACTTTAGTCAGCTGTTGCTTTTCTTCCCCAAATAATAGCATTGAAAATTCAGAGAAAAAGATGATACATTTTGAACTGTTTGTGCCTAGATGTCATTAATCTGTTTTGCCTTCTGAAGGACAAACTGCATAAAAAATATTATCAGGGTTCTGAAGCTCCATGAGTACAACTCTATTCAGCTTCTGTCTTGTTAGCAACTGTGGTTAAACAAAGGATCAGGTCAAGTTCAATTTCCACTTTCTGTGACAGTATTGAAGAAACTTCATAAGAGTAAGTTCAATATTAGACAAATGTATTCTGAGACTTACTGAACCATTTCCCACCTGAGAGGCAGCCTGCTGTTTTCATCTGCTCTCTTTGAAGAGGATCCATTCACAGAGATAATACTGTGTGGTTTTTGTTTTGTGATATCACCACTGACTACTGAGTCCCTGTCGTTCTTGAACACTTAGCTTCTCAGGGCTTAACTTTTGAATCATAAATGAAGTTCTTGTCTCAGATCTACAGCCTCACTCATCATTCAACAACTCTACGAAAGAAAAGCAAGACTCTCATAGATTTTTCTATACGAGAGTGAAAATAAGGACTGAAGCAGAATTGAGTTACAATATTTCATCTGACTGAATGAATGTTTAGACAGAACATCCTCAAACCATAGTTCCCATAGTTGAACAGGGATAACATTAAGATATAATCTCATCAGCCATAGAAATCCAAGAAATTTTTGGTTTATTCTTTTTACTTAGACTTGTACATAAAGAAAGGTAGCTAAGGCTTTGAATAAATACCTCTACTTAACCAAAGTTAAATAAGCAATTTTGGATAGTAAAATATACCATTTTGAGTGCATGTCATATGACAATTCATTAAAAAATAGATTGGATACAAGTGTAGTTCATTGGTAGAAGGCCCTTATTGTGTGCACACATACACACACACATATTTAAACAATATTTCTAATAATTTTCTGTGCTTTAAAATAATGAGTCTATCATTAAACAAATTATGCAAATGATTCAAAAACATTGAATGGTAAGCATGGGATTTTTGAGTCCAGCCATTGTGGTAGTTTAAATATGCTTGGCCCATGGGAAGTTTCACTATTAGGAGGGGTGTGGCCTTGCTGGAGAAAATGTGTCACTGTAAGTGTGGGCTTTGAAGTCCTATGCTGAATTCCACCCAGTTTGGAAGAGACTTTCCTCCTGGCTGTCTGTTGAAATTGGTTTCTTCCTGCCTGTCTTTGGATCAAGATGTTAAATTCTTAGCTCCTTTAATAACATGTCTACCTGGATGCTACCACGCTTCCCATCATGATGATAATGGACCAAACCTCTGAAATGATAAGCCAGCTCCAATGAAATGTTTGCCTTCATAAGAGTTACATTGGTCATTGTGTCTCTTCACTGGAATAAAACCTTAAATAATTATATAGCCATTCTATCTGGGAAAAATCCATGGACCATGGGATGAGGGGACCAGTCTCTTAGCTTTGCTGATGTGCTACTGTGAACAATTTTCCTAACAATTCTGAGCTTTCTTTCATTTAATCATCTGGGAAAATGTGAGAATAAAACAATCTTTGAGGGCTGTTTAAACTTCAAAAACTGTGATTTTTTTTGAGATGTTACAAATCTCATGATTATAAATAGGAAAGTTTATGGTTTTTTTTAACTTGATTTTGTTGTGTATTATTTTTAGGAAGACTATTGAAATATGTGGCTTAAGTTAGTGCAGAACAACAGGGCACAGTCCCTGGGATGAATCTGACAAGTCATATCTCTCTCTCTGTGTGTGCTTTTCACAGACGTTTCAACTGACCTGTGAGGTCTTCTGCTGAACTTGGGATTTGAGGGCTTAAAAGAATGGGGCATGCTACAGTCTAATGTTTCAGACAACCTTACTTCAGTGTTTGTTTACCTTCATATACAAGTGAAACAAAGAAAGCAATGATTCAAGAAAGGTTGTTTGTGTTCAGAAAAATATGGTCAGAAGAACATGTAAATAAATGCCAGTAAGCACGTACTAAATATTAACATAGTACCCCTTTTCCAGGACATTCTCAGGACAGACCAATTTAAACACAATTGCTTGGCACTTGCTATACATTATATCTGGGAAAGGGTGAAAGCAAGGCAGAAGGCCATATCCAGATTAGGGGTACACTGGCTAGAATGTTTCCTATAGCTATGTTCTTATATCCAACAAGAATAAACATGTCTTCTACGTTGAATGTAAATATGTGTCTCAGGAGGCACAAAATCAGGTCTAATAACAATCCAGGGAACAAAATGCACTGGAGATAAAAAGTCCTCAGCCTTTTTCCTGGAGCCTCTCGCACAGTTCCCCAAGGCATTGTTCAGCATGAATCATCCTTAAAGCCTGTTCCAAAGATCAGTCTGCACTATTATGGTACTCAAGTTCCAGTTTATTTTAAGCTTAACTTCAGTCTTCTGTTAAATTGTGAAATTATCTTTCCACATAGAAATAGATTCTGAACACTTATTCGTTACATTTTAGTATTTAAAATCCCATCTATTTTTTCAGCTTAAAAATATATTTCTAAGGTGCCAGAAAGTGTGAAATAATAAAACATTTGAACTTTACTTTTACAAACAATTTAAAAAATACAAAAGTTCTTGTGCTCCTGGGTTAAAAGATGAACAGCGTCAACTAAGATTGTTACACAAACCTCTTTTATGTTATGTCATTGATTTATAAAAATCGTCTGTTTTTTTTTACAAAAGAAACTAATATCTAAATAGAGCATAAAATTTACAAAATGTGCAAAAGAATTTGTTATTTTTGATAGATAGAAATGAATGTACTTTCTTTTCCAACCCGCTTTATAAGCCATCGTCTATGCATTTCAATGAACCGGCTATCAGTCTGCTCCCAATTGCTAGCCAATCTAAAACATTAGCACACAGGCTCTCATCATTCAGGACATGATGAAATGGGACATTCTTCATTATTTCCAAATAGGAGATTGCAGAGATAGCCTCTGGAGGAGCATAATTGAATACTGCTGTGCATTACTTCAAGTAAGCTCCCTTTGAAACAGGTGAAAATACAAACCCCTTTAACTAGAAATATATTTTCTTCATCTCCTCCTTTGCAGTCTCCTCACTTCACAATGATGAATATAATTTAGTGATTAAAGAACTTTTAAAGTAGCTTGTGCGTAAGCCAAGAACTGTTATTACCACCATAATCTGAAGTACGAATAATCACAAATATTACTTCACTGAAAAATCTCAGGTTCCCTTGCTTCCATTAATCTAAACACTAGTAGAAGAAAAGACCAATACTAGCATTGATACATACTGAATAGCTGTTTCACACAGCAAGGGACATTGTGATGGGCCGGATGTTAGCACCACAACCAGCAAATTTTAATCTGCTAGGAATGTAGAAATAAATCTTTCCAGATTCAATTAAAATTTTACATAAAGATTGTAAGGACAATATGTCAGATACTACATAAGCATCCACAGGACCATTTTATGTGAGTGATAATGGGAAGGGATCACTCAGAAAAAGATACCAAGTTCATAAGAAAATGCTAGAGAGCAAGCCCACACTGAATAAAAATGAGATGCCTTCTTGCCTTTTGCTGAATGACTTTTTACCAGGTTGGGAATAAAAGTGGCTTAAATTTTTTTTTTCATTCAACTTCATGTTTTTTTAATGCTTTTTATGGCATTCAATGGAAGATGTTGATATTCCTGAGCTTTTGATAGTATGAAATTTTAATGCACATTTAACAACATCTTTCTCCAGGCCTTAGCAATAGTGAATGCTCATAGCTTGCTATTTATAACCTTTATGGAAGTGCTTCTTGATTTTTTTCAGTTTTTTTTTAATTTTTATTTTTTCATACTTTATTTACATTTCAAATGTTTCCCCTTTTCCAGATCTCCCCTTTAGAACCTCCCTATTCCCTCCACCCTCCCATGCCTCCAAGGGGTATTCCCCTACCCACTCACAAACCCACTCTCAGCTTCCCTCCTTGGCATTCTTCTATATTGGGGCATCTAACACCCTCCGGTCCAAGTGCCTCTCCTCCCCCTGCCACATATGTGACCAGCACCATGAGTCCCTCCATGTGTATTCTTTGATTGGTGATCCAGTCTCCAGGAGCATCTAGGGGTCAGGCCAGTTGCCACTGTTGCTCCCTCCCTGGGGTTGCAAACTCCCTCAGCTCCTTCCGTCCCTTCTCTAACTCCTCCATCTCGGACCTCACAACCAGCCCAACAATTGCTGTGAAGTAACTCAGGAGTATTTCGAACTTTTGGGCTAATAACCACTTATTAGTGAGTACATACCATGTTCATTCTTTTGTGGCTGCGTTACCTTGCTCAGGATGATATTTTCAAGTTCCATTCATTTACCTGTGAATTTTATAAAGTCATTGTTTTTAATGGCTGAGTAGTATTCCATTGTGTAAATGTACCACATTTTCTGTTCTATTCCTCTGTTGAGGGACATCTTGGTTGATTCCAGTTTCTTGCTATTATAAATATGGCTGCTATGAACATAGTAGAACATTTGTCTTTATTACATGTTGGAGCATCTTCTGGGTATATATATATAGGAGTGTTATAGCTGGGTTCTCATGTAGTATTATGTTCATTTTTCTGAGGGTCCACCAAAGTGATTTCCAGAGAGGTTGTATCAGCTTGGGAAGTGATTCATTAAAAGAGTATTTTCCAATAAACCAACAATTGCAGTCTGGTTACAATTAGTTTGTGGACTAAAAGTGTAGTAAAATGTAATTCCTGTATCAATTATTTGTGTGTGTGTGTGTGTGTGTGTGTGAGTTTGCCTGTATCTGTGTGTCCTTATGTGTGACTGTGTGTCTCTGTGTCTCTGTGTGCATCTGTGTGTATGTTTAGAGGTTAAATGGATATGGAAAATATTTTTTAGTTTCATTCCCTTGATAAGTTATTACCTTCTTAATTTTCCATAAACTTAAATGTACTGAAGGTATACAGCTTAACCACTGAGTAACAGATGGACTAATAGGGAAGGATATGGACATATTAGTTTGCTGAGTATGCCAAAATTTAGGGATTCTGAACATTGTCTGCTTCACAGACATGGAAATGAGAAGTCCATAATCAGCATACTAGAGAGTTGGCTCCCAAGGACACTGATAAAATGATGTAGCCCATGTCTCCCTCCTGGATTTGTAAATGACCATCCTTCTATTCACAAAGTGTCCTTTCTGTGTATATTTGCCACCTGTTTTCCTTTATTAAATGTAGATCAGTCTTGTTGATCTAGGACCAGAACTAATGACCACATTGTGGCTTCATTAACTCAGAGGACTCTGTCTATTAATGAAGCCATGATCTGAGGGCAGGAGCTTGAGACTTCAACATGCAATTTTGGACACTGTATGTGCTGAACCTAAGCAATAGTGTGTCCTCTTTCACTTTTAATGGTTTTACGATTGAGGAAGAACATAAGAATTTCTCCAGATAACTACTAATTAACTGTTCTTGACATATCAGAACAATAGTGTTCTCAATTACTGTTTACCCCACAGTTTTCCTCTCTTACATCCATCTATAATGTTCTGCAGTGAACTCTATATTTTACCTGCTCTATCATTGCTTTAGGTAGGATCTTGTTATACACTTAGACCATCTCTGAGCATTTCTTTTGTCTTTACCTCCAGAGTGCAGGGATTACTATAATGAGCACCAAATTATTATGTTCTATAATGTACTTTCATACTAATTTATATAAAAAAGTATCAAAAATTTGTGCCTTTTGACTTCAAGGAAATCAAATATAATCCATATTTTGATCCAGCAGGGAGTTTTAGAAATATATATACCAACCAGGATTAGTGAGATGACTCAGTGGATAACTTGCTTGCCATCAAGTCTGGGGACTGGAATTTGATTCAAGGTTCCCACATGGTGAAAAAGATTGTTGACTCCCACAGGTAATCCTTTGAGCTCAGTGTAAGTGTGAGACTTACATACATAAATAAACTTACATACATACATAAACACTAAACAATATTTTTTAAAAAGAAATTTATATTACACAAAGATCATTCTTTGTAATGAAGAAATTTTGACATTACTCATATCCTCCAAAAGAAAGCTGAAAATTCACCAGTCAGGATTGCTTTTTAAAGATAATAACACAAACTTATGATAACTTTGTTAAAATTATGCCTGGGCATTTGTTAAAGTAGAAGGCCAGACTATATTGAGGGATGTACAATAATAGAAAAACAAATGTTTATGCTTTAGTCTTGGTGAGGGGATCTTACTGCATGGCCAAATGACAAGTTGTAGTCAGAAAAGATAGTTTTGAGGCTGGAGATGTGATGCAGTTGTCAAAGTGTTTGCTATGCAAACATGAATATCTGATGTACAAACCCAGTGTGAAAGAACATGTCTGTACTACTATTGCTGGGCAGACAGAGAAAAAATAGGTGCCTGGAGTCACTGTGGCCAGACAGTCCAGCTGAACACAGCTCAAGGTTCAACTAGACACACTCTCAAAATAATGAGATGGAAATCAATTAAGACACACACCCACATACACACACATATGCACACACAGTGTAGACACATACACACAAAGAAAGAGAGAGAGACAGAGACAGAGACAGAGACAGAGAGAAGCAGAGACAGAGAAAGAGCAAGCATAGAGCTCAATAGTACATGGCTGTTATCACAATAGTTTAGAATGTAAAATTACAATAGGATAACGTTATCCTTGGCTATATTGTGAACTCAAGGACAGCCTGTACTATATGAGTTCCTGTCTCTCCAGAGGGAAAAAAAAGCAAAAATAATCAGCCAAAAATGAATTCAGATGGATGGTAAACAAACTTTAAATGATTCTTGCATTTTTAAAAAATATTTTGTCATATTTTATTACCTTTATTTTTTGCAGTCCAGCTGCTAACCCCTCCCGGTCCACTATCCCACATTTCCTCATCCCATTCCTCCTCCTCCCTGTCTCAAGCAAGATGTTCTCCTCCACCATCAGGCCTTCCCATGCTCTGGGGCCTCAAGTCTCTTCAGGAATAGGGGAGTCTTCTCCCACTGAAGTCAGACCAGGCAGTCCTCTGTTGTATATATGTTGGGGCCCTCAGACCAGCTTGTGCATGCTGCCTGGTTGGTGGCTCAGTGTCTGAGAGATCTTAGGGGCCCAGATTAGTTGAAACTTCTGGTCTTCCTGTGCAGTCACCCTTCTACACAACTTCTTCCAGCTTTTCCCTAATTCTACCTCAGAGGTCCCCAACTTCAGTTCAATGGTTTGGTTTAAGTATCTGCATCTGTCTCAGTCAGCTGCTGGTTGGACTTCTCAGAAGACAGCCATGCTAGGCTCCTAGTGTCAAGCCTTGGATCCTCCCTTTGGGATGGATCCCAATTTGGGCCAGTCACTGGGTCACCTTTCCTTCAATTTCTTCTCCATTATTGTCCCTGCAGTTCTTTTAGACAGGAACAATTCTGGGTCAGAGTTTTTGACACTAGGATAGCAACCCCATCCCTCCAATTGATGCCCTGTCTTTCTACTGGAGGTGGACTCTATGCATTCTCTTGCCCCATCATTGAGCATTTCATCTAAGGTCCCTCGAATTGAATCCTGAGAGTCTCTTACCTCCTAGGTCTCTCGTACATTCTAGATCCTCCCCCCAAGGTTGCATATTTCCATTCATTGTGCTGGTCCTCAGGGCTCCTCTCCTGCCCCCCCCCCACCTCATGTGGTGCAGTGAGAGGTAACCTGATCCTCTGTTGCACTAAAGGTTTTGAAGCCCTAGAGACCCTGAAGGGATGGTAGGAACTTCACCTTCTCCTGGGTACCATCCCTCTGTCACTGTCACAACCCCCAATAGATTTATAGCCATCAGTCATGTAAGAGCAATATGCCAAACACCCCCCCCCCCCCATGTAGATGCGGCATCCCGAACATCTCAATAGGAAAAGAGACTTGACCTGTGGTCACATAGCCTCAAGACAGAGATCTCCATACTAATGAGGTACATAGAGACCTGGAGGACATAGGCAATAAGCTTTCCTTCCCAGACATTCCTACATGCAAAAGGTATTTCATCTCAGGCAAACTCTGAGAAGTGGGGTATGGTTTTACACATCCACTTTCCACCATGGCAATAAATGATTTGGAAACACAGACATTCTTTTCATCGGGATCCTCCATGGAGAGCCATGGAGAAGGCCTTTGCCTACACAGCCACTGTCTAATATCCCATGGAAGGCCTCTGCATGCCCAGCCAGTACCACCACCAAGCCACCTATGGCCAAGGACAAACACTGTTGGACCAGCCAGAGTTCTCTCCTGCCCACCTCTGGCTAGACGAATCCCTGTGGTCCCCAACTCTGTTCTATGCTCTTCTGCAGCTCCCAGGGTCACCTGGGTGGCCTAGATCCTGAGAACCAGAAGGCTCTGGACTCATCACAGGCTGGTGGACCATGAACCAGCTCTGGCTGCCCAGCACCTCAAACTGTGCTTTCCCACCCCAATTGTGCTTAAAGCTCTTCACTACATCCCAGCAACTGCCCTGTGAGGCATGGGACAAGCAAGTGATCATGCCCTGTGGCAGAAGAGATGCAGGGTCCACCACCCTACACCTCCATAACTGCTCATGTTCCCCTTTAGCCTTCATCTCTCCTTTCCCACCCAGATCCTTCCCTCCCTCTACCTCCCACAATTGCTTTCTACTCTCTCCCAAGTAAGATTTAAGCATTTTCATTTGGGACCATCTGCTTGTTGACATTCTTGACTTCTGTGGATTGTATCCTAACTATTCTGTAATTTTGTCTAATATCACTTAGTAGTGAGTACATACCATGCATGCTCTTTTGAGTCTGAGTTACCTTACTCAAGGTGATACTTTCTAGTTCCATCCATTTGCCCGCAAAATTCATGATGTCCTCATTCTTAGTAGAGAAATAGTATTCCATTGTGTAGATGAACCACATTTTCTGTATCCATTTTTTCATAGTGGGACATTTGGGTTGTTTCTGGATTCTGAATATCACAGATAAGGCTGTTCTGAACATGTGCCCCTGTGGTATGGTGAAGCATCTTTTGGTTATATGCCCAAGAGTGGTATAGCTGGATCTTCAGGTAGATCCCTTTCCAAATTTCTCTCATGTGTTCTTACAGAAGAAAAACCTAGAAACAGAGACCATCAGATAGTCAGTGAGAAAATAACGAATGGGGAACAGGCTTTAGTTTTCTGAAATGTCACATAAAAGATACAGGTTCTAGCTAACCTCACTCAGTAGAGTTCTTGACTATAATTTGGTTTTAGAAAGAAAAATAAAGATAAGCCTAGGACAAATTTAGAAGCCTAAGTAAACTTTGAAATGCATAGGATCTTTTCACAATTGGCAGCATTTTGATGACACAGATGAATAAAAGAGTTGTATAAACTTACAGGTTGCTGAAATTCTTTTGAATTTCCTATGGAATCTATTTTGTATTACCATATTCTTGCTCCTTATTTTTAGATATACTTTAATTAACTTAGAGCCATATAACTTGCCCTCCTGTCTCTCTTTCCTCCAACAATTCTCATGCGCCACTTCAGTCTCCCTTAAGCCAGGGGCCACGTTGTCTTTGATTAAATGCTTTATAGTAATTGGAAAGCCAGTATTTAAATCAGTGTTTAAAAGCAGTGCACCAATATCCTTAGAGCTTCAGGATATGTGAGCACATAAATATTTAATTTCTAGATGACTAGCCCAGAAAGACAAAGGGTAATCATATGACTTCTTAAAGGGTTAGCTCATCTTATGTCAACTTAAAAACTAAGATGTATAAAATTTTAGGAGTCTGTCTGCTTCATAAGAGCTCTGTACTAGAGTTTTCTTTTTGTAGTAAAAGTCAAATTTCTAGATATTTAGTCTGTTACTTTGTTTCTTATCTCTACTGTCAAAGAAACTACAAAGTTGTTCCATAGCTTTAGGGAGCTAAAGGTCTTCCATATAAATTTAGCTTTGAAGATAGCCTTGTGAATAAATTTTCTAACAGTAATAAAAAACCATAATAATAAGAACTAGATGTCATAAGGGGGAAGGTATCTTACATTTAATTTTTGAAATAAAACAGCCATAAAACAAAAAAGAAACCTTTTTATTACAGCTTACATGTCAACAATATGTGGTATGGACGAAGGTCAAGTTTTCTGTTAAAGAAAAACCATAGGGTATAAATTTCTCAGCTTCTTGAAAAGGTGGGAATCTTTCCAGAAAGAGATTTTATACCATTCCTATAAGTATCACCTGCTTTATTTTAAGGTTTTTCTTTTGTTACTGCTGTGAATGCCAAATACATGACATGAATGTAATGTCTTATACAACTTTAAAAACACATGCTAAGATTAAAGATCTGGATCAAGCTTTTGACATCCAATGACATTCGGCAGAAGTGGTATTTAGTTATAGAATCCAAGTCAGAAAAAAATATGAAAGTGAAGGCAGACCAGAGTACCAACTAATGTTCCCAATAAATAAGTCAAAGGATGTGTTGAACAATGTTTTCTGTCTTGAGATGAAGGCTATGTCAAATGAAAGAAAAATTCAAAACATGGTAATGTGAATTTTCACATGCTGAGTGAGTATAAAAAAGCAACAAAATGAAGGACCTCATTTTTTTTTATTGTACTTCCTTCTCTTGTCTCAAATCATGACGTTACCATCTTCTCTTACACCAGCACATGCCATCCCTCCAGCCTTTCCTGTCAGCAGTGGTACTTTTACTTCCCAGGCCATTCCTGATTTGTTCATGAAAGCCTTCAGAATATCCTTACAGTTGTATCATTAAATATAAATGACCATGAGATTTTCATAGGTAACCTCACTGGATACATTTCCTTCCTTCCTTCCTTGCTTCCTTCCTTCCTTCCTTCTTTTCTTTCTTTTAATTAAGAAAAGAAGTCTTAGTCTTTGCTGGTTTATCTTACCCTCAAGAATGCATAGAGGTTAGGTGCTGCCTGCATTAAAAAAAAAAAAAAAAATCCTTAAAAGTTGCTAAATCAGAGCTTTGCAGACATTTGTGATTCTACATACTGCTGTGAGGGAATCACACAGATGTTGAGATGTCTGTGATCCTATTACCATGTGTATTTGCATGTATATACTATTGTGGATTACTTTCATTGATTAATATTCTGTCACAAACAGTAATGTCACTGATAGTTGCTTTCAAGCTATTTTTATATATAATTTAGCTACCTGGGGGAACTGTTTTGGGTTACTGTTATTTCCACTCTTCATTTATTTCATTGAAAAGAGTGTGTTAGCTTTTTCTTGATAAAATACTAGTAATAGGTTTGAGATAATTAACTTATAAAATAAAAATTTTTGCTCATAGATTTGGGAATTGTGCTCATACATCTCTGGATAAGGAAAGTAACACATTTGGTGGGAACATTTGGCACAACAGAGAAACCAAAAGGAAGATTGGGATTCAGATCACACATCCTTGGAAGAATAAAAAACTAAGGATTTAATAACCTCTACCAAGGACCAACTTCTAAAGGATCCAAGATCTCCCATGGACACACCTTAAAAATGTGGTGGAAAGTACAAATTCACAATATAGCAATGACTAGCTTTAAACCACCTCTAGTGTCTCATATCTGCTCCACCAGCATTGGAGACTGAGTAAGCCCATTGGCTTAGAGGTCAGCCTAAGCATCATTAGGATACTTATTTTGACAAACAAAAAAGACAAGTCTTATCAACATTTGGGTGCATTCAGGTTTAAACATGTCTCAAATTTTGCTAACCTACCCCATGTATATACATATACATATACACATATATGTGAGTGCGTGTGTGTGTGTGTGTGTGTGTGTGTGTGTGTGTAATTCCTAGGAATCCACTGCAGTTTGTCACAGGAATATTTCTTTGGATCCATTTCCATGCATTCATTGGCTGGAGTTCCCAAAGTCTCCACTCATACATCCTCTATAGCTTATTGCTTCTAGTGACAAGGGCAATGCCATCTGCTTCTTTAAATCTCCTTAGTATGCACTTGAGAAACACTTTCTGTGGGGCAAATTATCTATTCATACTTTTTCAGTTTTTTTCTTACCTTGAGTATATTGGATCCTTGCTCACTGATGTTAACTCAGAGCTATATATTTTTCTCACGTGCATATGTGTTTGCAAGCACTCCTATTTTCATGGATGTGAGTACATGACATGGCATGTATATGGATGAAAGTACAACCATTAGTGTTGGGCCAAGCCTTCCACCAAATTTATAACAGAGTCCCGTGTTGTTCCAATCCGCTCCTGGGACTGTTTTGTCTCCACTTTTAATGTAGCTGTAACAGATGTGTACTCATACATGGATATTTCAGCATCTCATTTTACTTGGTTTCTGGGGATTTAAACTCAAAACCTGAGAGTTGTATGGCATGCATTTTATCCAATGAGTCATTTTCCCAGCCCAAGGTAATATTTCTTTTTAAAAGTGTAATATCTGGTAATTTTTTGAGAATTTAATACAAAGCACCTTCAGCTCTCACTCCTCTCTCAACTCCTTCCAGAACCTCCTAGAACCTCCCATCCCAGTATTATGTCTTATTTCTCTAAACTATGCAGCCTCCTTCCAGTGTTAATGGTGTCTTCGTGGAACTTTTCAGAACAAAATTTGCGTGAATGTTGCAAGGATCATAAACTTTTGTTCCCTGTGTATATTCTCCCGATGAAGCATTGTCTCTAAATGAGATTCTAAGTATATCCATGATTTTTACATAGTTTCCCAAACTAGACATTCAAATTGATGTCTATGAATGATCTGATTTTAAATGTAGAACCCTAGAGAAGTAAACACTTTTTGTGACATACTTTGCTCTACAGGATCAGTGCTGAGGGTCTGAATGAACAGTCCTTATAAGGAACTTGCTATCAATGTTTTCTTGACATTTCACACACAGGTGTGGTGAAATTGTGTATGCAAAGAAAAGGTGCACACAATCACAGCATGTTGCACAGTAATTGTAAATTCTGCCAGCATTTATGATTCATTTCTTTTACTCAAGTATGAAAAATGAATGTGTAAGGAAAAGTAGAAGCTTGTAAAGAGTAGGAACATATTTCTTCTTGTTTCTGTGGTGTTTTCTTGGCTCCTGGAATAATGTGACAGAAACTTAGTGTCATACTTAGGGGATTTAGTTCACAGAATCTTTCTAAAACATGCAGGACTTCTGCATATTTTTTGTGACTTCTCCTGTCATTCCTCTATTTTGGTTACTTGGCCCAAGGCCTAGTTCACCTGAGGATGGATAGTAAAGGGACTCCTTTCTTTGAAGTTACACAGATCATGACTAACCTCTAAGTACTAATATTGCTCTTTATATATTCACATAAAATGAATTATATAAGAAAAAGTAGAGCCAAAGAACTTGTACTCACTTATGAAAATACTGTTCAACTTGCTATATCACTTGCTATAAAAAAGAAAAAACATATAATTACCTTTCATACATATTCATTATTTGTAATTAGATTTTTATTAGTAGTATACAATCTCTGAAATTGAACTTATATTAAAATTTAAAAAATTCAGTACCTAAGGAGCACCCCATACTTGTTGTGCCTTTCTGCTTACTGCTGACTTATAGAATTAGTATGTTAGAGAAATTATTTATCAATTTTTCTGATTATTATGCAATGATATTCAGAAGTGATAACTATGTATAAAAATCTTGGAAATAGCATTTTCTAATAACTTAAGGCAATTAAGTTTTTGCTTAATAATTTTAGTATTTATGTCTTCCCACAAAATAAAGTTAATTTATTTCTGAATTATACAATTTTATTTAGCTATTCATATTTTTTACATTTATAGCCACATAAATTATTAGCTGAAATTTTATTAAACAGAACTAAGCCAATAAGTCATATTTTATATACCTAACTCAGAATTGCTTTTGACATATTTGACTTAAACGACCAAAACAAATAAAAAATAAATAAAAGGAGAAT
Source organism: Rhynchomys soricoides (assembly GCA_019843965.1). Taxonomy (NCBI): domain Eukaryota; kingdom Metazoa; phylum Chordata; class Mammalia; order Rodentia; family Muridae; genus Rhynchomys; species Rhynchomys soricoides. The sequence goes on from JADRCH010000012.1 coordinate 22,219,821, forward strand.
CTATAAAATCCACTAAAATAAATCAGATAATTAGAGACAAATTTAACTTAGGATATAGTATTCATTTGCTCATGGTGATGTTATAAAATAACACCTTAATTTGCAGATAAGATAGTATTTTGAACCTAGAAACCTGTGTTTATTTAAGCAAGAAAATATTGAAGAAATTTTTAATTATACAACAGCACAGGCTTCTTTATAACTTTACTTCTCAATCTATACCTGTCTCATCCTTTCTGGAGATGATGCATACCTTGAGTCTAGTTTCTATAGAAGGGGCTGGTAGGACAGCTCAGTTGTTTGGAGTACTTGCTGCTCTTCCAGGGAACCTGGGCTCCAGTCCAAGCATCCACATAGTGGCTTACAACTGCCTGTAAATTCAATTTAAAGAGCTCTAGCACTCTCTTATGGCCTCCATGAGAACCGCATTCATGTGGCACACTCCATGCAAACCAAACATACATATGGAAACAAATAAATAGAAATTAAGTTTCTAAAAAGATGTGAACTATTTTACAATGTATATCAGGAGCTTATGTTTGTTTCCATCAAATTCAGGGTAGAAGCATGAAGATATTTTATACTCAGAGGACCCTCTAGGCAGGTGACAATAGATATTTAATAGTACTTTAGAGGTACATGAAGACAAAGCAGACTATATGTAACAGACCCCACCGCAGATCATGTACAGGGAAGCTTATATTAATCATGTGCTTTAATTTAAAGATTATTTGATTAATCATATATGCCTAGTTTCCACTGTTAAATAATCAAGTCGTTTAACTCTGAGGAGAAATGAATAGTACAATAAGGTTTGTTAATACTTCCACCCATATTTCTAAAACACCTTAGTTACTTTATGCTAACTCAATTATTGTATGTCATTCAACAAATCATTTTAAATATAAATAAAAATAATATTTCACATAAGTTAGGTAAGTGATTTAGCACAAATTGCTACGTCAGTGTCTAATTTCTACAAATTACTTCTCAGGGAAGGTGAAAAAAGATCATATCAGGAGTTTGAAGGACTCCTTGCTATGTAGGAAGAAATGTCAAAAAAAACCATAAACAAACAACAACAAAAAAACAGAACAGAACAAGCAAATTACCACATTTTGATGAAGGTGTTTGAATAAAAAATATATTAAGTTAAAATTTATACAAATTGATTCTCATGTTACTCTCCCACACAGTATCAATACATAAGGGAATTTCCATAATTGGTCTATGCTTTCAACATCTTGTGAGTTGGTAGACAGCAATTGTGACAGGTTAGATTTTTTATTTTGGTACAATCTAGAATCCCTTGGGAAGGGAATTACAATGAAGGATTGTCTACGCCAGATTAGCCTGTGGTCATGTCTGTAGAAGATTGTTTTGGTTATGCCAAGAATATTGGGAAACTCAGCCAATAATTAGTAGCACCATTTACTAGGTTTGGGTCTTGGACTGAATAAAAAAGGAGAATGTGAGCTGAGCAAACACATACACATGTGCAATCATTATGTCTGCTCTTGATTACAATGTGTAGATGTGCAGATACTTCAAGTTCCTGCTACCTTCACTTCCTTCCTAAGATGGACGGCCACCTGGAATTGTGACTGAAAATAAAATATGTTATTTTAAGTACCATTAGCTTTGTCTGGTACTTTGTCACTGCCACAGTAATATAAACTACTACAAATATATACACGGAGCTGTACAAACACAGTTTGCATGCATCTGTGTCACAGCAATCAACCATCACCAATCCCAGACTTTACTCAGCAAACTGGTTTTCACATAGAAATCATGTTTCTGCCACTCTCATTCCCTTAGCATACAACACTGGATTGAACTTATACTTTTCTGGGTGAGAATGGTCCATTTTCTGTAGCTCTCCAAAAAATCCTCACTGTTGTTGCCCAGTCATGTGGGGTTGTTTTGTTTTTGTTTTAAATTGGATACTTTCTTATTTACATTTCAAATACTTTCCCCTTTCCAGGTCTCCCCTTCGGAAACCCCCTATCCCACTCTCCCTTCTCCTGCCTCTTTGAAGGTGCTTCCCCGCCCACCCACCCACTCCCATCTTCCCTCCCTGGCATACCCTTACGCTAGGGCATCGAACACCCTCAGGCCCAAGAGTCTTTCCTCCCACTGATGTCCAACAAGGCCATCCTCTGCCACATATGCTGCCTGAGCCATGGGTCCCTCCATGTGTATTTTTTTGTTTGGTGGTCCAGTCCCTGGGAGCTCCAGAGGGTCTGTCTGGTTGACATTGTTGCTCCCTCCATGGGGCTACAAACACCCTCAGCTCCTTCAGTCTCTTCTCCAACTCCTCCATTGGGAACACATGCTCAGTCCAATGGTTATCTGTGAGCATCTGCCTAGAAGATGCTCTAACATGTAATAACACATGCTCCACTATATTCATAGCAGCCATATTTATAATAGTCAGAAGCTAGAAACAACCCAAATATCCTTCAACAGAGAAATGGATAGAAAATATATATGTACACAATGGAATACTACTCAGCTTTTAAGAACAATGACTTCATGAAATTCATAGGCAAATGGATGGAATGTGAAAATATCCTGAGTGAGGTAACTCAGTCACAAAAGAACACACACAGTATGCATTCACTGATAAGTAGATATTAGCCCAAACGTTTGTAATACTCAAGGTTCAATTCACAGACCATATGAAGCCCAAGAAGAATGGAGACCAAAATATGGATGTTCAGTGTTTCTTAGAAGGGATAACAAAGTTCTCACAGGAGGAATTATGTAGACAAAGTGTGGAGCAGAAACTGTCCCACCTGGGGATCCATCCTATAAACAGCCACCAAACCCAAATGCTATTGTGGATGCGGAGAAATGCTTGCTGACAGGAGCTTAATATAGCTGTCTCCTGGGAAGCTCTGCCAGAGATGACATATACAGTCATGCTTTTAAAATTTGATAAAATGTACTTCTGAGCTTTGAAGGTCTCCCCTCCATTTTTTGTCCTAATAATTTTGATGGTTACTTTTTTATGAATTTCTTTTGCTTTATCAAGGTTTAGAACAGAACAGTTAATTTATGCAGGTAAACTATCTTATAAATGCAAAGAAAAGCAGTATATCAATTTCCCCATTTTTAAACTTTGAATAAAGTTTACTTATAAGGAACCATATAGATTACTGATATTAATAAATTATCCATATGAAAGTAATCTTACAGTACAAATCCTCTCAGAACCTCATTCCTGACTTACTTGTGTTGTCTAGAAGTAAGTATAAGCTCTTCAGTGTGCTATCTACAACAACAACAACAGCAAAAAATGATTCAAGTGAAAATTTCCTTAAACATTTATAGTTGGTGGCTTTTTACATGTTATATCAAGTTACATATATTGTTTGGTTCAATTTACAAAAGATAACAAAATGTCAGAGGAAATGATTCACAGAATTGAATACATTAAAACCATTTTTATTGACTAAAAATAGAAATAATCTGTTAGGGAAAGGATGAAGCCACAGAAATTAGAACTGTGAGAAGTAATCCTTGAAAACCATGTTTCCTTATGAGCAAGAACAGTCATTACAAGTTTCATGAACACCATCCACAAGAGTTTAGTGTTACTTCACGTAAATTATACCATTTCCCTCAAGAATTTGTCACAATGGTCAATAATAAATAATAACCTGTAGGGCAAGTACAAATGGACATAAAGTACAGGTCTATATTTTCCCAGGCTCAATTTTAAGAGTTAAATTGAACTATGCTGATTGCTTTTCTATGTACAATTTGCTTCTGCAGTTAGTAGCAAAATCCCAACCCTACCCCCTAAACCTAAAAATCTCAATTTTCTGTGTTTATACTGTTTATTATTAGACACCAGAAAGAGAAACTGTATTTACCCAATACTTCAGCCTACAGCATAATCACATCCTAAAAGCAACCCACTGAGAGCATCTGAGCAAGATCCCTCCATCACAGCCTGATGGCTAATCAAGAACTATTTCTGCAGTTTCATATCTATGTTATAAAAATGTTTTTAGTTTATGTCCTTAGAATATCCAGAGACAAAGGAGGAAGAAAAGATGAGGATTGGCTGAACACAGGACTGAGTTCCGTCACTAGCATCCATGTGAAAAGTCATGCGTTCTGAAATGTTGTCATCTTAACCCTGGGGAGATGGGGGCAGAAAGGGCCAGGGAGCTCACTGCCCAGCCATACTGACATAACTGACAAACTCCAGGCCCATGTGAGGAATCCTGCCTCATAAAAAAGATAGACAGCACTTGAATAAAAACACATGAAATTAACCACTGTCCTCAACATGTAGCTGTGTATCATCAGATGTATAAGTAATAAAATAATTAGTAAATTTACATTTTAATTAATGTATAATGTTCTTGATTTTAGGGATGGAAGATGTCTTGACAGTTAAGAGAATGTAGCACTCTTACAGAGGACTGGAGTTCAATTCTCATCACCCATTTTGGGGGGTGATCACAAACACCAATAACTCCAAATCCAGAGATCCAACACTTCTGACCTCTTCTGGTCTCAGTACTAACATCCACACATCCACACACAAGTCCACATATATTTAAAAATCAAAAAATAAGTATTAAAAAAGTTGGATTTCTAAAAGGTCTCTATTAAAATTTGACCAACATCCTAAATAGCTATTATTTGTCACCAGGATAGAAAATCTGGTTCTTGAAAAACTGAACAATCTTATGTAGATGCATGATCAAAAGATCAAGATTAATAAATGCGACTTCATGAAACTGAAAAGCTTCTGAAAGGCAAAAGACATAGTCAATAGGACAAATTGGTAACCTACAGACTGGGAAAAAATATCTTCACTAACCCCACTTCTGATAAAGGACTAATATCCAAAATATATAGCGAATTCAAGAAGATAAACTCAAAAGAATAAATAAATAAATGGAGTATATAACTAAACAGAATTCACAACAGAGGAATCTGAAATGTCTGAGAAACACTTAAACAAATGTTCAGAGGGAAGAAAAACAGCCAGAAGGTAAGAACCTTGAGGTTACCATCTGTGGCGGGAGATCTCTGCCTGGGCCACTAGGGCTCCATAACCAAACAGTGCCTGGAGAAAGCTAGCCACCCACTAGCATGGAAAAGCCAGAGACAGGAGGGCACCAGATGCAGGGACTGAGGAAGAGCTTGGAGGTAAGAGGCTTCTGGTTTCCATCTGTGGCTGGAGACCTCTGTCTGGGCCAGCAGGACTCCATAGCCAAATAGTGCTGGGAGAAAGATAGCCTCCCAGGAGTGGGGACAAGACTGACTGCTCATAGGAACCCACATGGAATACCCAGGTCACAAGGAATGAGGAAAAGGGATCTGGTTTCTTTCAGTTACAGGAAATGCAAGAAAGTAATCTTTCAACAAACTTAAAAGAAGATAGACACACAAACATATAAACAACATCAAAAAATAACAGGAAACAGCAATCACTATTCTTTAATATCTCTTAACATCAGTGGTCTCAAGGTCCGAATAAAAAGTCATAGACTGACAGACTGGATCCATAAACAGGACCTAGAATTTTGCTGCATCCAGGAAACGTACCTCCATGTTAAAGACAGTCACTACCTCAGAGTAAAGGGCTGAAAAACAATTTTCCAGGCAAATGGCCCCAAGAAACAGGCTGGAGTAGCCATTCTAATAGCGGATAAAATTGACTTTCAACCAAAATCAAAAAAGATAAGGAAGGACACTTCATACTCATCAAAGGAAAAATCTACCAAAAAGAATTCTCAGTTGTGAACATCTATGCCCTGAATGCAAGAGCTCCCATATTCATAAAAGAAATGTTACAAAAGCTCAAAGCAAACATTTCACCTCAAACAATAATAGTGGGAGACTTCAACACCCCACTATCAACAATGGACAGATGGACAGATCTTGGAAACATAACCTAAACAGAGACACAATGAAAGTAACAGATGTTATGAGCCAAAAGGATTTAACAGATATCTATAGAACATTTCATCCTACATCAAAAGAATATACCTTCTTCTCAGCACCTCATGGTACCTTCTCCAAAATTGATCATATAGTTGGTCACAAAACAAACCTCAACAGATATAAGAAGATTGAAATAACCCCATGCCTCCTATCAGATCACTAGGGAATAAGGCTGGTCTTCAATGGCAAAAACAACAACAGAAAGTCCACAGACATATGGAAGCTGAACAATGCTTTGCTCAATGATAACTTGGTCAAGGAAGAAATAAAGAAAAAATTAAATACTACCTAGAATTTAATGAAAATGAAAGTAAAACATACCCAAACCTATGGGATACAATGAAAGCAGTGTTAAGAGGAAAACTCATACCTCTGAATGCCTCCAAAAAGAGAACATATACTAGCAGTTTAACAGTACACCTGAAAGTTCTAGATCAAAAAGAAGCTAGTACCTCCAAGAAGAGTAGAAGGCAAGAAATAATCAAATTAAGGGCTGAAATCAACCAAGTAGAAACTAAAAGAACTATACAAAGAATCAACAAAACAAAAAGCTGTTTCTGTGAGAAAATCAACAAGATAGATAAACTCATAGCTAGACTAACCAGAGTGAACAGAGAGAATTTGAAGATTAACAAAGTTAGAAATGAAAAGGGAGATAAAACAAAAGATTCTGAGGAAATTAAAAAAAATCATCAGATCCTACAACAAAATTGGAAAATCTGGAGGAAATGCAAGAGTTTCTAGACAGACAGCAAGTACCAAAGTTAAATTGGTATCAGATAAACCATCTAAACAGTCCCATAAACCTTAAAGAAATAGAAGCAGTCATTAAAAGTCTCCCAACCAAAAATAACCCAGTTCCAGATGGGTTCAGTGAAGATTTCTAACAGACCTTCAAAGAAGACCTAATACCAATACTCTTCAAACTATTCCACAAAATAGAAACAGAAGGAACACTACCCAATTCATTCTATGAGGCACCAGTTACACTGATACCAAAACCCCATTAAGATCCAACAATAAAAGAAAACTTCAGACCAATTTCCCTTATGAATATCGATGCAAAAATACTCAATAAAATCCTTGCAAACAGAATTCAAAGTCACATCAAAACGATCTTCCTCCATAATCAAGTAGACTTCATCCCAGGGATGCAGGAATGGTTCAATACCTGGAAATTCATCAATGTAATCCACTATATAAACAAACTCAAAGAAAAAACCCACATGGTCATTTCTATAAATGCTGAAAAAGCATTTGACAAAGTTCAACATCCCTTCATGATAAAAGTTTTAGAAAGATAAAGAATTTAAGGAGCATACCTAAGCATAGTAAAAGCAATAGAGAGTAAACCAGTGGCCAATATCAAACTGAATGGAAAGAATCTCGAAGCAATCCCACTAAAATCTGTGACTAGGCAAGGCTGCCCTCTCTCTCCCTACTTATTCAATATAGTGCTTGAAGTTCTAGCTAGAGCTAAAAGGGGGTCAAAGGCATACAAATTGGAAAGGAAGAAATCAAAATATCACTATTTGCAGATGATAAGATGACTCAAAAACCTCCACTAGAGATCTGGAACAGCTGATAAACACCTTCAGCAAAGTGGCTTGAAACTGGAAAGATAGACAAGCTGAGAAAGAAATAACGAAATGACACCCTTAACAATTGTCACAAACAATATAAAATATCTTGGTGTGACTCTAACCAAACAAGTGAAAGATCTATATGACAAGAACTTCAAGTCTCTGAAGAAAGAAGTCGAAGAAGAGCTCAGAAGATGGAAAGATCTCCCATGCTCATGGATCGGCAGGATTAATATATTTAAAATGGCTGTCCTGCCGAAAGCAATCTAGAGATTTAATGCAATCCCCATCAAAATCTCAACTCAATTCTTCGTACACTTAGAAAGAACAATTTTCAAATTCATATGGAATAACAAAACCTCAGGATAGCAAAATCTATTCTCAATAATGAAAGGACTTCTGGGGAAATCAGCCTCCCTGACCTCAAGCTGTACTACAGAGCAGTAATGATAAAAACTGCATGGTATTGGTACAGTGACAAGCAAGTATATCAATGGAATAGAATTGAAGACCCAGAAATGAACCCATACACGTATGGTTACTTGATCTTTGACAAAGGAGCTAAAACCATCCAGTGAAAAAAGACAGCATCTTCACCAAATAGTGCTGGTTCAACAGGCCGTCTACATGTACAAGGTTGAGAATTGATCCATTCCTACCTCCTTGTACAAAGTTCAAGTCCAAGTGGATCAAGTACCTCCACATAAAACTAGATACACTGAATCTAATAGAAGAGAAAGTGGGGAAAAGTCTTGAATACATGGGCACAGGGGAAAAGATACAAAACAAAACACCAATGGCTTGTGCTCTGAGATCAAGAATTGACAAATGGGACCTCATACTTCTGTAATGCAAAGGACACTGTAATAGGACAAAAATATGGCAACCTACTGTTGGGAAAGATCTTTACCAATCCTACGTCCGATAGAGGGTTAATATCCAAGGTATACAAAGAACTCAAGAAGCTAGACTCCAGAGATCCAAATAACCCTACCAAAAAATGGGGAACAGAGATAAACAGAATTCTCAACTGAGGAAAGTCAAATGGCTGAGAAAAACCTAAAGAAATGTTCAACATCCTTAGTCATCAGGGAAATGCAAATCAATGTGAGGTGAGATTCCACCTCACACCAACCAGAATGACTAAGATCAAAAAGTCAATTGATAGCAGATGTTGGTGAGGATGTACAGAAAGAGGAACACTCCTCCATTTCAGGTAGGAATGCAAGTTGATACAACCTCTCTGCAAATCACTTTGGCTCACCCTCAGATAAACGAACATAATACTACCTGAGGTCCCAGCTATTCCACCCCTGGGCATATATCCAGAAGATGCTCCAGCATGTAATAAAATACATGTCCACTATTTTCATGGCTGCTATTTTTATATTAGCCAGAAACTAGAAACAACTCATATGTCCCTCAACAGAGGAATGGATATAGAAGACGTGGTAGATTTACACAATGGAATAGTACTCAGCTATTAAAACAATTATGTATCATTATGTATTATGTATTAAAAACAATGATGTCATGAAATTCACAGACAAATGGATGGAACTTGAAAATATCATCCTGAGCAAGGTAACAGAGCCACAAAAGAATGATCATGGTATGTACTCATTTATAAGTGGTTATTAGCCCAAAAGTTCGAAATAACCAAGAGTCCCTTTGCAGCAACCATAGGGCTTAATGTGAGGTCCCAGATAGAGGACTTGGAGATGGGACAGAAGGAGCTGAGGGAGTTTGCAGCCCCAAGGAGGAAGCAACAGTGGCAACTGGTTTGACCCCTAGATTCTCCTGGAGATTGAATCACCACCCAAAGAATACACATGGAGGGACCCAGGGTGATGGCCACATATGTGGCAGAGTAGTGTCTTGTTAGACATCGGGGGAGCCAAGGCCCTTTTGCTTGATGGTGTTAGATCCCCAGTGTAGGAGAATAACAAGGAAGGAAGATGCGATTGGATAGGTGGGTGGGTGGGTGAATACCCCCATAGTTGCAGGGGGTCGGGGGAGGGAATTGGAAGGTTCCAAAGGGGAGATCTGGAAAAGGGGAAACATTTGAAATGTAAATAAAGTATGAAAAAAAAGAAATGTTCAAACTCCTTAGTGATTAGGGAAATGCAATTCAAAAGATCCTGTAATACCACTTTACACCAATCAGAATGGCTAAGATAAAATACTCAGGTGACAGCACATGTTTGCAAAGATGTGAAGAAAGAGAAACACTCCTCCATTGCTGGTAGGATTGCAAACCAGTACAACCACTCTGGAAATCAATCTGGAGTTTCCTCAGAAAATTGGAAATAGATCTACCTGAGGAAATAGTATATTTGGCATATACCCAAAAGATGTCCCACCATACCACAGGGGCACATACTCCGCTATATTTATAGCAGCCTTATCTGTGATAGAAAGAAGCTGGAAATAACCCAGATGTCCCACAGTTGAAGGATGGATACAGAATATGTGATACTTCTACACAATGGAATGGTATTCAGCTCTGAAAACTATTAAGAACAAGGACATCATGAGTTTTGCAGGTAAATGGATGAATGAGGTAATACAGATCCAAAATTACATGCATGGTATGTACTTACTACTAAGTGGATATTAGCAAAAAAAAAAAAAAATAAAAGAAGTAGCGAATATCCAGGATACAATGCACAGAACTCAAGAAGGTTAACCAGCAGAAGGATTCAAGTAAGGATGCTTCTATCCCACTTGGGATGGAAAAGAAAACAATCACAGGAGGCAGAGGGAGGGAGGGACCTGAGTGGGAGAGGGAAGGGGAAGAGGGGAAAGGGGGACATAATCAGGTATGGGGGGATCAGGAGAGAATCACTGAGGGTCATCAAAATCTATGGAATATGCAACCTCAGGGGGTTGGGAGGTGGGAAGACCCTCTAGAATGTACCAGAGACCTGGAAGGTGAGAGACTCTCAGGACTTAAAGGGAAGACCGTACATGAAATGTCCAACAGTGGGGTAGGGCACTCATAGAGTCTACCTCCAGTAGAAGGACAGAGCCTCATGTGGAGGAAAGGGATTGCCATCCCACAGTCAAAAATTCTGACCCAGAATTGTTCCTGTCTAAAAGAATTTCAGAGAGAAAAATGGAGAAGAGATGAAGGGAAAGGAAGTCCAGTGACCGGCCCCACTTGGAATTCATCTCAAGGGAAGACTCCAAGGCCTGACACTATTACTAATGCTATGGTGTGCTTACAGACAGTAGCCTAGTATGGTTGTCCTCTGAGAGACCTAACAAGCAGCTGACTGAAACAGACACAGATAATTACACTTAACCATTGGACTGGACTGACATTGGAGACTACTATGGTTGAATTAGGGAAAAGCCCCAAAAAGCTGAGGAGGAGGAAAAGCACATAGGAAAGCCAGCAGTCTCAACTCACCTACACCCCTGAGATCTCTCAGACACAGAGCCACTACCAGGCTGCATACAAGAACTTGTCCAAGGCCCAAACACATATATAACAGAGGATTGCATGATCTGGCCTCAGTGGGAGAAGATGTGCCTAACCCTAGAGAGACTTGAGGCTCCAGGTAGTGAGGGGGACTGTGGGGAGTGGGAGTAGGAGGAGATGAGGGACTGTGGGAGGGCACACTGCAGCGGATCAATGACTGGAATGTAAAAAAAATAAAAATAATAAAAAAATATTTTCAATCTTCCAGGTCTTGGCTTTCATCTTGATTCTCCTTGTGTTCTTGGTATAAACCCCACCAACCTAATTTTACCTCTTAAATGGGATGGCAATGAATAATTTCAGATTTCTTCCTCATCTAATGACAGATTTTTTTTTACTTAGATGGTTTCTTTACATCCATGACTTTGTGTTTCCCCATAGTAGTTGATAGTAATGGCCACCAAAGCATTTGAATCATATTGTATGTCTTTTCATCTTAGTAACTCACATAAAGAGATAAAAGGTTTAAAGTAGAGATTCTTAATTGAGTTTTTGTCTTAATAAGCTGACATATTATATATTAATACAGTTTTATTACCAGGACAGATCACTTGACTGACTAACAGTAGGGGGATTTAATAAATGAAAGAAAAAATTATTTGGACACTGTAAGCTGACAACAACAAAAATTTGTATGAATTAGAAATGTCAAAATAGAGGAACTGAGGAAAAGCCGAGAGCTTAAAGGTTTCCACCTGTGGCAGGAGACCTCTGCCTGGGCCACCAGGGCTCCATAGCCAAACAGTGTCAAGAGAAAGCAAGCTGCACACTCATGGGGAAAAGCCAACGGAAGGAGGACTCCAGACGCAGAGACTGAAAAACAGCCAGGAGAAAGATCTGGTCTCCAAGGAATATTGACATCTGGGCTTGAAGTAAAGACAAGTCACAGTCAGAGAGGGAAAGACCAGCTAACACCAGAGATAACCAGTTGGTAAAAGGCAAGAGCAAGAACACAAGGAACAGAAACCAATACCACTTGGCTTCATCAGAACCCAGCTCTCCCACCACAGCCAGCCCTGAATACACAAACACCAGAAAAGGAAGACTCAGACTTAAAATCACATATCAAGAGGATGATAGAATATTTTAAGAAAGAAATAAATAACTCCCTTAAAGAAATACAAGAGAACACAGGTAAACAACTGGAAAACCTTAAAGAGGACACACAAAAATCACTTAAAGAATTACAGGAAAACACAATCAAATGGGCAGGATTACAGGAAAAAATAATCAAACAAATGAACAAAACAATTCAACAATTAAAAACAGAAATAGAAACAATAAAGAAATCACAAAGGGAGACAAACCTGGAGTTAGAGAACATAGGAAAGAAATCAGGAGTCATAGAAGGAAGAATCACCAACAGAATAAAACAGATGGAAGAGAGAATCTCAGGTGCAGAAGATACCATAGAAAACGTGGACATAACAGTCAAAGAAAACATGAAATCCAAAAAGCTCGTAACCCAAAACATCCAAGATATCTAGGATGTAATGAGAAGACAGAACCTGAGGATAATAGGTATAGAAGAAAGTGAAGATTCCCAACTTAAAGCACCAGTAAATATCTTCAACAAAATTATAGAAGAAAACTTCCCTAACCTAAAGAAAGAGATGAACATAAATATACAAGAAGCCTAAAGAACGCCAAATAGACTGAACCAGAAAAGAAATTCCTCCCATCACATTACAGTCAAAACACCAAATACAAAAAACAAGGAAAGAATAGTAAAAGCAGTAAGGGAAAAAGGGCAAGTTACATATAAAGGCAGACTTATCAGAGTTACACCAGACTTCTCACCAGAGACTATGAAAGCTAGAAGATCCTGGGCAGAGCTCATACAGACTCTAAAAAACCACAAATGCCAGCCCAGGCTGTTATACCCAGCAAAACTTTCAATAATCATGGATAGTGAAACCAAAATATTCTATGACAAATCTAAATTTGCATAGTATGTTTCCACAAACCCAGCACTACAAAGAATAATACATGGAAAACGCCAACTCAAGGAGGGAAACAACACTCAAGAAATCACAAGAAAGTAATCTTTCAACAAGCTCAAAAGAAGATAGCCACACAAACATATAAACAACATCAAAAAATAACAGGAAACAACAATCACTATTCTTTAATATCTCTTAACATCAATGGTCTCAACTTCCCAATAAAAAGTCATAGACTGACAGACTGGATCCATAAACAGGACCTAGAATTTTGCTGCATCCAGGAAATGCACCTCTGTGTTAAAGACAGTCACTACCTCAGAGAAAAGGTCTGGAAAACAATTTCCAGGCAAATGGCTCCAAGAAACAGGCTGGAGTAGCCACTCTACTATCGGATAAAATTGACTTTCCACCAAAAGTCATCAAAAAAGATAAAGAAGGACGATTAATACTCATTAATGTAAAAAATCTACCAAGAAGAATTCTCAATTCTTAATATCTATGCCCCGAATTCAAGAGTTCCCACATTGATAAAAGAAACTCTACTAAAGCTCAAAGCACACATTGCACTTCACAAAATAATAGTGGGAGACTTCAACACCCCACTATCAACATTGGACAGATCTTGGAAACATAAACTAAACAGAGACACAGTGAAACTAACAGATGCTATGAACCAAATGGGTTTAACAGATATCTATAGAACATTTCATCCTACAACAAAAGAATATACCTTCTTCTCAGCACCTCATGGTACCTTCTCCAAAATTGATCATATAATTGGTCACAAAACAAACCTCAACAGATATAAGAAGATTGAAAAAATCCAATGCCTCCTATCAGACCACTATGGATTAAGGTTGGTCTTCAATGGCAACAACAAGAGAAAGCACACACACACAGAGAAGATGAACAATGCTTTGCTCAATGATAACATGGTCAAGGAAGAGATAAAGAAAGAAATTAAAGACTTCCTAGAATTTATTGAAAATGAAAGTACAATTAACCTAAACCTATGGGACACAATGAAAGCAGTGTTAAGAGGAAAACTCATACCTCTGAATGCTTCCAAAAAGAAACTGCAGAGAGCACATACTAAAAGCTTAATAGCACACATGAAAGTTCTAGAACAAAAAGAAGCTATTACACCCACAAGGAGTAGAAGGCAGGAAATAATCAAATTAAGGGCAGAAATCAACCAAGTGGAAACTAAAAGAACTATACAAAGAATCAACAAAACCAGGAGCTGGTTCTTAGAGAAAATCAACAAGATAGATAAACCCTTAGCCAGGTTAACCAGAGGGCACAGAGACAGTGTGCAAATTAATAAAATTAGAGATAAAAAGAGAGGTATAACAACAGACTCGGAGGATATTAAAAACATCATTAGATCCTACTACAAAAGCCTATACTCAACAAAACTGGAAAATCAGGAGGAAATGGACAAATTTCTAACTGATACCAATTACCAAAGTTAAATCAGGGTCAGATAAACCATCTAAACAGTCCCATAACACCTAAAGAAATAGAAGCAGTCATTAAAAGTCTCCCAAACAAAAAAAAGCCCAGGACCTGAGGGGTTCAGTGCAGAATTCTATCAGACCTTCAAAGAAGACCTAATATCAATACTCTTCAATCTATTCCACAAAATAGAAACGGGAAAAAAAAAAAAAGCAACACTACCCAATTCATTCTATGAGACCACAGTTACACTGATACCAAAGACCCACGAAGACCCAACAATAAAAGAAAACTTCAGACCAATTTCCCTTATGAATATTGAAGCAAATGTGCTCAATAAAATTCTTGCAAACCAAACGCAAGAACACATCACAACGATCAACCATCATAATCAAGTAGGTTGCATCCCAGGGATGCAGGGATGATTCAATACCCAGAAATCCATCAATGTAATCCACTACATAAACAAACTCACAGAAAAAAAAAAAAAAAACATGGTCATTTCATTAGATGCTGAAAAAGCATTTGACAAAATTCAGCATCCCTTCATGTTAAAAGTCGTGGAAAGATCAGGAATTCAAGGAGCATACCTAAACATAGTAAAAGCAATATACAGCAAACCAGTGGCCAACATCATACTAAATGGATAGAAACTCGAAGCAATCCCACTGAAATCAGGGACTAGACATGGCTGACCTCTCTCTCCCTATCCAACATAGTACTTGAAGTTCTTGCTAAAGCAATCAAACAACAAAAGGAGGTCAAAGGGATACAGATTGAAAAGGGAGAAATCAAAATATCACTTTTTGCAGATGATATGATAGGATACTTAAGTGTCACGAAAAACTCCACTAGAGATCTGGAACAGCTGATAAAGAACTTCAGCAAAGTGTCTGGATACAAAATTATCTCAAGCAAATCAGTAGCCTTCCTATACTCGAAGGATAAACAGGCTGAGAAAGAAATTAGGGAAATAACACCCTTAACAATTGTCACAAACAATATAAAATACCTTGGTGTGACTCTAACCAAACAAGTGAAAGATCTGTATGACAAGGACTTCAAGTCTTTGAAAAAAGAAATCAAAGAAGACCTCAGAAGATGGAAAGATCTCCCATGCTCATGGATTGTCCGGATTGATATAGTTAAAATGGCCATCCTGCTGAAAGCAATCTACAGATTCAATGCACTCTCCATCAAAATCCCAACTTAATTCTTCACAGACTTACAAAAAGCAATTCTCAAATTTATATGGAATAACAAAAAACCCAGGATAGCAAAAACTATTCTCAACAATAAAAGGAATTCTGGGGGAATCAGCCTCCTTGACTTCAAGCTGTACTACAGAACAGTAGTGATAAAAAGTGACAGGCAGGTAGATAAATGGAATAGAATCGAAGACCCAGAAATGAACCCACACACTTATGGTCATTTGATCTTTGACGAAGAGTTAAAACCATCCAGTGCAATAAAAAACAGCATCTTCAACAGATAGTACTGGTTCAACTGGCAGTCTACATGTAGAAGATTGTGAATTGATCCATTCCTATCTCCCTGTACAAAGCTCAAGTACAAGTGGATCAAGGACCTCTACATAAAACCAGATACACTGAATCTAATAGAAGAGAAAGTGGAGAAAAGTTTCGAACACATGGGCACAGGGGGAAACTTCTTGAACAGAACACCAACGGCTTGTGCTCTAAGATCAAGAATCGACAGATGGGACCTCATAAAATTACAAAGCTTCTGTAAAGCAAAGGACACTATAAATAGGACAAAACAGCAACTTACAGATTGGGAAAAGAGCTTTACCATTTCTACATCTGATAGAGGGTTAATATCCAGTGTATACAAAGAACTCAAGAAGCTAGACTCCAGAGATCCAAATTACCCTATCAAAAAATTGGGAACAGAGCTAAACAGAATTCTAAACTGAGGAAACTCAAATGGCCGAGAAGCGCCTAAAGAAATGTTCAACATCCTTAGTCATCCGGGAAAAGCAAATCACAACAACCCTGATATTTCACCTCACACCAGTCAGAATGGCTAAGATCAAAAACTCAAGTGACAGCAGAGGTTGGTGAGGATGTGGAGAAAGAGGAACATTCCTCCATTGCTGGTGGGAATGCAAGTTGTTACAACCTCTCTGGAAATCAGTTGGTGGACCCTCAGAAAAATAAACATAATACTACCTGAGGACCCAGCTATTCCACTCCTGGGCATATATACCCAGAAGATGCTCCAACATGTAATAAAGACACATGTTCCACTATGTTCATAGCATCCATATTTATAATAGCCAGAAACTGGAAACAACCCATATGTTCCTCAATAGAGGAATGGATACAGAAAATGTGATACATTTACACAATGGAATACTAGTCAGCTATTAAAAACAATGATGTCATGAAATTCGCAGACAAATGGATGGAACTTGAAAATATCATCCTGAGCGAGGTAATGCAGCCACAAAAGAAAGATCATGGTATGTACTCATTGATAAGTGGTTATTAGCCCAAAAGTTCGAAAAACCCAAGAGTCCCTTCGTAGCAACCATAGGGCTTAGTGTGAGGTCGCAGATGGAGGACTTAGAGAAGGACTGAAGGAGCTGAGGAAGTTTGCAGCCTCAGGGAGGGAGCAACAGTGGCAACTGATCTGACCCCTAGATACTCCCAAAGACTGAATCTCTAACCAAAGAATACACAAGGAGGGACCCATGGTGCTGGTCACATATGCGGTAGAGGAGGGTCTTGTTAGACATCAGGGGGAGGAGAGGCCCTTGGGCCTGAGCGTGTTAGAACCCCCAGTATAGGAAAATGCCAAGGATGGAAGACAAGATTGGATGGGTAGGTGTGTTGGGGAATACCCCCAAAGAGGCAGGGAAGGGGGTAGGGAATAGGGAGGTTCCAAAGGTGAGTTCTGGAAAGGGGAAAACATATGAAATGTAAATAAAGTAGAAAAAAAATAAAAAATAAATAAATAAAATATAAAATATAAAAAAAGAAATGTCAAAATAGAAATGATTGAAGAACTAGAACAAAATGAATGGCTTTTTAATTTTAATTCTGAATGAAAATGGAATTAAATGAAAGAAAAGCACAATATTGTAACTACAATTAGTCACATCTCTCGGCATAATATAGTCCTTACACTAGGATCCAACTAAATGTATGGTAACCGGGTCAACATAGGGCCTGTCATCTTTAAAGCATGCTTAAGAAGGAAGGTTGTGATACCTCACCAATCACTGCCAAACTGTGGACATATAATCCTGGGGAAGAAACATCATTGTCTTCAATGGTATAGCCACTGAGAAATCACCTATGGTTCCATAAATGCACCTCAGGACTCCTGTTCACACAGGCAATTGTGATTCAACTCAGTCGCTCGAAGGGGGTGTGGGGCAAAGAAAAATGGTCTATTTGGAGAAAGAATAGTTTCTGAGAGAGAAAGGGTGGAATGAAAGAGGATAGTCAGCAATGAAATTGATCTATACTAAACACATATATTTGGATAATGTCAAATGATACCTATATAAAATGAGACAAAAGCTCTATGTGTGCTGCATGTGTTTAAGTCAAAGATGATATGTTCTATCTGTTGAATATTGACATACCTTTTTAAATTTTAAAGTTAAATGTTATCAGTTACATTTTGGAACTTATTCTATCAGAAAAATCATAAGGTCATCATTAGGAACATAAATTGTATGCAAACATAGTATCTACTACATAAATGCACAGGTCTACTAACATGGGCATATGAAGAGTAGCAAGCTGCTACTCTTCCTTTCCATGGATTCTGTTTCCTGCTGAGTTGTGTCCTGAGAAATGCAAATAAAACCAAGAAGAGATGTAAATGCTGTTATGTTCTGATGCACCACACTCATGAAAACAGTGAAATGGAAAGCCGGCTAGCCATTAATGTGCTTAATGGAAATATATGAAATCTCAGAGAGGAAAATGAAGGCTTATGTTGAAAATGACAGGAAAATACATTTTGAAAAGATTTCTCACAAACAAATTAAATGTTCACTCTCATTTTTTTTGTTATTTTTTTGACACCATCAAAATTACCCATTACTGATGAGTGACTTGTGATTCATAATGAGAAAATTATCTTGTTTGAGGAGAAATTATACTTTCTGATAGCAATATTAAATAATCACATTTTCCACTCATTTGAACTACCAGATCTAGCACATATACAATAATTTCTAGTTTAAAACATACTACTTACATCTCACATTCAATTTTATTTCATATGCTCTATTTCATTACTGTTTTTATACAGTGATTATTTCTGCTTATGGTAGACTTCACTTCAAATTATTTTAAAGCAACTTAGTTATTCAGTTTTAGATACTGCAGAAGTTTTTTCAGTTCTGATGACAAAGCTATGTGCTCTGTTCACAGCATTATTAAACCAAGGAAGCTCTTAGAGAAAGAACATCCATTCCTGAATTTCATCTGTGATGAATAACTCTGATGTTATCTCTGGCTTGCAATCCTCTTCCTTTTTATTATGCACTATAACCGAAACAGCATCATTGAGACCAGATAAATTTTCTCTTGTCCATTCTTGGCTCCAGCTTGCCTTGGAAAATTATACTTTCATTTTAATCTTATAGAGTTTATTCATTTGCACATAGACTATCAGTAACACCTCCTCTGAAACTCCAACAAGGACATTCATTCATTCATTCAAACACAGTGGCTAACTCATGCCAGTCACCCAAATTCTCTAAGGTTATGATTTATAACTCTGTAATCTGGCCTGAAACATACATGATTGAACCAACCTTGCCTGCCTCAGAAATTGCTGACAATATTGTTCAACTAGTACACAGTAATCCTCTGAGAGACAGTCTCCCATAACTACAGGGTAGTGTTCTGTACCAGTGTTCCAGTTTTAAGTCAAAACCATTACATATGCTGAACTAGACATTGCTTTCCAGCAGTTACTATATCTTCTTCATAAATACAAGAACTGTCTTAGAAGATGAAGGTCCTATGAATTTCTAGAGGAGGTTACTATGAATACACAAGCACACACACACACACACACACACACACACACACATTTGACAACAATTAATGAAAGGAAACCATGAATTTGAAAGAGAATAAGAAGAGTCATGTGAAAGAGTTTGGTTGGAGGAAAGGAAATGGGCACTGATATAATTATACTATAATATCAGGAATAAAAATAATTAAAAACTATATTTTAATTTTCAATATACCGATGTAAGAGCCACACACAGAGTTCTGTTTTCTAAGCCATGTCCCATGATAACTGTTTTTCTAACAAAAAAAAAAAAACTCCATAGACTAACATAACAAAAACAATCAATAACTAAAGCAAAAAAACAAAAAAAACAAAAACAAAAATAAGAAACAAACAAAAAAACAGAAGAGATGTGGCAGCATTTCTCATTGCACTAAATATTTTTCTCTTAAATCCTTTCAGAAGGACTCAGTCTCACTCTGATCTTTGTTTCTACTTATAACAGCATGTTAGAACCTCCATTCACAGCCATAGCACAAGTGCACATAATACCAAGATGAAAAATATCTGAGCCCTAGATTCTAGCCAAGTCTGCATACCAAACTGAACCTCACACTTTCAAAATGGAATATGTAGGCTAATATACTCTCAAATGAAAACCGTTTGTTTGCTAGCTTACCTTCAAATTATAGATTATAGGATATTATAATAGGGAAGAGGGGAAACTAAGAAGTATCCCACTTAAGCACCAGACACTATCTTCTAGAAGGATTCTTCTGCTATTCCCAAATGATTGAACTGTCATCTGCCTCAATTGCCCTGTGTGTTAAATCTGTAAAATTTAAGAGCCACAACTCACTTGCGTGGCCTATTTTGTCGCGCAATATGAGTCTTCCTTGTAGTTTAGTTTGAATGTCACTTGTGGGGTGAGGTTAGTTTATATGGAAATTTACTCTAGACCTCCATGGATTCCTTGGAGACTTAATACATTCATCTTTAGAAGTATCTTCCTGATTAAACTACAAACAATATTTGTGTATACCATACCTAATTATATACATGAACACACATGTCAAAAATTTTCTTGTCCATATGTATTCTTGTTGGAAAAAGAACATGGTTTCATGTCATACTATTTTTAACATAAAGACCATCCTAGGGAAGGAGAATGCAGAAATGTTCACTCTGTGAGGAATAGGGAGAATTGTTCATTCCAAACTTCCCAATGCAGCTGCCTCCTGGTGTGCAATGGAACCTGCTTTGTAAACTCCGTTGTACTTTCATCCCATCTCTCTGCCCATGGCCAATCCCCTCAAAGACTTATACTAACAACTCTGGATTATCAGTAACTTCTACTCAGCATTCCAGGCTCTGCTTCATTACATGACATTATGCTTCATCATATGATAGCACAATGTATAGATAGTCTTACTACTTCAGAATTCCTAGTGAATCTCCAGGGGCATTCTTGTGTCTTACAAGTTTGTCAGGAGCTATTTGTAAGCACAAAAATAAGAAGTAAATCTCCAAAGGCACTGGAAGAAGCAACTGCATTATGATTTTTAATGTTTGTTTTTGTTGTGATTTTCACATGAAATAATATTCATAGTTAAAATATCATGGATTCAGGAATGTTAAAGCAAAAACATGTTACATCAATTTTGCTGCTTCTGCTAAAGTGCAAACTCTTTTGACCAATTTATTAAAAAGCTAAGACCCTTATTTACAATAAAGTTGTACTACAATGTTCAGCTCTGAATCATTTATCCAGAACTCAGAATGTCTTTTCCTGTATTTATTAATGTCAGATTTCTGGAATAGGCTAAGATAATATTCTAAGTGCACCTATTTAGTGAATTACTTTCTGTATATTATAAATAGAAATTCTTTCAATATATTCCACCAAACAAAAAGACCATGATCACTGTCTACAAATATACTATGGGACACCAAGGAATTTTATCCAACCAGAGAAAATAGCAATTTAAAAACTTTTGTAGTTCCAAATTTCATTCAAGACTATTTATATGAGGTATTTCTACAACATGTGTATTTGTTAAGCAAATAACTCTGCACATGAATAAACACATAAAATTTCTTCTGAGTACCACATTAAAGGAAAGAACTAATGTTTTCTTTTCTTTTTTTTCTCTCTAGTGTCAAGCATCAAGAAGCACAGGAAACAGAAGACAAAAAACCCTTATTGTGGCCATTTATTTTGTTAAAATAAACTCTAAGAGACAATTCAATCTTTATTTGACATTGTGTAAATAAACACACCTGGAAATACTGCAAATAAAGATGGGTATTTGTATAAAGGAAACACTCTATATTTAAGTGATGTATTCAAATATAGACTAGCATTGAAGATTCTGCCAAATGAGCTGACCCAGCCTGTCCTTCCAAAAATCTCCAATGTCTTCCTACTCCCTTTTTAGGAGACTTGAATAAAGAAAAGTATGAACACTTAAAAATGCAAGCTCATCTGTAGAGAAAAGAAGAAAAAATTTCCATTGCTGGTCATGAGGGAAGGAAAATGCTTTTCTTCTATGTATAAATCTTTGAAAGAAATTTCATTTTAGGGTATGATTAGTTACATCATTAGATAATTTTTCTAGGATACTTATGAGTAATTTTAATACATACCTTTAACCTGTAGCTCGTGTTCCATTATGCATAATTATCCTGCTTGGTTATTAAACCCTTTAAATTACAATGATTAATCATACATATTACAAAATTAAAGTGTGAAAAGCAATCAATCATCATTGTATTATTGTTTAATTACACTACATAGTTCATTTTAACTAGAAAACACAAATGTACTCACAGGACAACTACATGTGAATAATTGGCCTAGTTCTTATTTCAGGTAAAGAAAATAAGAACCAGGTTAAGTGACTGTTCAGAGGAGAAACCAGGAGAGTCCTTATTCTTAGTCTTAATGATGAATGATTCAGAATGTTCAGCTTCTAATGGAGTACTGCAAAACAGGTTTTCATGATGGCTGAAAGTCACGATTGTTCTTAAATAGTTTAAATAGTTTGTTTTTTATCTTAAATCCTAAGCTATATAACTTTATAACGATTTCAGTAAGTATAAACCACTAACTCAGTCAGTTAGTGAAACACTGCCTATTAAAATGCTTTTCACACTCCTGACTTTGGATCCTATATAGGCCTATAGTCTCTGGGAGAGTTCAGTGCCCCCATCCCATGAGAAACTCTTGCAGATATCATGTTCACCTAGCAATGCTAGCAACCTGGGATCCTACAGGGACATTCACCTCCTTCCCAGTCACGAAGAAGAAGAAGAAGAAGAAGAAGAAGAAGAAGAAGAAGAAGAAGAAGAAGAAGAAGA